>CM021101.1:350268156-350662273 GCA_007115665.2 Sequoiadendron giganteum
AAGTAATGGCTCCAAGTTGAAATTTGTTTTCATTTCACTCAAGAAGGTTGGAGATCAGTTCACAAAGTGTGTGCAGACCTTTTACGAAGTGTTTGAAGCTTTGTAAGATAGGGGAGGTGAAGTTGAGTGTTTGGGCATGGTGCCCTAGTTGACAATATTATGCATTTGAGTGAAAATTGGTGGTTATGAGAAGGAAAGTGTAGTAAACACTTGGGGCAAAAAAATTTTAAGGTTGTTTAAGTTTGTTCAGGTCATTTGGAGCATGTTTGATGCTTTTTCAAGCTAAGATAGGGTGTGGGAATAGGACTTTCAATAAACCCTCCCTAAATTTGCTAAAAATGAGGGTTTTATGAAAAGTGCACTCTATGAGTAGTTATTTGGCTAAAGGTTGTAGATTTGGTGGTTTTAGAGGATGGTTAATGACTTTCCATAGGAATTTGGGGTTTTTAAGTTGTTTAGAGAGATGATTCTTTGTTAAATTGGCCTATTTGGCCTAGTTGGGACAGCGTAGAAGCATGAATTTGAGAGATTTCTTCCAAAAAGTTATGTGATCTATTGAGATACATTTGTGTATGCCTTAAAGGATATCTTAAAATCTATTTGGTTAGTGGGTTCAATGAGTATTTGGTAGATTTGGTCGAGAAACTAGGTCAACAGACCTACAAGTGAAATTGGGTGAATTTGTGAAGAATTGTTGAGATAAGTTTTTAAAGGTTGCAAAGTTGTCTCTAAAGACTTAAATTTTGATTGAAAAAATGTTTTGGACCCTGTATACATTAACGTGAGACCCCATTTCTATGAGGCATATGCTGCCCCTATCTTCTCAACCCTATCGCATTGGCAAGCTAGTGAGTGAGCTCACTATCTTGCCAAGCTCACTAGCTTGTCAATGCTACCAGATTTTGCATACATTTATACGAAAACATTATTGTCAAACAATTCAAATTCTTTTTCCATGCTTCCATTTTGAGTCATGATTGCAAGATAGGTTGGACCTTTCCCCATGTTGCTAACTTAGCCTTGAATAAAGAGTCTTGTAAAAGTGGAGAGAAGTGTTATAATCTCTTGTAGGTAGACTAATCAAGGAAACATTTAAAATATATCACAACATAAGTGATAAGGTAGATTTAGTGATGAGGTAAATTTAAAAATAGAGATGAAAACCAAAATATTTTCAAAGATCTATCAATGTGGGATGATTATATTCCAATTTTTTAGAGACATGTATGAAAAATTTGGTAGCATACACAAGGCAATCAACTGCTTGGTATAAATATTTGACAAAATACCTCAATGAAAGTGGTGTAGGAGCACCTTGTGCATTTTATGCCTCTATAAGGAAATTTTGTATAATTTGAAATCTTTGCTCATGTGAAGTATGTAAAAAGGTCATTTTGATGCATTTGAATCAGTCAATTAGGTCAGTGGGTGGGTTTATGGTCAAAGTATTGAAAAGTGCAAAATCTTGTAATAGTTGTCAATAATGCAAAAACAAAAAATTGCAAAAATCAGGAAGTTGAAGAGTCATGAAGTTGTAAAGTCTTATTAACTGAGGGGGCAGTCAAGAAAGATTTTGTAAACACCTTTTAAGAGTTTTTGTAATCATTTTGGAGTGTTCTATATTGTGTGTGTGTGTGTGTTGGTAGAACAGAGGAAGGAGAAACACAAAAGATATGTTGCTGCTCCAAGTAAATTTATGAGATTTCCATACAAGAAATGGTGCCTACAGGTTAGGGTTTAATGAAATGAAAATGGTGAAGGCTTGGAGGTGGTTTAGTTACCATGTGCATACATATACAAACTTGTTTGAGGCGTTGCAAAGTTGGTATGAGGTTTGGCAATCATACTTCTAATAAACCCCTTTTGCATTTAGTCTAAGTTGGCATAAAGTGAGGGTTTGTGCTTTGTGACCTTTGAAGGGACTTAAGGGATCAAAAGATGGTACATTATGATGTTTTAGAACATGATGCAATATTTTTTATAGTTATTCATGGTTGTAGAGTCAAATTGAAGGTAGTTTCTTTTTATTTTAGGCTTAATTGGGGCCCTATTCCGTGGGACATTCAATTATTCTGGTAATTTTTTGAAAACAACCTTATCAAAGATTTTGATATGTTATAATAGGCTGAAATGGGTTCCTAAATATATTTTTAGTTTTTGAAGATTCAATGTTTCTCAAGAAATATATATGGTTTAGTGTTTATGGTCTACTACAAGAAACGGATGGCATGAGTGCAATAAGTTGTGAAACTGATGATATTGTGTTATGAAAAGGTGATGTTTCTTTATTCCTATTAAGATAATGATGGTTAAGAATAATTTGGGCCAGGTAAAGGTTTGGAGTCAAGTTTTGTTGTTTTAGTGCTTTATAAGAATGTGGAAACAAGGTGTAAATTGGTGTCTTGGGGAGAATGATTGATGAGTTCAGTGATTCAGAGTTTTCTAATGGTGTTTTTGTTTTGAACCAGTCAAGATAATGATGTTCAAGGTGTTTTTAGGGTTTGTGGTGAGTTGGTAACCTAATTTGGGTAATTTGGTGCCTTTTAGCAAAGTGAAACAAGTTACAAAGTTGTAGGTTGAAAGTTTTGTTGATCTTATTAGTTTGGGATTAGGGTCAAAATTACCCTTGAGTTTGTGGAATTGTGTAGATTCTCTACATTAGAAAGCTTTGGAGAGTGGTATGCACATTTTTGATGGTTTTTTTTGCACAACAAATTAGACAGAATATAATATCCAATCTCTCTTGAAAGGCAAATCTCTATGGGAAAAGAGATAACCCCAAGGCCTCTAATGTTAGGTCTTAACATGCAGTAAAACAACTCAGTGATAAATGTGAAAATGTTGGTAATCACAATGGGACCTTACTACGAGCAATACTGGATTTTGAATCTTATCAAATATAGACAATAAATTGATACTTTGAAACTTGATTGGAACCCTGATAATAAAGAAACAACAAAAGATAAAGGTTTCAGAGATAATCTTAAAACTACTTCTAACCCTAAGATTGAAAATGCAAAAGGATAAAATGCTTAAAATGGACCGATCTCTCATAAACTATTTTCTGCTTGACCTAGATGAATCTGCAATTCCACAGAAATAGTGCAATCTTCTAAGGTATTTAAAGATTTTCAAATCATAAACATTCATTCAGTCAATTCTATAGTAATTGAGGTGAATAAACCTTCACAATTGAACTAAGCATAAATATATGTCCAGGCTAAATTTGTAAAGCATCTAACAATCAGCTAACTACAAAAAGTATGGACTAGAGATCGCTGCAAACATTCCAAACATGAAACCCTAAGCATTACCAAAATCATTTGACCATAAACATTAAGCAATTTGAAAGATAGAATAAAAAGAACCATGCCATATGAGATTCCAGAAGATAGATACCAAACAAAATATCCCTCTTATATTAAATCTTCCAAAAATAGCAGCAATCCCAGTTTTTTGTTACAACATTTGCTTGAAAATAAACCCTAACTTGCTCTAATATCACTTAACTTATTTCTCTCCTGATCTACCTATCCTTCTATATCTATTGTCTAATCTCTCTATCTCTCCAAATGAGGCAACATGCCCACTTTTATAGAGAATCCATAAGATAGGTCGGCCTAAATTATAATTTATAATAAAAACATGACAACAAGAGGTCAGCCTAAAAGATATTTGAACACATGAAATGTGCCATTGGCACCAATTTCATCCAAAACCGCCAAGATATCAAAAGGTCAGCCCAATACATGTGAATTAATGGGAAGCAAAAATATCAATGTAACCCTATATAGTCACTCCCCATCCTTGTCCTTAGCTTTATCTTCTTCACCATGTATCGCCAGCAGGACCTGATCCAGCTCAGCAACAAGTGGCACAGGAAAAACCCTAATCTTTCTCTCAAGAGTCTTGATATCTTCTCTTGCCTGCCTAACTGTACCATCCTAGTTGGCTTTGTTGGTCAAATACCTGTCAATGATTGCAATATAAGTTGTAGCATCATCCAACTGATGTTTAGTAACTGGTCGTTCGCTGACTGGAGAATATGCATCCCTCCACCATTCTCTAAGTTTCTCCAAACTAAGATGTTTTGGAGCAAACTTTTTCCTTCCGATCATGACCTCAAAGAATGAAATACACCTACCATGAACACCAGTCAGAGCATCCTCAATTTGCCTCACCTATTTGTGAATATTTTTCAAGGCCTTCTGCCTTATTTGCAGGATTTCAAACCATTCCCAAGGTTCGGAAACTCTTGGAAAAGGAAGAATCCTGCACTATACTAATTTTTCCTCAATAAACCCCATGATTGTTGTAGTATTTTGCAGTAGGAGGTTGGTATCCACATTATCTTGTGCTAATGCAGCCTTCAACCAATCTATCGACCTCAGTGCATCCCCTCTAGTGGATAATATGCCCTTAATGGCATCATCTCCCTTAGCTTGGACACCCTGCAACCAGGTAACTGCAGCATGTGAGGTACCCTTCATCTTTTCTAACTCAAAAATTATCTCCTGGGGTAGGAATCCTGCAGCAGAAGAGGAGGAGCCAATAGCTTGCAAAGGTTTCATCAACTCTTGCAAGTATTTCCTTAGTTTTTCATTCTCCTTCTCCAGCTCATGCCTAGTTTGTACTACCTTCTTCAATCTCCCCACAATCACCACACTGGAACCCTCATACTCTTCAATATCCTGCTCCATAGTAGCATGTCCCAAATCAACAGTCTGCACATTATAGTCTTGGGGAGTCACATTTTCCCTATCTTTGTTTGGAGCAGGGGTAGCAATATGGGCCACCTGGTTACCTGATCCATCCCTTTCAATTCGGGATACAACCCTTCCTTTCTTTTTGGTCTTTTCCCTCTCTACATTAGCCATGAGGGCATCCCAATTGGGAGGAGCGTCCTCCACTATTACCATTTTTCTCTTCAATTCCCTCTCAAGCCAATCTAGAATAGTAGACCCAATAGGCATTGTGTCTTGTTTATCTTGTTCCTTCTCCTGTTGATCAGTAGTTACATCTTTCTCAACACTTGGACTTTTAGGAACATCCACAGTTGGGTTCTCTTCCTGTTGTACCTGCTCTTCCAAAACAACCTTCACTTGTGAAGGGGCCCTAGCTAGTATTTCCTCCTCCTTTTGAGGAGACTTGTCAACTTGTTCTTTTACAAGTGAGTCTGCATATGCCACCAAGGGAGACTAAACCACCCTATCAATTTCTGCCTTTGGATTAAAGAGGTCTCCTTCTTGGAACTCTTCCTCACCCAAATTCTTAGGACTTTCATCCTGCTTTGGTTCTCCCCGTACGCTACCAGCATCTTAAGGAATGGAGGGACTTACATGTTCAACAATAGGGATACTTACTGAAACACTCTCTTTGGCTGTAGTATCCCTCGAGGAAGGAGTCCTTGATCTCCTCATATAAACCTGTGTCTTTTCCCCTGAGCTTTCCACCTCCACCACTGGTGGCTCAATTTCCCTGTCAACCTTAGGGACTTCCTCCACTTTTTGGGATGTCCTTGTGACTCTTCTCTTCTTCATCAATGTATGAACACTTTCAACCTCCTCTTCCTCTTGGTTCATCTCAACTTCCTTCTTAGAGGCATGTTTCCTCTTCTTGGAAAAAAGCCTCCTCTGTTTGCCTATTTCTGCAGCCTCTTCAGTTTGCACCTCTCTTACCTAGATTCTAAAAGGAGAATCCACCTTCTCCTTGCCCTTTTGATCTGGTTCAAGTGAAGCTTCAGAAGTAGAATGAGACTCTAAGTCTCCCATCAGTTCATAGGTGCATGGAACACCCTCGCTCTCTAGCTCCAGCATTTTGTGCTTCAACCACATTTTGGTATACTTAATCATTGGGGCCATAACCTGATCTAAATCAGTCTTTTTCTCTTCTAACCAATCAACTTCTCCCACTGGTTTATCCTTTACTACCTCATAAACATGACCCTGGATCACATTTCCATCCTCTTCTACTTGGTCCGAGATGGATTTTACATTGTATAATCTCACCAAATCCACTGGCAACCTGGAAAACCTATTCTTTCTCACCTCAAACTCATCAGCAAGGTTAATCCAGCAGTCTTCAATATGAGCCTTATGGCTATAATCCCTATTGGCCCTCTTCTGAGCCTCGCTAGTAACATCAAACCTTACTCTCTTAGAATGAAAAGAGAGTCCAAGAGTACCCATCTCCTCCTCTGAAGCATGAGCAGACTGAATGGAGGCACAAACTTCACCCATTCTGATCTTCAAAGGGAAATCATTCCCAAAACCTGTCTTATGCATTTCTCCCTTTACAACATTGTCAAAGTCACAAATTTTCCTAGTGACTTCCGATAATAC
Organism: Sequoiadendron giganteum; assembly: GCA_007115665.2. Classification (NCBI taxonomy): domain Eukaryota; kingdom Viridiplantae; phylum Streptophyta; class Pinopsida; order Cupressales; family Cupressaceae; genus Sequoiadendron; species Sequoiadendron giganteum. The sequence continues at coordinate 350,274,498 of CM021101.1, forward strand.
AACATGATTAGTGGGATATCTAGGGAGTCCGTAGGGAGCCCTTTGAAAACCATCAATTTTGATATATGAGAAGGTTGGGAACTGGATAAACCATGCTCCATATCTCCTTATCAACTCTTTTTCCTTATCCGAGATTCTCACATGCTCCGCACCTTGGAGCAGTCTGGTAATTTACATTGTGAAGGCATCATTTGACCTCCAGTAGCTTCCACTTGCACCAGTCAAGTGTAACTGTGGATACACTTCATAGATAGCATCCTACCCAAAAATACCCCTAGTGCTCAATCCTTTGTATGGATGCGGTCTGGCCAATGAATACACTAGGTAAGAGGTCATAGTGAAATTCTTGGTCTGCAAGACATTACACAACTGATGATGGACCATATTACTGATAACACCTGCCCAATGATAGTCAATCCCCTATTCCATTCTGGCAATCACATTGAACATCTAGGTTTCAAAAACACCTGCACTCTTCAATCCTACCAACCTATTGAGAAGGGTGATGGCATTGTAATACTCCCTCTTGAACTTCAGCCTGAATATTTGCTTAGGCAATTTAGAGAAATGAGATTTAGGCTTCTCTAGCCAAGAGTTGATCACCTATTGGGATTTGACAATGTGATCTTCCTAATACTTCTTGGCAACCTCTAGGTCGAAGCCTACCACATGGGACCTATCAAGCATGTCAAAGGTTGTAGCAATGGCCACAGGACTGAAACCAGCAAGAATCCTTCCCTAGGGACCGATTATTCTTTGTGTCCCACTATCATGATTTCTGACACACTCAAGCACCAACTCGTAACACTGCACTGTAGAAGGGAAACCTACCACATGAGCCAACTTGGACTCCACCATTCTCCTTGCCAATAGAAGAGGGCTCGGTGCTTACATCTCAGCCTTGAATTCCTCATAGTCCCACATGCCTACATTTGTATCTGTGATCCATGACCAAATTGAGGTCAACTTGCTCTCAGGAATTCTGCTCTTTATATCTAACTTAACCTTTTCTGCATTTGAGATAGCAAAAGCCTCTGCACCGGGATCGGTTACCTTTCCCTTGCCTCGACTAGCAACATTCTATCCTGATCCTGCCTACAAACACATAAAAGTAACCACAATTAGATCCATAAGAAGCAACAAGTGTAGAAGATCATTACCTCAAAATTCGAGATTTAGCTCCCCTCGTGGATTCTACACTGGGAAGGATTTTCAAGAAAATCTGGACCAGCTGGATTCTAGCGAACCAAACATACAAAATCCCATAATATCATTTAAATCATCAATAATTAACCAAGGGAAATCATTAAAACACTTAGCATAAGCTCCTTAAATCAATCAAATAGATTACCAAGAAACCCATCATTTATAACCATCAAATTCAACATTTCCCAAAAAAAACTCGAAAGAATCCGCCGGAGACGAATTCTGGCGAAATTAGCAATAGTTATAACTAACTCGAGAAAAAAGAAGAGACATGAACAACTCAGGAAAATCTGGATGGAACAGATTTTGGCGAAATCCAGATATAACAGTATTAAAGCTCGAAATCGGTAAAACGACCCAACTGTGGACCTCGGGAAAATCTGGATGGAACAAATTTTGGCAAAACCAAGTGAAATCTGGTAGAAAGTGGTAAAAGAAGAGGAGATAGAAAAATCAGGGAAATCTGGGGGAGCAGAATTCCACGAAGACCTCGAAAACCTGAACTTGTCTACATCTTCGCTACTTTCACCAAATCGATTCAAATCACTCTGGATCTAGGATAGAACTCCAAAACCAACTCAACCTAGGACTCTGATGAATAAAATGTGAACTAAGGACACTCTTCACAGAAATTTGAAGAGGATTGGCCATGCCCTAGGTCAAGAACCCTAAATGTCCACCATGAAAGCACAAACGACTCGCTCATACACCAAAATGGAGATTTTAAAACTACAGCAAGCCAATGCCCAAATAAGATGCAACACCAGACTAAAATGCAAATGCTTGATCAACAAAACGGATTGGTGTACTAATGGGAAGACCCCAAAATATCCAAAAATGATGCGCATCCAGAAAAACCAGGAAACCACGAAGCACTCCCCAAGCAAACAAAAAAAAGCCATTGAAACCAACAGAGAAAAGGACATCTACATACCATGGAAGCGCAAAGTTTGTGATTGATGAAGCTGATAAATAACCATTCAATGCAAACCGGATACAATCCACGCACAGGAAATGCAAACACACAGTCCAAATGGCTTCAAAAATCCAGATATCCAGCAAATCACCAAGAACCTCAAGACACAAGCCCAAATGATAGAAAATGCACAAACTCAAATGATCAATTACTTCTCAAAGAATCAATATATCAAAGCCCCAAGACCTTTGCACAAACGCCATTAATGCATTCGACAAGACAGTCACAACCACAAAAAACTTTCAGGGATTCGACAGTGCCATGGACTTCGGGGATTCGACACTGCCACAGACTTTGGGGAAATTCGGGGGAAGCGGAATTTCCCGAAAGCAGTGGAAAAGGTAGCAATTTCGGACATTGGGAGGAAATTGGGAGAATCCGGCCCAGGCAGATTTTCCCAAAAACAGTGAAAAACCTGAGATAAAGTCAAAACTTCAGATTTTCAATATATTTCAAAAGTATGCCACTTCAATTGGCAAAATGGACATTAAAGCACAAACTCAAGCAAAAACCCCCAAAAAAGAAGGGCCAAAATACCAAAAAGCGAAAAAGAGGGTCCCCACTTTCAGTGAGGCGTGTGTGCAAAAACTGCACAACACACATCCATAATAAAGGATTGACAAATGATGTTTTTTTTACTTCCATAAAACTTATGTCATATATATATATATATATATATATGTATAGAAAAGGTGGAAGCATACATAAGGTAAGTCAATTGTTAAATAACAAAATTCCTCAAAGAGATGTAATTTCAAAATTTAATTGGAAAGTGTATAGAATTGTATAATTTAAAATGTGCATTGACAACCTAAGGTTATAATGACAAACAAACAATGATCAACATGTAATATGCAAAATAACAAAAATGAAAGCAAGCCATAATAGAATGAAATAAAATATGTAAAGACTTCACATACCTAAAAAAAATCTACCCAATTATGTAGCTTTTGCTTCTTCTTTCTTCAAACTCCTCGATAATTTGACTTTTTCAAAAGCTTGTTCCCCTCCAAACTTCAATTGTATATCAATTTTGAATGGAATTAAGACTTAAATTGATTTTATATGCCTTTCAACATGAAAATTTTGTTATTTCATGCAAAGGTGATGGAATGTGAAAAACATGCACACTTCACAACATCATCAAAAAGCTACTTTTTGTCAGAGCACATGCATAACCAGGAGAATATGCAGAATATGGGCCTTGAGATCATGTGTTTATTGAGTTTTTTTACCATTTTTAGAACAAGCCAAAACATGCTCGCATTATAACGTGCTTGCATTATAATGTGAGTACATTATTTCTTGCTAAAAATAGTCACATCTATACTTCTTCAAAATGTGCTCGTGTTATGAGAAAGTTGGTTTTTTTATAGATTTATTTTCTCTCTTTTTTTATACCATCTATACTCTAATTCTATCTCTCCCCCCTCTATCCTCTACACTCTATTTCTCTCCCACTCCTCTCTCTCTCTCAAGTCTCTCTCCCTACCTCTCCCTCACTCAACTCTCTCTCTCTCTCTCTCTCTCTCTCTCTCTCTCTCTCTCTCTCTCTCTCTCTCTCTCTCTCTCTCTCTCTCTCTCTCTCTCTCTCTCTCATTCACTCACTCCTTATGTTTCTCCCCCCTCTACCCTCAACCCTAAACCCTTATACCCTCAACCCTTATAGTCTAATTAGAGAGAATCTTCCCTCTAACCTTAACCCTTATACCCTTTATCCTCTACCCTATACTTTTCTCCCACTCCCTCCCTCTCTCTCTCTCAAGTCTCTCCCTCCCACCCCCTCTCCCTCTCTCAAGTCTCTCTCTCCCCTCTCCCCTCTACCCTTAACCCTTATACCCTCAACCCCTGTACCCTAATTCTATCTCTCTCCCCTCTACCCTCTACCCTTAACCCTTATACCCTTTATCCTCTACCCTCAACCCTTAAACCCTAATTCTATCTCTACCCTCTACCCTTAACCCTTATACCCTCAACCCTCTACCCTCAACCTTAAACTCCCAACCCTCAACCCTTAAACCCTAATTCTATATCTCTCCCCTCTACCCTCTACCCTTAACCCTTATACCCTAAATCCATATACCCTAATTCTATCTCTCTCCCCTCTACCCTCTACCATTAACCCTTATACCCTCTATCCTCTACCCTCTATCTCTCTCCCACTCCTTCCCTCTCTCTCTCAAGTCTCTCCCTCCTACCCCATCTCCCTATTAGCTCTCTCTCTCTCTCACTCACTCCTATCTCTCTCCCCTCTACCCTCAACCCTAAACCCTTATACCCTCAGCCCCTATACCCTAATTCTATCTCTATCCCCTCTACCCTTAACCCATATACCCTCTATCTCTCTCCCACTCCCTCCCTCTCTCTCTCTCTCAAGTCTCTCCCTCCTACCCCATATCCCTCTCTCAACTCTCTCTCTCACTCACTCACTCCTTTTGTATCTCTCCCCTCTACTCTCCACCCTTAACCCTTATACCCTCAACCCCTATACCCTAATTCTATCTCTCTCCCCTCTACCCTCTACCCTCTACCCTCTATCCTCTACCCTCAACCCCTAAAACCTAATTCTATCTCTCTCCCATCTACCCTCTACCCTTAACCCTTATACCCTCAACCCCTATACCCTAATTTTATCTCTCCCCTCTACCCTCTACCCTTAACCCTTATACCCTCAACCCCTATACCCTAATTCTATCTCTATCCCCTTTCCCCTCTACCCTTAACCCTTATACCCTCTATCTCTCTCCAAATCCCTCCCTCCCTCTCTCTCTCAAGTCTCTCCCTCCTACCCCTTCTCCTCTCTACTCTCTCTCTATCTCACTCACTCACTCCTTTTGTTCCTCTCCCCTCTACCCTTAACCCTTATACCCTCAATCTCTATACCCTAATTCTATCTCTCTACCCTCTACCCTCTACCCTCTACCCTCTACCCTCTAACCTTAACCCTTATACCCTCTATCCTCTACTCTTTATCTCTATCCCACTCCCTCCCTCTCTCTATCTGAAGTCTCTCCCTCCTACCCCCTCTCCCTCACTCAAATATCTCTCTCCCTCTCACTCACTCCTTCTATCTCTCTCCCCTCTACCCTATACCCTTAACCTTTATACCCTCAACCCCTATACCCGAATTTTATCTCTCCCCTCTACCCTCTACCCTCCACCCTCTACACTCTACCCTCTACCCTTAACCCTTATACCTACAACATGTTGAGAATATGTGTCTCAAATTCCAACTTAAAGTCCATATTTTCATGCCTTGGAGAAAATCTGGTATTTCTGCAGTTTACCACCGTACTATGCTTGGCTTCATTCCTGCCTTAACCACTTTACTGCAGTGGTCTTATCTTAACCTAGTGGTACCATGGTGGAAGGGAAGCAGTTACCTCTTTACCACTCGCAGTCTCATCCCTAACCACGGTGGTTGCGGTTGGCTTCATAAAGCTTGGTCCCTTAATTACCGTTGCGCCACGGAAGGTTAAGTTCCTAATCATGGTGGTCGCAGTGTGACTGCCTACGATCAACTCAGCCATTACTGCCACACCGTGAATGGTGGGTCCACTCACCACGATGATCGTGAGACCGCTAGTGATCTAGCTGACGGTCATCACTCTACTATAGGGTGGTCTGTCGACCCCCGCGCTAGCACGGTTTGACCATCAACGGTCCCTCAAACCGGTTACCTCATTGTCATGGTTAGTGTTGATATGGATGGTGGTAGTGCGGGACTATCAGTTGGAGAACTCGGTGAAGTCGACAATGAGCTCAGTGGAGTCGAAGGGTGAGCTCGGATGAGCTCACTGCATTACTGCGGGTCACCTCAGATGGAGCTATGGTAGCGCGGGCAAGTTGAGGATGAGCTCAGGTGGCCAAACCACCACACCGTGAATAGGTGGGTTGGACTCGACGATTGCATGGGGAAACTTGAGTGAGCTCACCAGAGCTCACCGCATTACCGTGGATGGGTAGAACTAGCTCGACGGAGGAGTAGTAGTGTCTTGGAGAGCTCAGATGAGCTCAAACTGGGTTTTTGACTGAGTTGGACTCGGAGTCAAATGTGATCAGTGAACAATTGGTGGACGCATGGAAATCTCACTGTGGCCCGATTGGCTAAAGGCAAATGTGGTAATTGCAATAATTGCAGGCCATCTTAGGCTAGCGAACAGGACCCAATTTGGGTGGTTGCATTAATGCCTGGGTGGCTTGATGCAGAGAGATGGGATGGGCTAATTGATTGTGTGATTGAATGAGAGATTCATGAACCTGATGGTTAGTGCTTGGTTGATGACATTGATTGCAATGTATGACTTTGTAAGTCGAGTACAACAATGCAAGTAATGACTTCGAACTGTACGTTAGTAGATAACATTGTAACAGTGAGATAAGAATTGTAAGTTGTTGTGAGCAGATCAGAGAAGACTGAATATTGTGTATAATTGGTTTATTACTGGAATACAATTGTCTTGAATTTGTGTGGTGGGTTTTTTACCTAAAAAGGTTTTCCCACATATATCTTGTTTTAATATGTGGATGCTATTTTTTGTTATCTATTTTATTGGTTGTATTCATCTCAATTAGTTTAAGAAGCTATTAGAACCTGTTTATGCTCTTCTCCCCTATTGTATTAGTATTAAGGGAATGTATTCCACACTATTGGGTCATTAGATCCACCCCATTTTTTCCCTTTAAGTGGTATCAAATCCTGGCTCGTTGTGTTATCCTTGAGAGAAAGCTCAGTTTTTTTGTGCTAATATTATTTCAATGGTAGTATTGCATTTTTAAAACTTGTTTTTGTTTGAGATGGCGAGTACATCAGGTAGAGTAGATATTGAAAAGTTTAATGGCAGCAATTTTGAGTAATGGAAACTCAAAATGAAAAACTTATTGGTGGATAGAGACCTCTGGTTAGCAGTGTCTAGAACTAAGCCACAAAGCATGAAGCAAGAGGATTGGGATCTTGTTGATAGAAAAGAAAGAGGTCTGATAAGACTGAGTCTAGCCAATTTTGTACTCTTGAATGTCCATGAGGAGTAGTCTGTAGCTTCTTTGTGGAAGAAGATTGGTGATATTTATCAGGGAAATTCTCTAGTAAATAAGTTATTCCTAAGGAAGAAGTTGTACTCCTTGAAAATGGAAGAATGTGCATCTGTTGTAGATCATCTGAACTCATTTAATATGTGTGTTACTTAGCTAGCTTCTGTAGGTGTAAAGAATGAGGAGGAAGATTGTTGCATGCTCATGTTGTGTTCATTACCTGACAGTTGGGATCATCTGGTGATGGTTATTGGAAGCACAACCACTGCATTGAATATGGATGATGTGGTTGCTTCGCTCTTGTCTGAAGAAATGCGAATGAAGTCTTCAGAGATGGCCAAAGAGGCTCTTGTTGTTCAAGGTAGACCAAAGGAGAAAAACAAGAAGAAGGACGAGAATTCAAAATCCAAATCTGCATGGAGATCAAAATCTCCTAGTAAAAAATTCAAGGTGAGATGCTAGAACTGTGGGAAACCAGGTCATATCCAAAAGGATTGCAAGGAGAAGAAGAAGAAGAATTTTTCTAACAATGAATCTTCTCAAAGTGATGCAGACACCTTCATTGCAGCAACCTTGACAACTCAGGCATCAGATGATGTCTGGTTGGTTGACTCAAGTGTGTCCTTTCACATGACATCCAATAGAGAATGGTTCTCTAAATACAAGGAGTATGATGGTGAAAAGGTGTAGTTGGCAAGTGATTCAATGCTAGAGATAGTTGGCAGATGAAGAGTTAGAATTCAGTTTCCTGATGGAAGAGTCAATTGGATTGGTGGTGTGCTGTACATTCCAGGTCTGGCTCGAAACCTTCTTTCTGCCAGTAAGTTAAATGATGTTGGTGTAGAAGTTTCATTCTCTAGTAAAGGATGTAAAATGGCTAGAGGTGCAATGGTTTTGCCTAAGGGTGTTTGTACCAGCACTTTGTACAAGTTGGATGCATGTCTTGTTCATTGTAATAGTGCCTCTATAAAGTCAAGCAATGTTGCTCCTATAGAGAAAGATGGAGACACTTCTCTATCTGTAAATGCTTTGGAGGTAAAACTCCCATCTGAGAAGACTATGCTATGGCATCATAGAATTGGTCACATAGGTGATAAAGGTTTTAAAACCTTGAAGAATAAAAATCTTATAGAAGGGCTTGATGATTGTAATCTTGAGTTTGATTTTTGCAAACATTGTATCTATGGAAAACAACACCGTGTTTCATTTTATTCTAGTCCTCATAAATCTCCTCATACACTAGATTATGTTCATTTTGATGTGTTTGGTCCAGTTATTGTTCCTTCATTATCAAATTCTAGATATTATGTGTCTTTTATTGATCATTGTTCGAGAAGTGCATTTGTATACTTTCTTAAAACTAAATCAGAAGTGTTCAATCAGTTTAAAGAATTTAAATCTTTGGTAGAGAATCAGACTAGAAGGAAAATTAAATGTTTGAGGATAGACAATGGCGATGAATTTTGTTCTGTAGATTTTGAAAGGTATTGCACTGATCATGAAATTAAAAGGCATAAGACAACGCCTTACACTCCACAACAAAAAGGAGATGCTGAAAGGTTGAACAGGATGCTAATGGAAAAGGCAAGGAGTATGTTGAGTGGTGTTGGTCTAGAGCAAAATTTATGGGCTGAGGTTGTGGCTACAATATGTTATCTAATAAATAGATCTCCTTGCTCTGCTCTTGTTGACAAGATGCCTTTGGAAGCATGGTCTGGTAATAATCCTTCTCTAAGGCATGTCTGTGTGCTTGGCTGTGAGGCATATGTTTATGTGCAAAATGAAAAGAGATCTAAATTGGATAACAAGGTTGTCAAATGTATTCTCATCGGCTATGCAGTTGGTGTGAAAGGATACAAGCTTTGGAACCCTGTTACTGAGAAGTTTTTGTACAACAGAAGCGTGATATTTTGTGAGCTAAAACCTTAAGTGATCAACAACTTGAGATAGATCAAAGTGACAAGAAGAAGGATGCAGTTGAGATTCCCCAAACTCCAGAAAGGGAAGAGTTGCATGTTACACCTAAGACTGAGGAGAGCTCAAGCAGCTCTAGAAGTTCTAATGATGAAGGACAACCTCATCTTGTAAGAATATCTACATGAGAAAAAAGGCAACCTGAAAGGTATGGTTTCTCATTGTTAAATTTGAATTGTGTCGATGCTTTAATTACCAGTACTGATGAGCCTAGGACTATTAAAGAAGCAATCAGGATGTTGATTCAAATTCTTGGTTGCAAGCCATGAATGAAGAGACAGATTCTTTGAAAAAGAATGAAACCTGGAATTTGGTACTATTGATGGTGAAAATGACACAAACAATGTTAAAATAGAATATTTCTACTCTATTTCTCCTCAAAAAGAAAGACAACATATAGTAGCCTAACTCCCAAGGTTCTGGTAGTTGGTTCTCAACTGTCTGGTGTCAGTTAATCAGTTCATGCAACTGTAATGTTCAAGGGGCTTGTGCTGGTAGCTAAGAATACAAGCAATGACTTGTTCATCGAGCTATTCTTCACAATGAAAGGGTTTTTAAAATAAAAGAAAAAGATAAATCAATGAACATGAATAAAACTTATCTTGCATCCGGACATATCTTCAACAATGAATGTTTCCAAACAGATCGATAAAACCAAAGCACAACAATTTATAGACTAATCCATACAATTTCATGCATCTAAGGTGTTGATTTTAACATCACAATTTTCATATCATAACTATTTCAAAGACTTCCAAAAGAACACACATTCATTTGTTGCCAAGATCATAGATCAACATAATTCAATAAATCTAATTCACTGATAATCTAACAAGATAATACTTAAATATGGCTTATTCTAATGACTTTCATCACATAAGAAACAATCATGCTTCAGCACAATCACTGGAATACAGATAGATTATAACTCATTAACCTTATCAAGTAAAACAACTCAGTTCTAACACCATATTGCGTAAACCTATAATTTTATTTAACTGTAAAAAGTGAAGTAACAATGTATTTCTATAACAACTATGAAAATTCTATCTCCTAATATCAGGTGGCCAATTCTATTTTCTATCAGCCAACCCTTACAAGATGATACCCAAAGGGTATTTATAGATGTACAAAATTCGGAATTCCCCTTCTATTTTAAGCTAACCCACCCTTTTAGGGTTTACAATTGTCTTTGGAAACTCAATTAAACTAGAAGAAATGAGAATAGAAGAGAAGAAAAGCCATTCACTTCAAAAACTATCAGTGTTGCATGCAACATGTAAAGAATAAAAAAGCCATGCATGCATGAGATTTATGCATGCAAAGTTTTCTCCATCATGTATATGTCATAGCTAGAGATGACTTGTTGTAATGTGTCCAATTCAGGCCCATCCACCCAGCTGTCTTCAAACTTAATTCTCTCCAACTCCACTGCAGCAAACCCTCTCATATCCTTCAGCTTTGTAACCTCTCTTTTGGCTACTCTTATTTCTTCTTTGATGTCCATCAATCTATCTATTAGCATATCTTCACCAACATCTCCTCTTTGTATAACCTCTTTAAATCTTTCAATTCATTTTTGCTTTATTTGGCTTAAAGGTAATCCTTCTTTTTCTAGTACCTCCATGTTCACAATAATAGCAAGCATGGATTCCAACTCTTCAAATTGTTCCCTCAAATCCTTAACAAAATATTGAACCTCATTTCCATGTTTGTATAGGAAATTTGTTCTAAATCGGAGTATACAAGAAGTCTTTTCCATAAAATCTTTATTGTCTTCTTCTAATATTGATTGTTCTAGGAGGGTAGTTTTAGGCAATTTATTGACTTCTTTCAGTTTCTAGCTGTATCCCTTATACTCCTCCTCTTGTGCTTCCAAAGTTTTAATATATTTATTCATCTCTTCCATCAGCTCCTCGGTTGCTTTGTAAACATCAAAACCATCTTCCAACACTTGATTTATTTCTTGATTCAATTTCTAAACCCATCGATCCAACATTTCTACCTTGCCCCTCACTTGTTCCAAATCCTCTACTTCCTTCTTGCTCAGCAAAACTGGGGTCTCAATTGCAGAAACCTGTTGTGATCTTGGACTAGAAACATTCTTAAGGAAAGTATGCAATTGATCTAGTTGAGCCTTAAGCTCATCCTTCCTTTGTTCATCCTTCAACATCCTTGACTTAATTGAGGAAGCTACCACATCAATTAGATTCATTTGTTGATATCTGGTACGTCTTCCCAAATTCATAGTGCCTAGCTAATAATCCATTCATTACATATCTCATGCCTCCTTGTCTACCATAGGTACAGCACACTCAGCCACAATTTCTCCCTTGTCAGTCAACCTAGTAGAGTGAAGGATCTTGGCTCTCTTTTTAGGCCTTTCTTTTTCTATCTCCTTCATCATATCCTCCCAATTGAGAGGTTGAGAAGGTGTTGGTGTTCTCTTTTGAAGGTCTAATTTCAACCAAGTCGGAGCACCTGGAGTAATAGTCATCATAGTTAAATAAGAGGAGGCAATAGCTATAGGAGGTTGCACATTTACCTGAGGTTTAGAATCAACCATCTATTTTTTTTGCTACTCTTCTTCCACACTCATTTGTGCTAGCTTTTCAGCTTCCTCATCTTTTTTCTCTTGTACTCTCTTGTCTTCTTCCTCCTTCTTCAATCTCTCTTCTTCTAATCTTTCTTTCTCCAGTCTTTCTTTTTCCAATCTTTCTGTCTGTAAAGCTTTAAGCTTTTCTGCATTTTCTTCTTCTTGTTGTTGCCTTTTAATTAGCTCTCTGGCCTCTTTCTCCTTTAGTAATCGTTATGCTTCCTCTTCTTTTTTGTGAGCTTCCTTAGCGAGCTTTAACTTAGCTACCAGAACTTCTTTTTCCCTTCAATGTCTTGCCTTCTCTTCCTCAAGGTCATGAATCTTTTGTATCAATTCCAAATTATCATTCTCCTCCTTAACCTTGAGCTCATGCTCCTTTTGCCTCTGCTGCCTCTCTACTTCATCAGCCTTTGACTTAGCCTCAATTTGTTGCTGTTGTAGTATGGCATCAGCTTGTGTCTTGGAATCAACTAACCTTTTCTTTTCTATTGTTGTAGCTTGCTCTTTGGAAGCCTTCCTGACTTCTTCAAACAATGCCCATTGATCCTCCTATGTCATTACCTGTTTTGTATCCTCCTCTAGAGGCATGCTTTCTTGTATTCCTTTATCTGAAAAAAGTCTCATCTAAATTTGTTCCAACATCATGAATTTCTATCTCCACTTATTTTCCCTTCATAGTTTCAACCATACTATGAGGAGTCCCTTTTTGCACTTCCCAACTTTGTTGTTTTGCAAGTGAGACTTGAGTAGAAGATTCACCTAATGTAGGTGTTGAAACAATCGATCCCATTTGAGTATCTCCTTCTTGTACCTCTAGTTCATCAACTGCTGCTTCAAGCTCTATTTCTTCAATGTCTAGAGGAAGAAACTCCAAGGGCTCTTTGGGAGGTGCCTTCCTTTTAATCCTTTTATACCCTTTCCCCTTTTTAGGAGCTGGTCCTTGAGGAGTTTTGGTTCTTAAAACCAACCATTGAACACTTCTATCCAATACCGATTGCCCTATCTGCTTAATGTCAATAGTTTCCTCACTATTCCAATCAACTGGATCTAAGCTCTTAATCCCAATGTTTAAATATTCATAAGATGGATCCAATACAACTCCATCATCCACCAATGTGTCAGGAATGTCATTTTTGATACCAAGCTCTACCATGAGTGAGACAGGTAATCTTTCATAATTCTTTTTCCTCAAGTCATACTCATCTTTCCAGTCACTCCAAAAATATTCCAATAAATTAAAATGTTTATCAAACATAGAAGACAACAAAGCATTCATCTTACCCTTTGCGTCAAAGTGCTTCTAAGTTGTATACAAACCTAGCTTTAACTGTATCAACTCACTGCACACCACCTTTGCTCCTACCAAATGTTGACAACTATACTCACCCAACTTCATGGGGAACTTATGACATCCTATCTTATGTTTCAATCCAAGCTAAGCATTAACCCCTAGAGCCTGATATACAAATTCCATTAAAACTATCCTATTATTGCAACATCTTGGCAACAAGTGTGGATGACCTTCAAAGCTGGCTAGCCTGAAATATGTAAACTTGGGGTATTGAATGTACCAAAATCCCCATTCAGTATTAAATTCCATGGCCTCTTGGCTCAATTTGTACCCTGCATCTTCATTGAGTTGGTTAATGATCACATATATGAATGCATCATTAACCCTTCTGAATTGAGTCTCAGCAACTTGTAGGGACAGCTGGTTATAATGCTCCCACACCTTCTTTTTTCCATCTAACACTCCCATTATCCCCACTCTATTCAGACCTGGGAAGATACCTACTCTTGCTACTGAATACACAATGTAAGAAGTCTTAAAAAAATATTTGGTCTCCCTAATGCTGGTCAATTGATCATGGATAGCATCTAATACAATCATCGTCCAATCAAATTGATGGGTGCCATATAAGATTATCTGGATGAAGGGAAACATCCACTCCTTTAAATGAAAGGCATCTCTCTTCCAAAAAACCCTAGACAACATGATTATTAAATCTGATACTTCTTTGTAGAAATCTTCCCTCTTTGGTTGGTCTGCCAGCTTGGATAGAGACTTCTTTTCCATTCTCAACAACTTTTTGTTCAAGTGAGACTTGTTGGATTCCTTATATTTTCTATACTTCTCTAGAGCCTCTCCCTTAGTTAACTACACCAAGTTCTTGGGATCCAGGACACTAAATATACTTTGAAACATTTGGGGAGTGAGATCAATGATTACATTGTTGAGTATCTGGATTGTAGGCTCCTACAGCTGTCAAGATTAACTCCATGCATTGGATAGATATAGGAAATAAAGTGATATGAGCCAATCCAGACTCAACAATTCTTTGTGTTCTCCCTGTGATATCTTCAGCAAACATTTCTGCAAACAACTACTCAAAATTGTATTGACTCAGATTTGTGTCGATGATGTCTAACCAATCTGATTCCACTTTGCTTACTATGACAACAGGACTCCTATGGTTATACCTCACCATATAAGGTAACTATTCTAGCATGATCTTCTTGGGTTTGGCTATTGCCTTTGATGTTCCTGTAGGTCGGTTCCTTTGGGAGGCTTCTCTTGATGTTCTTGACATCCTTTAGCTTTCCTGCAATAAAAACCTCTAGTTAGATCTCTGAATAAACCTCTCAAGATATGTCTTAAAATCATACCTTTCAAACATACATCGGAGGCAAAACCAGGCAAAAAATATCTTAAACAATCCTCTTTTAACATACTATCGGGCTCGGAGAAAAAAAATGTTATTGATATTCTACTAACAAGAATCGGGCTCGGAGTTGGAAGTGGAATAGTGATCGGAACCGGAACCGGAATGAAACTAATTCGGTTTCCTTCAGATTTTATGTTTTCATATTCTATTTTGGTTCCGCTTCCACTTCCGCCAAGGTTATTGCTATTTTGAAACAAGACTTCTCACTATAAGTAGAGTCAGAGAAGGGATGGAAAATGGAATTGACACTAATCATAAAACACATCCAAAAATCTAAATCAATTCCAATCCCGCTTTCGGCTATGTTGACCATGATGTCATCAATGATTTTACCAGTCTGACGCATAACTTCATGATTAAGGACTAAGGTCATATTAAACAAAATAAGGCTTAAAATATAGCATGAAAATACCATGCCCATATGACCTTGGGGGCGACTATATTTTAGGGCATCATATTTAATCATTTTAAACGAGATCACAGAAATGCATAAAACCCTAATCTAGAAAATGTGATATAAAAACTAGGGCACAAATTTAACCCTTCTATTTTAACCAGATGAATGTGCGACAAAAATCTAAGTAAAAACAAGATTCTACCAACCCTAACTCACTGTAAAAACCTGAATTTAATCTATCTTACCGTGGAACCCTAATTAATCTACTTGATTAAAACCCAATGTAGCACGGCGCGATCACGACAAAACATGAAAAATACTGTGCCCCAACTCACTGAAATAGATAAAAAAAAGCAAATAAAATGAAATCAAGAACGACAACAAACAAACAAAGAAAAACAAATCATGCAAACCTACTAAAAATCACGAACTTGCCCAAAAAGCAAAACGATCAAACATGAATAGAGAACACGAAAGTAAATAAAAGAAAAACGAGAATAGGAACCCTACCTTGAACGCAAAACTTGGAAAATCTTTTAAAGAAATCCGCAAGCAATTATCTCTTCCTCTTTCAATCAATTCACTCAGATGAACTCCATAGCTGCTCTACTTCACTCTTTGATTTCTTAACAATGATAATAATAACCCATTTGATCCTTAATCAAGGTAAAATTTAGAATTTCTACCTACGCATGGCAGCTTTCATTAATGCATTAAATGCAGTAAAGCAGAGTCGGAATTGGAGAAGAGCTAACACATCACTGCAATGCGACTTCAGTAAAAAGTCAACGACCAAGAAATGGCGGGAGCAGAATCAGAATAAAAACAGATTTGGAAACTTGAGTAATTTCCCAAGTTCATTCTTGTTCCGGGTCCGGTTCCGCCAACAAAGCATAAAACAAAACCAAACACCAAATTAAAACAAAAAAGACCGAAATAACAAAACTTAATAAAAAGAAAAGTTCAAAAAGTGAAGGCAGAATCGAGATGGATTCAGATTTTGAAACCTTGAACAAATACCAACTCAACGTCCACTTCGGCTCTGGCTCCGATAAAGACAAGACAAAAGTTTAAAAAGAAAGATTGTAGTGATGGGAATCAGAAAGAGTTTTGAAAGAAGTTTCAGAAATCGATTCATCTTCGGCTCTGGTTCCGATAGATTAAATCAAAGAAAAACAAAGTGTTGGAAAGGAAAGACTCCAAAATTTGTTTGAAAATCAACAAAAGATAAAAACTAAAAGGGGGACCCATTTTGACCAAGGACAAAGATGGGGTGGTTATGCAAGGCATAACAGGTACCATTGCCTAAAGGGTGAAAGCTTGTTGGCTGTAAGTGGATATTAAAAAAGAAAATAGGCCTTTATGGTAGTGTTGAGAAGTATAAGGCAAGCTTGGTTGCAAAGGGATTTTCTGAAACTAAGGGAATTGATTATGGAGAGATTTTTTCCCCTGTAGAAAATTTTACATCCATCAAATTTTTATTTTCATTGGTAGTTGTGTATGATTTTGAAATTGAACAGATGGATTTGAAGACAACGTTTCTCCATGGTGAGTTGGAAGAAGAAATCTACATGTCTCGAGCATTTTGTTGAAAGAGCTAAACAAAATCTGGTTTGTAAGTTAAATAAATCACTATATGGTTTAAACCAATCTCCTAGAATGTGGTACTAGAAATTTGACATGTTTGTGTTGTCAACTAGATTTGTGACATCAAAATCTGAACACTGCATTTATTATAAATCTAAGAATGATCATATGCTTTTTATTACCCTGTATGTGGATGATATGTTATTCATTGGGAATAGCAAGTCTATGATTTTTGATCTTAAATCTCAGTTATTGGCAAAGTTTGAAATGAAATATGTTGGTGCAGAAAGGTACATTCTTGGAATGGAGATAACCAGGGACAGAACAAGAAGAAAGCTTCGAGTCAGTCAAAGTAAGTATGTGAAAATAGTTCTAAAAAGGTTTAGCATGGATGATTGCAAGCAACTAGTTGTTCCAATCATGTAGGGAATGAAGCTATCTGTTGAAGACTGTCCAAAGTCTGTTAATGAGATGGAGAACATGAACAATGTGCCGTATGCAAGTGTTGTTGTAATTTTGATGTATGTTATGGTCTATACAAGACTAGACATTTCCCAAGCAGTGGGAGTTCTAAGCCGATTTATGGAAAATCCGGAAGATCACATTGGGATGTTGTGAAGAGAGTGTTTAGGTATTTGAAGGGAACTTCAAACTATGCCCTGTGTTACCATCGAATTTTGGTTGCATCACAAAAGACTCTCAGCATTCATGGGTATGTTGATTCAGAATGGGCAGGGAACATTGATAGCAGGCGATCCACCAGTGGATACACTTTCATGCTTAATGGTGGAGCAATCAGTTGGATGAGCAAGCGACAAGCTGTAGTTGCTTTATCCATGACAGAGGCAAATTACATGGCTGCAACTCATGCTTATAAGGAATCTATTTGGTTGAGGCACTTATGTTAAGATAGAGGATTTAATGTTGAGTAGATCAATATTTTCTGTGACAGTCAGAGTGCCATTTGTTTGGCAAAGAATCTGACCTTTCATGCCAGGACCAAGCACATTGATGTGAAATTTCACTTCGTGAGGGATATGGTTGAAGATGACAAGGTCAGTTTGGAAAAGGTGGACACCTTGAAGAATGTTGCAGATGCTTTAACAAAACTAGTTAGCACAGAAAAGTTTAGATGGTGCATAGAATCGATGGGCCTTGGGGCCGATGACAAACAGTATTTTTTTCCAAAATCATGAGGGAGTTAGAAGTGTTCGCCAACTGGGAGTTTGTTGAGAATATGTGTCTCAAATTCAAGCTTAAAGTCCCTATTTTCATGCCTTGGCAAAAATCTTTTGTTTCTACAGTTTACCGTTGTACCACACCTAGCTTCATTCTTGCCTTAATCGCTTTACTGCAATGGTCTTATCTTGCCCTGGCGGTACCGTGGTGGAAGGGCAGTGGTTACATATTTACTGCTCGCATTCTCATCCCTAATCGCAGTATCTTCAATTGGCTTTGTTCGACTTGTTCCCTTGGTTACTGTCATGCCACAAACGGTCAAGTTCTTGACCATGGTGGTTGTAGTGTGACCGCCTACAGTCAACTCGGTCATCACTGTTGCATTGTGGGTGGTGGGTCCAATCACTGCGGTAATCGCGGTGAGACCGCCAATGGTCTGGCTGACGGTCATCGCTCTACTCGAGGTGTCCTATCGGCCCCCACAGTAGCACGGTTTGACCATCAGTGGTCCCTCAGACCGGTTACCTCGTTGTCATGGTTAGTGTTGATATGGTCAGCAATAGTTTGGGACTGTCAGTTGAAGAACTTGGTGAAGTCGACGGCGAGCTCGGTGGAGTCAAAGGGTGAGCTTGGATGAGCTCACCGCATTATTGTGGGTCGACTCAGATGGAGCTGCAGTAGCACTGGCAAGTTGAGGACGAGCTTGAGTGGCCAAACTGCCACACCATGAACGGGTTAGTTGGACTTGGCAGTTGCACGAGGAAACTTGGGTGAGCTCAACAAAGCTTACCGCATTATCATGGATGGGTAGAACCAGCTTAGCAATGGAGCGGTAGTGTCTTGGAGAGCTCAGACTGGGTTTTTGACTAAGTTGCACTCAGAGTCAAATGCGATTAACGAACAGTTGGTGGACGCGTGGTAGTTTGACTATGGCTTGATTGGCTAAAGGAAAATTTGGCAATTTCAATAATTGCAGGCCATCTTAGGCTAGCGAATAGGACCCGATTTGGGTGGTGGAATTAATGCCTAGGTAGCTCGATGTAGAGAGATGGGATGGGAAGATCAATTTCATGATTGGATGAGAGATTCATGAACCTGATGGTCGGTTCTCAGTTGATGAAATTGATTGCAACATATGACTTTGTAAGTCGAGTACAACAATGCAAGTAATGACTTTGAACTGTATGTTAGTAGATAACATTGTAACAATGAAATAAGAATTGTGAGAAGTTGTTATGAGCAGATCAGAGAAGACTAAATATTGTATGTAATTAGTTTATTACTAGAATACAATTGTCTTGACTTTGTGTGGTGGGTTTTTTACCTGAAAAGGTTTTCCCACGTATATCTTGTGTCAATCTATGGATGCTATTTTTCGTTATCTATTTTACTGGTTGTATTCATCTCAAGTAGTTTAAGAAGCTATTATAACCTATTTATGCTCTTCTCCTCATTGTATTAGTGTTAAGGGAATGTATTCCACACTGTTGGGTCATTAGATCCACCCCATTTTTCCCTTCACAACCCCTATACCCTAATTTTCTCTCTCTCCCCTCTACCCTCTACCCTTAACCCTTATACCCTCTACCCTCTACCCTCAACCTTAAACTCTTAACCCTCAACCCTTAAACCATCTACCCTCTACCCTCAACCCAATACCCTCTACCCTCAACCCTAATCCCTAATCCCTCAACCCTTAAACCCCTAAACTCACTTATTAAACTCTCTAACCTAATCCCTCAACCCTTAAACCCTAATCCCTCAACCCCTATACCCTATACCCTATACATTGGATCCTCAACCCTAATCCCCCAACCCTATACCCTTAATCCTCTACCCTCAACCTTAAACCCCAATCCTTCAACCATATGTACCCTCAACCCTATACCCTCAACCTGATACCCTAATCCCTCAACCCTATAGGTCATCAACCCTATACCCTCAATTCTCAACTCTCTACCCTATACATTGGACTATCAACCCTCATATATCTTTGTCCATTTTTCCTCTTCTCTCCTCCTCTCTATCTCATTTCTCCCTCCATCTCTCTATCCATCCATCCTTCTCTACCCTGATCCCTCAACCCTTAAACCCTTAAACATTGAACCCTAAACTCTCTACCCTCAACCCTAAACCATCAACCCTAAACCCTTACACCCTAAACCCTTAAACCCTCTATCCTCTACCCTCAACCCAATACACTAAACCATCAACCCTATAGGTCCTCAACCCTATACCCTTAGTTCTCTCTCTCAAGCTCACTCACTCCTATCTCTCCCCTCTACCATTAACCCTCTACCCTCTACCCTAAACCCTAAACCCTAAACCCTTAAACCCTAAACCCTCTACCCTCAACCCACAACCCTTAATCCCTCTACCCTTAAACCCTCTACCCTCCTAATCCTTCCAATATGCCCTCAAACCTATACCCTCAAGCCTAATCCTTAAACCATATACCCTCAAACCTATACCCTAAACCTTCTGCATACGCCTCAACTAAACCCCATGCAGAAGCCTTCTGCCCTATGCCTCAGCCTAATCCCTCAGCCCTGAAGCCCATAAAGCCTAATGCATAACCTAATCCATCAGCCCTCAACCTTAAACCCTTGAACACTCCAGCCCTAAACCTAAACCCTCAACCCTTAAACCATCTACCATCTATCCTCAACCCAATGCCCTCTGCCACCTCTACCCGCTGCTCTTTACCCTCTGCCTCTGCCCTCCCTCTGCCCTCAGCCCTCAGCCCTAATCCTCAGCCTTAGCCTTAAGCCCATAGTAAAATCTATGCCTAATCCTCAGCCCTCTTACGATACATGTACCCTAAACCCATAGGCAATCCCTCAGCCCTATGCCCCTCTACCCTATACATTGGACCCTCCAACCTTCTTCCCCAACCTATGCCTCAGCCCTCTACCTGACGCCAAACCCCCCAGCCCTCGGCCTAAACCATCTACTTTGTACCCTCAACCCAATACCCTCTACCCTCAACCCTCAAAACCTTAAACCCACTTAGTAAACTCTCTACCCTAATCTCTCAACCCTCTTGACCCTTAATCCCTCAACCCTCAACCCTTAAACCCTTAAACCCACTTACTAAACTCTCTACCCTCAATCCTCAACCCTTAAACCCTAATTATACCCTCTACCCTATACATTAGACCCTCAATCCTAATCACCCATCCCCATACCCTCAACCCTCTACCCTCAACATTAAACCCCCAACCCTCAACCCTTAAACCCACTTATTAAACTCTCTAACCTAATCCCTCAACCCTCTTGACCCTTAATCCCTCAAACCTCAACCCTCAATCCTTAAACCCTAATCCCTCAACCCCTCTACCCTCTACCCTATACATTGGACCCTCAACCCTAATCCCCCAATCCTATACCCTCAATCCTCTACCCTAAACCTAAAACCCTCAACCCTTGAACCCTAAAATATTAAACCCTCTACCCTCTACCCTCAATCCTCTACCCTCTACCCTCAACCCTTAAACTCACTCAATAAAATATCTACCCTAATCTCTCAACCCTCTTGACCCTTAATCCCTCAACCCTTAAACCCTAATCCCTCTACCCTATACATTGGACCCTCGACCCTAATCCCCAAACCTATACTCTCAATCCTCTACCCTCAACCTTAAACCCTCAACCCTTAAACCATATACCCTCTACCCTATAAACCCTTAAGCAATTATCCCTAAACCCTAAACCCTCAACCCTAAACCCTTAACCCTCAACCCTTAAACTCTAAACCCTTTATCCTGTACCCTCAATCCTCCACCCTCTACCCTCAACCCTTAAACCCTTAAACCCTTAAACCCACTTAGTAAACTCTCTACCTTAATCCCTAAACCATTTTGAACTTTAATCCCTCAACCCCTATACAATCTACCCTATACATTGGACCCTCAACCCTCAACCCTAATCCCCCAACCCTATACCTTAAATCCTCTACCTTCAATATTAAACCCTCAAGCCTATACATTAAACCCTCTACCCTCAATTCTCAACCCTCAACCCTTAATCCCTTAATCCTCAACCCTCAAACCCAACCCTCAACCTCAATACCCTCTACCCTATACATTGGACTTTCAACCCCAATTCGTTAACCATATGTACCCTCAACCCAAACCCCTAATCCCTCAACCCTATAGGTTGCCAACCCTATACCCTATATTCTCAACCCTCTACCCTATACATTGGATCCTCAACCCTCATATAGCTATGTCCCTCCCTCCTCTTTTCTCCTCTCTATCTCACTTCTCCCTCCATATCTCTATCCATCCATCCATCCCTCTCTACCCTAATCCCTCAACCCTTAAAGCCTTAAATACTCAACCCTAAACCCTAAAACCTCAACCCTCAACCCTTAAACCCTCTACCCTCAACCTAATAACCTCTACCCTAAACCCTAATCCCTCAACCCTAAAACCCTTAAATCCAAGAAAACTCTCTACCCTAATCCCTAAACCCTCAACCCTTAATCCCTCAATCCTTAAACCCTCAACCCTCTACCCTCAACCCTCAACCCTTCAAACCCAATCCATCAACCCCTATACCCTCTACCCTATACATTGGACCCTCGACCCTAATCCCTCAACCCTATACCCTCAATCATCTACCCTCAACCTTAAACCCTCAAGTATCAACCCTCTACCCTTTATCCTATACATTAAACCCCCAACCCTCAATTCTCAACCCTCAATTCTCAACCCTCAATCCTTATACCCTCTACCCTTTACATTGGACCCTCAACCTAATCCTTCAACCATATACCCTCAAAACTATACCCTAAACCCTCTTCCCTCAACCCTAAACCCTAAACCCTTTAACCCTAAACCCTTACACCTTCTACCCTATACCCTCAACCCAATAACCTCTACCATCGACCCTAACCCCTCAATCCTCAACCCTTAAACCCTAATATCCTACAAACCATTAACCCTATAGGTCCTCCACCCTAATCCTTAAACCCTATACCATAAAACCCTATTGCTTTCTCTTTATCTATACATCTCACCTCTCCCTTTGTCCCTCTCTCCTACCCTCTCTAATTGTCTCTATCTACCCTCTCCCTCTTTCTATGTACCTCTCGTTCGATCAATCCCTACCACCCTATCTCACTCCCTCTATCTATCTCTCTCTATCTCCATCCCACTCTCTCCCACTTCCTCTCTCTCCCTCTCTCTCAATTCTCTCTCTCCCACCCTCTCTCTCGGGTCTCTCCCTCTGGAAACCTACCAAGGTAACTATCTCTCTCTCCCCTCTCTCTATCTATCCATCCCACCCTACCTAGATAAGTCCCTCTCACTCCACCCCCCTCTTTCTCTCCCTCTCTCAGGTCACTCCCTCCCACACCCTCTCCCTCTCTCAGATATCTTACTCACACTCTCTCTCTCCCACTCCCTCTCACTACCTATCTCTCAAGTCTCTCCCTCTCACCCCCCCTCACACTCTCAAGTCTCTCTCATTGACACCCTACCTACATAACTCTCTCTCTCTTTCTCTCTCTCTCTCTCTCCCCCCTCTCTCTTAATTCTCTCTCTCCCACTCCCCCCTCTCTCTCTCTCCCTCCCTCTATCCCTCCCACCTTACCTAGATAAGTATCTCTCTCTCTCTTAACTCTCATTTCCATCCCCCCCCTCTCTCTCTCCCACCCTACCTATTCAACTCTAGATCTCTCTCTCTCCCTCTAAAGACATACATAAATACATACCCACTTACATACATACTATAGCAAAGGGGGATTCACTACTCATGAGTTCTCTTCAATCAAAGAGCCTCACGGGGTGAACTACCCTAAACAACGTCAAAGGATCATGGCGAGAGTTCTAGAACCAGAAAGAGAAAGTCACAAAGATTCGCTAGACAAACCGTCAAGCTCTCAACCAAAGGATGAGAACACGATGTGCTAGAATCTTTGAGGTGCACTGGTATCTCTTACAGACCAGAAAGCAAGTTTATCTCAGAGAATGGCTAAGCGACTATTTCTACTTCAATTACTGAAAACTTCTAGAAAGTCACAGAAAGAGATGAAGCTGAAATAGACTGAAATAGAAGAGATAAAGACAAGGAGAGGAAGGAAAGGAAATGCTTATGACCATGCAAGTGATGAAGCTTCTAGCACATGAGTATCTTCAATACCTGCACACAAGAGAGAGAAAGTGTTGGGGTTGTATAGGATTTTTCCTCATTCAAACCCCTGTTTTGGTGTTCCCGCCTCCACAGACAATGGTGTTCGTTCCACACTTTCTCTACTAAAGTGATAGAGTGTTGATGTTACTGCTATGAAGTGTAAATTTTTTGTGAAGAAGCTGCTTGGAGCTTGTGAAGATATTGTAGAGGATGTAGAAAGGATGTGAAGAGATCAACCAACCCTAAAATGAATGAAGGTGAGTGAATATGAAGTAGAGAGGAAGAAAATGGTCATATTCAGGTTGGTTCATCAAAGGGGGGTTACAAATCAACTCCCAATGGGAAGTGTAATGCATCTTTAGGCTCCATACACAAGAATATGTCAAGGACTTTAGTGTGTTGTGTGGAAATTTGTGCATCATGCAAGCATCCTAGACATTTATTCCATTGTCGACATCCAAAATAGGTGCCAAGTGGAATGAAGGAAACAAGCTTAGGTGGAATTTCTCCTCCGTCTTTGGTTTTCTAAAGTGGAGAGGGGTAAAAAGGGAATTTGCATTAGGGGTGCAAATTCACTCCTATACATTTTTCCCCCACTATAGCGAGCATGAATACTGATGAATGCTTTGATAAATTATATTGAAGAAGTAATAGGGTTAGAGATCTATACCTAAACCATCGAGGAAGCTGAACGTGATCTGGCGAACCTGAGAGCGCAGGATCAAAAGAGGAATTCATAGTTCTGCATAACTATGAAGCTAAAGAAAGAGCATATACTCAAGATGAAGAAGATGGTGATCTTCAATCCAGTATATACAATTAAGAAGAGAAAGATGGAAATGAATGCAAGAGTGATAAAATCAATCCCTGCTCGAGGAGGAAACCCCGTATCACTGATTAAAAGTGATAAAAACAAAACCTGCTTTGAAGTAGAGCCCGTATAACCGAGTAAAAGTGATCAAAGTAAAACCCACTTTGGAGTAGAGCTTGTATCACAAAGTAAAAGTGATAAAAACAAATCTCTCTTCAGAGTAGAGCCCCATCACCAAGCAGATAGTCATGCAGACCATCATTAAGCTGGAAGACTTTCAAAGGGGTCGCTCGGGAATCATTCAAAAGGAAGAAGGGTCCACTCAAGGGACATGTTGTTTGAAAAGTGAATTCTAGTTAGGTTGCCCCTGAGCTAGATGTAAGGATGTGAAGTAGGTCTAGTTGGGATACCCCCAGACTAGATGCAAAGGTGTGAAACCGGTCTAGTCGGGCTACCTCCAAGCTAGAAATCATGGAATCCATTTGAGATCAAAGCTTTCAAAGAGGTCCCTTG
Organism: Sequoiadendron giganteum; assembly: GCA_007115665.2. Lineage (NCBI taxonomy): Eukaryota > Viridiplantae > Streptophyta > Pinopsida > Cupressales > Cupressaceae > Sequoiadendron > Sequoiadendron giganteum. The sequence goes on from CM021101.1 coordinate 350,299,632, forward strand.
GGAACCCTTCAAAAGAAAGAAGGTCCACTCAAGGGATGCTACATTTGAAAGACATGGAGAGAGAGAGGGGGTCATAAAGAAGGATGCACATCTCTAGAAACGAGTTATCACTACCCCCAGCATACAGGGGAGAAGAACCATGCAAGATACTTGGAATAGGATAGAGGGAAACCTCGATATTACTTGTCATTTGAAAGAAGAGATAGGTGCATCAGCAAACAAATGAGCGATGGTACCCGAATCATGAAGTTTTTGTATTTTGTTCTTCAAGGCCTTACATTTACTAGTGGAATGGCCAGGCACTCGATGGTATGCACAAAAAGAATGTTTTTATTTATCATGTTTGTGAAATTTCTTATGTGCAAGAGAAGGAAAATTAATTAAGAAGGCTTTAAGAAGCCACAACAAAATATGATCTTGTTTAGACAAAGGATGAGGAGCAGGAAGTAACCCTTTCTCCTGTAGAGAAAAGTTTGACTTCCCACAAGAAGAAGATACGAAGGTCGAAGACAAGAGAGGATATATCAATCCGCGAGAATGAGGTTGGGTAGACTTTACATCAACGTTCAACCATGGTTTCTACTTAGATTATTTATTCGAGCAACCAAGCCCTATATTATGCTTGTGAGGCATGAATTCTATAGGGACCTGAATGCCTTGTTCGTTACACCCACAACCTTTATACTCATAACCATATTTAGAGACAAGCTTAAAGTCGGCGCTATAATGTGTTTGAAAATCTTGGGAAGAGGGCGGATCTACATAAAGAGTATTATCCCAACAAGGGGGAACATGCTCTTTTATAGGATCACCATCATCCTCTTTACTAGATCTGCTAATATTATCCTCTTTAGCAGAGGCATAATCGTCCTCCTCAGAAGGAGGATCAACACTAGGAACGTTACAATTCACATTCACATTATCCCGTGATGCAAAAGACTGATCATCTTTGATGATAAGTGTGAATGATGTTATCGAAGGGTCTAAGTGGATTGGGTTGCCTTTATATTCCTAGATGAGGGAATTTGTAAAGTCTAAAGGACCCCAATCATCACCAAGACACACATTCCTTTGAGAAGAGGTATAAGGAAGAAACTTAATGTTTTATGCTTCAGAAGGATCTTCCTCAAGGACATTTATTTCAAGAGTACCCTTTGTAGTGGGTACTACTAGAGTAAATTTCCATGCATAGGAAGATACTGAAGGAATAAAGCTTCAGTAGTAGTTATCATCTCGCATAAGTGCTTAGCATCAAGGTCTACCTTGACTGTGACTACTCATTTATTGCAAACAAACTTGATCGATTTATGCAAGGTAGACGGGACTGCACCCATAGCATGAATCCACAGTCTACCAAGAAGAAGGTTATAAGGTAACTTCTCTTACACAACATATACAAGAGTAGTTATGATAATGCGTCCAAGCTGCAAAGGTAATACTATCGTGCCTAGATCTTGTCTCCTAACATTATCGAACCCACGGATGACGATAGAAGAAGCATTAAGAGAAGATGAATCAATATTAATCTTAGGAAAAAGATAAATGCTACATACATTGAGTGTCGAACCAATTTCAATGAGATTACGTCTAATGCCAATCTTATTAATGTCAACTATAAGCATTAGAGGATCCACTTGCTTCTGTACTTCCAGAGGTGGGAGATTCTAAGGATAGAATGTAATATTCAGCAAATCTGCATGAATATGAGTTATCAACGCATCAACATCTACTGGCCTAGCAAAAGAAGGCAAGAGGATCTTTTGCAAGGCTTCCTGAAGCATACCTTGATAAAATGGAGTAGACTGAAGCAAGTACCATAAGGAGATCTTAGTCGGAGTAACCTGAGTTTTCTCGACAAGACCGTTATCATCGAGCTCTTTAGTCATAGGTTTAGGTTCTTAAGGAAGGCTTAGTTTTGTATTCATTCTAGTATCATAGGTATGGGCTACCGCTCTATAAGAGGGAGCCTTAGAAAGGTCAAGGGAATCATTATCAAATGGAACACCATCAATAGAACAAACCCTTTCAGGAGAAGGACTAGCTGGAGTCACATAAATGCCAAGTTTCTTAGGCCTTTGAGGGGCAACATAGACATAGATTACATTTATAGAATCATTACAATTAGTAGAATGATTATTTGAATATGTATTCTCAACATCGATCCAAACAGGGTCAAATGTGGAAGGAGATTCATCATGTGCTAATGCATCATCCCTAGAGGAGAGTACATTAGGATAGATAATAAATTCGTCATTCACAAATGCAACGTACCTAGAAGAGAGTACATTGGAATGAATAGAAGGTAGAGTAACATTAAGAAAGGTGTCAATGATTTCATCTTCTTGTAACAAAATATCCTTCGAAGTAGGAGTTTCATGAGAAGGATCAAAGATACAAAGTGACATGGGAAAATCCAAGTCACTATCACATGCATGAAATGGAACATCATTATATTTTGAACAAAAGTAGATACAAATTTAATAAAAGAAGATATTAGGTTCAATATGATCTTTCCGGTGTCTTCTATGTTCTAGTAATTTGCATTTTTGAAGGTCTTTGAAGCAGAATTAGGGTTCAAAACTTGTGTCAGTCCCTGAAATTTGATTGTTGAAGGAACTAGTATTTTAGGGACTGTACTATTTATCTAGAAGACCTTTCTAATGGTGTAAACGGTTCTGAAATCCGAGCACCAAGTAAAAATTTATGACCCCGCCAAGTAAGGGTAAATAAATTCCTAGTTTTCGAAAAAGACATTCTTCACATTGAGTTCATCAAAATGTAGAGAAGGGGGATTCGCTCCTCATGAGTTCTCTTCAATCAGAGAGACTCATGGGGTGAACTTCCATAAACTACCTCAAATGATAGCGGTGAGAGTTCTAGAACCAGAAAGAGGAGGTCACAAAGATTCTCTGGACAAACCGTCAAGCTCTCGACCAAAGGATGACATCGCAGAATACAGACAACAGTGCAGTGTGCTAGCATCTCATATGGATGAGAAAGTGAGTTCATCTCAGAGAATGGCTAAGAAACTACTTCTACTCTAATTATTGATAACTTCTAGAAAGTGACATAAAGAGATAAAGCTAAAATAAACTGAAATAGAAGAGATAAAGACGAGAGGAAGGGAAAGGAAACTCTTATGACCGTGTGAGTGATGAAGCTTCTAGCCTGTGAGTGTTTTCAATACCTGCACACAAGAGGGATAAATTTTTGGGTTTGTATAGGGTTTTGCCTCAGTCAAACCCCCGTTTTGGTGTTCCCACCTCCACGAACAGCTAGATAGATAGAGAGAAATGTAGGAAATGAAGTAAACACAAAAGCACTACAAAACAGTGTTATACTACTCAACCAAATAATAGAGGAGAAGAGTGAAAGCTTACCACCTTCATCCAAAGTGCTCAAGGCTAATGGGGGATAAAATGAGAGGAACTCAAGCCTCTATTGCAATTGTGTTTGTTCCTCACTTTCTCTATTTAAGTGATAGAGCGTTGATGTTGCTGCTATGAAGTGTAAAGTGTTTGTGAACAAGCTTCTTGGAGCTTGTGAAGAGATTGTAGAGGATGTAGAAAGGATTTGAAGAGATCAATCGGCCCTAAAATGAAAGAAGGTGAGTGAATATGAAGTAGAGAGGAAGAAAATGGTCATATTCGAGTCGGTTCGTCGAAGAGGGTGTTAGAAATCAACTCCAAATGGTAAGTGTAACGCCTCTGTAGGCTCCAGATGCGAGAATCTATTAGGGACGTTAGCACATTGCGTGGATGTATGTGCATCACGCGGGTGTCATAGATAGTTATTCCTTTGTCGACACCCAAAATAGGTGTAAATAGATGTTGATACAAAAAACAGATGTGTCTTTGTGCATAGCTTCTGCACAGATTAGGAAATTGGGATATAACGAGTGCAGTATGACTTTCTTAGGACAATTATCAGTGTTCCTATAGACTTTGATAGAGTGCAACAAGCCTTGTCTAGGCAAGTGGATGAAGCAACAATAATAGCGATTAGGCTAAAGCAAAAGACAGAATATGATAATGCATATGCATAAGGAAACTTTAGACCTACCATAGTTATGAATTCTTTGATCGCTCTATCCAAAACATCGCTATACAAAAAAGAGAACATCTCTATAAATAGAGAATGGCATGAATTGTTAATAAAAGAAGACAACATCAATAGAAACAAGTTCTAAAATAGAACAAGCTATGGAAGATGGCACATTTGAAGATGATGAGGATCCAATAACTGAATCAGTTATACATTGGTTTAATGAACCACAATCGGTCAAAGACCTTGACACAACAATAATCAAAATTGCACCATTAGAAGGGTTCAAACCTCTTGGTATTTTTCAAGACATGTATGTAGAGGAGATGAATTTCCCAACTTTATTCTATGGTTCAACACACCCAATTGACACAACTAAAAATTTGACATACCAAAAAATTGAAAGATGGGAGCTCATGCATAAAGACAATGACTTTGCACAACACATTACAAACATTTTTTTCAATGCTATTAAAATTATTATTCACCAAGTGTCATCACTAGCATGGGTTTGCATACGGAAGGTTGAATTGAAAGGTGACAAATTTCTTGCAAACTATGTATGCAATCCAGCAAAACTTGAAAAAATCTTATGATCCCCATTGGGCTATAGAGCATTAAAAAGCATTAGAACCTCTCCTGATTATTTGGAAAACACAAAAAAAAAACATATTTGTGATGATAAGACAATTGGGACCTCCAACCTTCTTTGTGACATTAACAAGTGTTGAGAATTTTTGGGAGCCATTGTGCAAAGCTTTGCACAAAATATGTGCTCTGTAGGAATCAAAATGTAATGAAACCATAGAATACAAAGACTTGGATTTCAAAATAAGGAAAAATCTTGTCCTTTGTAGCCATTATTTCAATCACAGAGTCAATGCATTCTAGAAATTGATGCTAAAAACTCACGAACTATTCAGACAAGTTACTAACTATTATTTTGTTAAAGAATTCCAAAACTGAGGCAATGAACATGTTCATTTTTTGCTTTGGATAAAAGATGCGCTTGTATATAGAAAATGCTCAAATACTGAAATAGAAAGCTTTGTGGAAAAGTATATTTAATACTCATTGTTGCTTGAAACAAATATTTCCAAAATGCAAACATACCATTACACAAAGACTTGCAAAAGATACAAAAATTCAAATTACAGATTTAGTTTCCCTTTGCCTCTGATGAGAAGAACATTTTTTTTGGAACCGCTCTTGTTGCCTGATGCCACAATCAAGGAAAAGGCAAAAAAAAAATTAAACAATTGGTAAATAAACATTACACAAAGGAATTTTCATTTGAAAATTTATTGCATGAATTGGAAATGAATGAAAATGACTACATTACAATGCTCGGATTGACATTGTCACACAAAGTTGTCATGCTGAAAAGCGACCCATCTGAAATTTGGATAAATGCATTTACAAAGAAAGTGTCTGGCCTATGGTATGTAAATACAGATACACAATTTATTTTGGATGCATATGTTGCTACATCTTACTGTAGCTCATATATGACAAAACAAGATAGAACATTGTCTCTCGCATTCCAGAAACTGTAACGCGAATGCACTATTGCATACAATGGAAACGTGCAAATTATACACAAGCTAGGCAATGCTCTACTTAACTATAAAAAAATGTCTAGCCATCAAGTTGTTCATATTATTCTTTCATTGTCATTGCACAAATGCTCAAGGAATACTATTTTCATCAAAACACCATTAGAGAGCCGACTCTTTATGCTAAAAAGCCCTAAGCTATTGGAAAAAGAGAGGGATGATTCTAAAAATATCATGTGTGCATATATAATATAAAAATGCATGCAATGGCCTAAAGTTCTAGACAATTTTTCATTGGTTGAATATGTCGCTTTCTACTTTGGCGGTGCAGGGAAAATGCATAGAAGAGCAACATCGTAGATCATACACTATGTAAGATACAATCCACACATTAATCCTGAAAATTATTGCAAAAAAAAAGATATGGTATATGTTCCTTTTAGATGTAGTGAAAAAAGCCTATTATCTAGATATGAAACATGGAGTGCAACATTCAATGCAAACAAAGTGCAAATTGCAAATATCAAAAAAATGTTCATTGCACAAATTGTCTCTAAATGGGGTGACATAGATGAAGCTTCCACAAAGGCTAAAAATGGTCAATTTCCAACAATTGACATTAAAGATGTGCTTGATGCAAAAAAATAGGAAAATGAAATGGAGAAATATGAAATCATGAACGACTTAAAGCAAATCAAGAATACAAAGCTCAAAGATTCTATTTGCAAAAACTATTTTCAGAAACCGCACACCCACTTCTTTTAAGCAATGAAAAATACTACAAATTACAAAGACATTTGAATAGAGAACAACAATCAATAGTAAAGGATGTACTAATGACAAAAAGTCTTGTTCCAAAAAAAGCATTGTACTTGTTCTTGACGAGAGGGGTAGGCTCAGGGAAAACCTATACAAAAAAAATACTTTTTGAGGCAACGATTCAATACTATTATAAAAAACTAGATATCGATCCATTAAAGCCTAAAGGCATCATTATTGCTTCAACAAGAAAATCTGCATTCAATGCAGGTGGAATCACTGCACATTCAATCTTTCAATTGCCATGCAACTCTTTGAAAATGTTGCCTATAGATTCAAACATAGCTGATGCCCTCATCAAGAAATTTGAGAAAATGCAAATTCTTCTTATTGATGAAGTGTCATTGATTGGTTTGAAAATGCTTTACAACATTGACAAAAGACTTCACCAAATCAAGCACACACCGACAACACCTTTTGGAAACATAGATATCATTTTCTATGGTGATTTTTACCAAGCACAACCTATGTGTGATACTTGGATTTTTGAAGACCCAATAACATATGAGAGAATTCCATACACCTTTTGGATCGACAATGTCAAATGCTTTGAGCTACATAGTGTAATCAGACAAATAAATCAACATTTCGTTTCTATACTTAATCGTGCTAGAACTGGACAATAAACAATCAGGGACATCTAGTTTTTGAATACAATATGCTATAAAGCACCTTTGAATGATCCAAAATTCCCATACTTGTTTCATATAAATCCAACAGTCTAAATGCACAACAAGAAAACTATACATAGTTTACCAACAAATCTTTGTGTTCTAGATGCAATTGATAAACAAGACATAGAAATTGATAACACTCAAAATCAACCTCCAAAATCATCATTTCCTGGCACAATTCTGTTGAAGCAAGAAATTTTGGTTGAATTGATCACTTCCAACATCGATACAAAGGATGGTCTAGTCAATTGTGTAGATTGCATTTTCAAATTGTATACAACCATGCAAGAGGACATTGTTTGGGTGAAATTCAATGATTCAAGTGTTGGCAAGTTGTGGCGATAGAGGATGTAAAATCTATACATGTATTATATTATGACTTCTTAGACACCCATAATGAGAATCATTAGAAAAGTGAAAATAGGTACAAAAATAATGACTAGAACACAATTTCCTTTGCAACTTGCATGTGCACAAACTATACATAGAGCATAGGATTTGGCAATGGATGCAATTGCTTTTGATCGATGTAAATTATACCAACATGCCCTTGTGTATATTGTTTTATCACGTGTAAGAAACATTGAATCACTATATCTGACACATAGATTGCAAGAACAAAACTTTAGAGTCTCAGAAAAAGTAAATAGTGAAATGCAACGCCTTGTGGCATTTGCACAATGGAAACTGCAGCACAACCTTTTTCTATCTCTATAGATCATTTTGTAATATGCTTTTTGAACACACGTGGGTTTGCACTACATCCCTAAGAAATAGCACACAACCATGATATGCTACAAGCAACTATCTTTTCTTCCAAGAGATGAAACATAGTTTGTTTGGCCATATTGACTTCCTTGACAAAACATACAATTGCTATATTGCAGTTGGTATCATGGGCTACTAACATTCTCGAGAAAAATAGTTTTGGTGCAAGAATTTCAACACTTTTCAACAAAATATCTAGAATCAATAACCATTGACCTATTGCACATGCATATTGCTATGTGTATCATAAACCTATATGTGAGACCAAACACACCCGTCCATGATCTTCTCAAATTTTTCCACACTACTATAACCTCACTGCCAGCTAATTCAAACTTGATAATTGTTGGAGACTTCAACATTGACATATTACAATCAACAAGACCAAAGGAACTTTCTTGAATTTATGGAACAATGAAAATTGTCATTGGTCGTTGACAAGCCAACAACACATGCAGGTAGTTTTTTGGATCACTTCTGGATACAAAGTACCGAAATCGATCTTATCAAGTTCAAATTGCTAGATACATATTTCTTAGACCATTTTATAATATCCCTTCATCTCTAGTCATCAAGCCAAAGTATAAAGCCTCACAACTATAGTTGTCTCGAATTAACATCTTTTGTGCATGTTCTATTATCGGTGCTTCACACTACTACACAAAATCAGCATCAAACTTATGTGGGTGCAAAATAATTGTTGCATCAATCCTTGTTCATACAGTCCATGTCTCTGCATGTAGGTTAATTGCTTCTCCATAGCTTTTCCCATGCAGATCTCTGCATTGACAATGCCCCTAGTCAGGACCATCAAGAATACTTTTCTAAACCATTGATATGTCTATACACTTGCAACTCAATATATATATGTCCTAAAATAGATTTTTTCTCACACATAATATTGTTAGGGCTTTTCACACCATATGATTCTTTAGTGGAAAGAAATTACAAAAGTAAGTTTTTTGTGGATTCTACAACCACCTTCAACCACATCCACATAGTATTTACTTCATGGATATGAACCTTTTAAATTGATGTTAGAGTTTTTTCTATCTATTATTCAGTTTATTGTTAATAATATCCAGCCTGGTTCCTACGAGCTTTCTTGTAACTGGTTTTATTTTGTACATATGTAGATTTCAGGTATGCCTGTCATTCAAAAATAATAGTGTCAATCATACAGTTGCACCTTGTAGACACATAAAAATGACCTAGGCTTGCAAGCTCTATTTCTAATCTCTTTCTTCCTAGCATAATTAAGACATTTTAATTATGTCCTTGGTCCACATTCGACTATTAATTAAATAATTCATGATTATTTAATTAATTCATATCTTTTTTATTCTTCATGATTATTAAATAAATAAATTTTATTTATTTATTTAATTACGTCACTAATTGTCTAATGTCTTTCCATAATTAAATAAATTTCTTAATTTATTTAATTATCCTTGTCCATTATGTCCTCTTGATTATTAAATAAATAACTTTATTTATTTAATTAATCTCTAATTTAAATTCCTCTTATAATTAAATAAATTCTTTTATTTATTTAATTATGGCCATCTTCACATTCTCCTCATTTTAAATAAAATCATTTATTTAAAATAGTCCCACCACTTGAATTAAATAATTTTATTATTTAATTTCTCCTCTTTTATTGTGCTCATTTTAAATAAATCTTATTTATTTAAAATAAGTCTCCCTTTCTAAATTCCCTCTTTAGTAAATAATTTAATTTAATTTATTTATTGTCACATGACCCCACCCCTTTTTGAATTAAAATAGTTTTTAATTTAAAAAGTCAACATTCTCTCTTGAATCAAATAATTTTATTATTATTTGATTCCCCAACAACTTCGTTTTGTGTGCCTTGTCACATGCATTGTCAACCCTTGATTTGATTTTTCTTAAAATCAATCTTGTCCATTCATTTCGAATTTAACCTAATATTGCCCTAACCCTAATTGTGGGTTGTCATATTGAATCTTGTCCACAGATTCTAGGGCATTTGTCAATCTTTAATCTCATCGGTCCATACAAAATTGCATTTTCTATAAAATGTCAATTTTGTCTTCATTTTGAGATCCCTGGCTATCCATTATTATCTCTCTCTCATTTCATCTTGCAATGTCATATTTTAGAGATCTCTTAGCATCTTGCATTTCCATATTTTGGCATCTCACATCTTATGCTTTCATGTTTTTATCTTGCATTGTCATATTTTAGAGATTTTAGCATGTTTATCATAGCATATCTAGGCTTTCATTTGACATTAGCTTAGAAATTGTAGATGTTTACTATTTGCAGTAGGGCATAGTCTGCATCTAGGTCATTTCAAATCCTTCAATGTTTGCTTAGGGCTTGTCATTTCTATTGGCTTGCTCTTCACAAATCTGAGGGCAAACAATCATATTCAGCAAATTAAGGAGGTGTAATGGAGGTTAGTCATGGAGGATGAAGACAATCTATAAGATTGTTCATCTATTCCTTTGCACTCCATTACCAACTAATGGGTTTTTAGGTTTCATTGCATTATTATAGTTTGCTAACCTAAATAGAAATTTCCCATTGTTACACACCTATCTTCCATGCTTATGATATTGCAAATTATTGGGCAATTGTTTTGAAATAGGTATGTTATGTAAAATGTTGAAAAAAATAGCACATGATACATTTTTTAATTATAGACATATTGCAAAATACAAAAGTTATGCATAACAACACCACATTTTAGTAGAAGCTTGGAAATAGTTTTCCTACACATATCAAATTTATAAATTGCAAGCTACAGATTGGAAATATTGTGTTATTTCATAGAACATAGATCTCGGCATTTCACAGCTTCTAACACAGCGTCCAAAACATCTAGAAATAGGTAAGCCCTTCAAATTTTCCATGAAAAAAATTCAAAAACACATCAAATCCCATTAATATTTTCATCTCAATTTCTCTTGTTACATGCTTGATAGAAAGATCTCATACCATATGTTTGTAGAGGCACTTGAAAACACAAAATGGTTCTCTTGCAAAACAAAAGATGGCTCAGACAATTGAAAAACAAGATAAAAAAGGAAAGTAGCTTATTTTGTTTGTTTCACATTGATTTCACTCTTTATATGTTTAATTAAAAATTTAGTTTTAGTTATCCTTCATATTGCAACATGCAGATTCAAAATAGCAACTGCAAATCCTTCAACCATCTTCGATATATGCACGAAGCAAACAAATTTAGCATTTGAAGGTGATTTTTTGGCTTTCTATGGGCATTCTATTACCATAGCTCCTGGAACACCACCAAAAGCAACAATTGTGCATATTGATTTAGTTGGCAATCATGGTCAAATGACAATCACTGCAAACATCAACAACAAATTAATTGACACATTTCTGCCATTCTTATCACCTAATACAAGTGTCTGCCTCATGAACTTTGTGATTAGGAAAAAAAACACAATATAAAAGAGGAGATTTTGATTACTCCCTTGTTTTTACTGCTAGGAGCACTATTGAGCCCATTGAGAAAGTCTATCAAGAACGTAGATTGATTCTCGGCACAACCATTTCACAACTCATCCAATCAAATGATAGTTTGTCTATTGGATCAATTGGTGTTGTTGTTACTAGTCATTTCCAAGTGCCAACATAGTATGAGTTGTAAGTTAAAGATGGATAGAACCAAGATGATTTCACCAGTGTAAGATGTTCTGCACAAATCATGGCAATAGCATAGGAAATTGAGCACTTTGCTTTTTGGAATCTATTAAATAATTTTTTCTCTTTGTTTTGCATGGGTAAAACTTGCAGGTAGAATGCTTTACTATTATAACTATTACAATATCATTGAATTCTTAAACTCGTTTCATTTGCAAGCTTACATTTTGAAAATTCTCTATCTTACAACTTATAGTCCCCATCAGTCATGCAAAGTTGTATGCAAGACTTCAATTGATCTTGGCATCAAGAAAAATCCCTTTCATATTGTTTAGAAATATTGTTCATTCTAGGCCTAAAGTCACAAATTTGATGAAAACAACACAGTCCAGTTTCATTGATGAACTCAATGATGCATCTACAAAGGCCTCTCTAGAACCTTTGAAGACCTCAAACATGGAAGTATATGTGTCAACCATTTATCTTTTACACTATAATGTAGTTTTTTGCTCAAAAGCACTTGTCATATATGCCTTTCTATAGTGAATTTTGTAAATAGTGCATTTCTATGATTTATTGCTAATTTCATTTGCACTACCACTGTAGGTGACATGAACACTCAGACCTAACAATGTCCACTTGCCCCCATACGAACCAATCTGCATTTCATGTAGACAAAGAGTTTTCTTTACATAGAGAATAGAAAATGATACTGTGTGGTACACTGCATGTGGAGTTGCAACAAGATTTATATATGCACACTTTCTACAATTTACTGTTCAGACAACAGAGGGAGTTGTTGACTATTATCTACACAAATAATTTTCTTGTTATGGAAATTTTAGCTGCAAGGTACGTTCATCCTTGCAATGGATAATTGCATCATACAAATTGTAGGTGAAGCAAGTAGCAAAGAATCTCCAATAACTTGACAAGGCATTTGGAATTTTGCACAAGTGCTTACATTGCACTATTCTATTTTTAATTCTTATTCATTGATATCCAATCATGCAAACTGCAGTGACATGAATATAATGATTATTGATTGTGAACCAGGATCAAGGAAATGCAACATTGTAGCATACAACAATGTGAAGAAGAAAAATGTCTAGAAGCCTATACTCCTTATAGATTTTGGACACATCCGATAAAAAAACAAATGTGTTAAATCTTTTATCAAAACTAATTTGATACTTTATTTTTTGTTCTTTTATGCACCGAACAAGTTGATAGTCGTATTCTATTCTATTCCAAACATACATACTATAGACATGAACAAATTTACTTTCAGTTTCATAAACAGTTACAATTTATGTTTTACTTTATTTTGACCTCTCCTATGCATCACATTACTTGAAACTTGTTTATTGATATTTTCTAGCCAACATACTATACATATAGATTAGACTGACTCTAGTTTGAAAAGAATTTATAAGTAAATTTGCATGTGTAATTCTCTTTTCCCTCTCCACATCATACTAATGCATGTTTGAGATAAAAAAAAAAAACTATACCGGTCCAAAACTGCTTTTATGTAACATACAAAATATTTACAAAAACTGGTTGTTGGTTTTTAATACAATGCTTTGTTGCTCGATAGAATACTTGTCTACAAAATGATTTTGTCCTTCCTTCCAATACTGTTTTGAACAATTTAGGTTTTGATTTCGAGATTGCATCAATATTAGATGTTTCTCCAAAGCATTATTTATCTAAATAAATGTTTGTAGGGTTCTTTGCAATGACTTTTTGGAGAATTGAATCTTTCTTTAAATAGATGTTGATAAAAAAAACACTAGAACGATGGGGGAATTTGCATAACACAAACATAGTACTTACATTAGATAATTTAGATTTACAAAACTTATATTGCACATTGAATCTATTCATCTTATTTCAAAATAGATTATACTTATTAATCCAATTACATGCTTTTTGTCTAGAAGGATGGTGCATCTTTATTCATGTCTTACTTTTATTGATTGCTAATGGGTAAAAAAGTAGACATGTGTATCTTCCTAGACCCTTCTCGACGTTGTTTTATAATTTATATGCTCTTGCAATTCATTTATAGCTTATGATATGAAGTCTCCACTAAATTCAGAACAACGTTTTTTGTGTCCCTTGTTCAAATGCAATGATCATTTGCTTTACCTTGATTCTTGCATGTTTTTTATGTACATTTTGTTTCACTCCTACATCATGGTCATTATCATGTCTTTTTTACTCAATTTTTCACCTTCTTTGTTGACACTAGAATCTATTAATTATCATGTATTTCATTTATATGGAATTGCAATTAAGTAATGGCTCTTACTATGAAGTCTTAAATTTGTCACGCCAAATTTGCTCTTATTTCCCTTCCTCATCCCATTTGCCCAGATTGAGTTCGGCACAAAGAGAGAGGCTTTTGTAAGTTCCAATATCAAATACACTATCATTTTCTTTGCTTGTGCACCCAATTCCTCATATTGTTTAATGTTGACCACATCTATTTTTGTTGGCATAATTTTATGTCTACACTATTACAACTGAGCCATTGAGAAAATGTAAGTTCTTACACCTTTTTGCAATGTCGAATAAATTTGAATTAATTTTTTTTTTGCATTACTTATTCATCTCCTTACAATATTTATTGGAGTTAGAGTCTTTGTCTATTGGTAGGGTTTATTTCCATTGTAGTTGAACCGAAAAATAAGTTGCCTATAAGTTCCTCTATCCTTTGCACTGTCATTCTATATTTTTTTGCATTTTTTCATTTTATGGGTTATTTCCTATTGTTTCTACAACATAAATAATACTTTTCTCAACAAAATTAAAACTTCAAAATCAAGAAATCTTAAAATTACCAACTATTATCATCTTTATTGATAATAGTTGAAGTGCAATTAAGTATTTAACTCGATAACAGACACTAACCCATAAAGAATAGTGAAGGATAGAAATTTACACACAAGATGAAAAAACCAACAAAAAATAGACATTGACCCATAGAATGCAAATATGTAAACCACTATAGAACAACACTGTAATAGACATACAACTTTTCGACATTTCCTATTTTCTTTTATGTAATTTTCATTTTCATTTAATAAATTCAAGTGCAATTGTAATGCATGAATGCACACAATAGAAATTAACTATAAATGTTGGAAATGTTTCATGGCTTCTAATATTTTTTCATATGGCTATCCTCTCGCACTTGCTCTTTATGTGCATGCATAACATTCTAATAATAGGCTTATGCATATACAGTGTGCCAATTTTGTTTAATGTGCAATAGACTGTAATGCGGCTCTCTTTAATGGATTTTGCTATAAACTTCAACCACTTGCAGTGTTTATTCATTTCCTTACATTGGCACTCAGAAGAGGGGAACTTGGAAAAATGTTGTTGCATTGTCATTTGGGTGTTGTTTACTCGCTTGCTTGGATTGTTTGATGAGTTGGAAATCTCTCTCTATTCACAGGATCTACGTCTTAGAAATTCAAAGGAAATAAAAACCTGATTGTAGCTTAGTATCTCCACAAAATCCATGTCTATTGAGAAGGATTATACATATCATACTCAAAGACAAAAACAACTAATTTGTAAGTTCCTATATCTTGTTCACACTCATTTTTCGCATTGTTTATTCATTTTCTCAAAAAAACTAATCAACATGAAAATTGTCTCTCTTGCTAGGGATAATTTCTATCATGTTTGAAACAAAAAAAAGCCATTTGTAAGTTTTAACATCATTTACACTGTTGTGTTCTACTTTTTCTTTTATTTTCCCTCTTTCACTGCCTTTACGAGTCATTGTATCCTCTTCAGTTCCGGACTTAACACCATAATTCATCAATGTTTACTTCTTTGTTCCCAACAACTAACAAAGCATCTAATGGACTCAAATGCACTCCCCATTAATGGATTTAGGTATCAAGCTCTTGCCCTTGTTGGTCTGTCAGAAGCACTCAAAAGGATATTTGTACCAATTTTTCCATTTTCACTGTCTTCTATATTAAATAATTTTTCTTTCTAATATTTACATGTTTTATTCTTTCAAATTTATTTCTTGCATAAGGTAATTGCTACTTTTAATCTCTTCATGCAATTACCTATATTAGTGAAGTTTTTTAAGGAGGCACAGTTGATGTCAATTGATATCTACGCAGCTATAACCACAATGAAATTATCATTTTTGCATACATCAAGTTGACTGATTCTATGTACATAAAACTATTTGGACTCACATCAATTATGCATTGCATTATTCATTGTAATCTATCATATATGACATTTCTTATACATGGTACTTAGATGGGAATATTTATTCAAATTTTGATACAAATACTTTATGTCCATACGAACTTCATTTGACCTCATTTTTATCCCGACCAGTGCTATTTTCCTCATGCTTTTCCTATTCTCCTGATATGTTTTAATAATAATAATGAATCTAAAGAGCTTTTCCATTGGAAATATTTGATGGGTTTGTTGATGTGCTTGTCTCTTCACATGCATTTTTTATCATGACACAGTATAGCATTGTATTCTGCTACACCTATTTATCATTTATCTTATTCCTTTCCTTGAGAATTTTTTCGTTATGTTTAAATAAAGACTTGACATGATAATATACGTTTCATGGTTAAGAATGGAACTAATATCTCCCCTGCACACATGCAATGAATTGCACTTCAATTTATTTAAATGAAAATTAAATTTAGGTCTAAGTAATTGGAAAGTGCCTGGATCTAAAAATGATTAAATCTATGTCTCTTTTCATGCAAGTGTAAAAGAAGGCATTTATAAGACTTTATATAAATACCTTAAAATTTGATAATAAAAAAATTACAATTACCTAAATCTATATTTAATTTTCAAGCATGTTTTATAAAGAAATTGATAATAGTTAAATTATATTTCCAACAGTAAATTTCTAGATCCTCCCAATAGTTCATAGCATTTATTTACTTTATATTAAAAGACAAAGAATTATTAAAAATTTAGATTCTATTTGCAAACTAATGTATTTATAGCCCATTAAGGGGCCTGGTTGGGCTAATCCAACTTCAAAGGGATCAATGGAGGTTAGTTGGGAAAGACCAATGGAAGTTTGGTGGAAGTTGAATTTTGATGGGGCTTCTAGAGGGAACCCAAGACCTTCAGGAGTAGGATTTATTGTTCGGGATTAGAGAGGAAATGTTTTGGCTTTGGGAGAAAGGAAACTAGAGGAAGGGACCAACAACATAGTTGAAGCCTTAGCTGCATTAATGACTATTAGGCTTGGCAAAAAACTAGGGGCATCGAAAGTTCATTTGGAGGGTGATTCTCCTGTAATTATCCAGGTCATGATGAAAGGGAATACTGGGGCATAGAATTTATAGAATGTAATTGGGAAAATTAAAGAGGAATTAGTAGCCTTTGATGACTTTAAGGTAAGTCATATCAGGAGAGTGGAAAATGCAGAGGCAGACACATTGTTGAAATGGGCTTTATCATTCAATGAAGTTGGTGAAATAAAAATTGAAGATTTTAGGCATTTAGATTTAGAGGAGGAAGTGTTATGAAGGATGGTATGCTCATAGTAATAAATGTAAGTGTATTCGAATGGTCCTCGAAGTGAATGAGAGAAGTGTGTGGAGTAAGGTGGTGGTGGTGATCGTACACCTAATTAATGGTGAATTTGGTTAAGTTCATTAATCTATTGAGGATCTACTTTCTCAATGTTTCTTTCATTGTGGCAAATTTAAAAGGTGTAAAAATGGTGAGCGAGAGGTGGTTGTTCTGTAGCTACAGAGGTGATGGAGGCTGGTTTCTCGCTCAAAATGAGGAAGAAACTTTCACCCTTTTATGGAGAAGCATCAATAAAGAGACTAAAGGGTTGTTTCCTTTACAGTGATGAGTGTTTAGTGCAATTAGTGCAATTAATCTTGGGTAAAGGTTCCAGCGACATCAAGCATAGGTATAGGACCAATATGGACATATGTTCATTGATAATGGCTTGGGGCTTAGATTTGGGAGAGTCAAACAAAGTTGTGAAAAAGGTGATGAAGGCACTGGTGCACGAGGATTATCTAGAGGGCGTGGACTCACTTCTGGAATGGGCGATTCTACAAGTAGGAATGGATATCAGTGAGGGAATTAAAAGAGAAGAGGATGAAGAAACTGAGAAATGTGTACCCTTTGTGAAATGGCCAGAAGGAAAACACAAATCCAGATGGAGAGAAGGGGTAGAACACGGGTGGGAAGATCTAAAATTGATTGTAGAGTTAATAGAGGTTAAGGCAGTTTTAGTTCAGGAAAAATTTAAAGCAGAGCAACTGAAGAAGAAGGAACTACGACCTCGAAAGAAGAAGAAGAAGATGAACGAGGACACCATGGAATTTGTTGCGGGTAGCTCGTATAGATATTTTTAGTAATTTAAATCCTCTGCCATGAGTTTTGAGTTTTTTGGTTATCTATTATAAATTTTTGGGTTTTTTGTTTTAAAAAATATGGGAAATGAAGGGAAGGTGAATTTGGTATGCAGGGTAGTTAGAAGTTAATAAAAAAAAAACTTTGAATGTAATTTTGAGGGTTAGGTTTGTTTTGAAGTAGGTGTTAAGGGTTGGGTAGTGAAGTCAATGCTGGTAAATTGTAAATTTTGAGAAGTTGGGGAATGGTAGTTGAATGTCTGAAGGTTGATGGTTTAACAGGAAAATTCAAAAGACGATGTAATATGAATTTTTTATTAATGTAATATGAATTTTTTATTAATAAAGTGTTTAGAATAGTTAGGTTAATTTATTTCACAAACACAACATTCACATATTTCGTATTAACATTCCAAACATAAATATAATACTTTAAAAAAATTATAAATGCATTTAAAAATAAATTAGTTAATTTCCTCTCCAAAGCACTGCCTTTTCTCACAAAAAATTATTTAAATTAAATTGGATGTTACATAAATAATTTAAAATTCAAAACAAGCATTGATTAGTTACATGGTACAAATAAAGAACCCAAACATCTTGAATTTTAATCCATGAAACTAATAGTGATTCGTTTGTCTAGGATAAATAATAAAATATTTTGATGGAAAAATTAGTAAAGAGAAATGGAACAAACCAAAATTATTTAGATTTACTACAAAACTATTTAGTGGTTATCACACATTGACCTTAAATCATATTAAATACAACAAAAAAATATATTTTTAATAGTCAGTGAAAATAGTTAAGATAATACAAACTAGCCAATATTAGTACTGCTTGGTAACAAATTATTAAGTTTTACATTTATCACTTTTTGTGCATCACATTTTTATCATACCTTTGTATATTTTTTTATTCATATTCAAATTTTAATAGAATAATTAAAAATGTAAGCATTTATTTCGTTACACCAATTGGTCCAATTATTGTTGTTGCAATATATCAATTTCGATATGAGTACAATAATAATTAGGTTTATTAATTTTAATTATATATATGCTACCACCTCACCCTAGTCAATCTTGAACTTTGGCCTTAATTGAATTGACTTAAATTCTATTTTGAAAAAAACTCTTAGTTAATGTTTTCTACTTCTTACTTTCACAATTGATAGTTGATTATTAATTTATTTCTAAAATGCATATTAGAATTACTATCTACTTTCAAGAAATTAGTATTAGTAATTTGCAAATAATTTTCACGTGTTTAAAACAATTTACTAGCAAAATTTATATTTACAAGACTAATTTTCAAATACTTCGAACAACTTATAGGAATTTATTAACTATTCTAAATAGTTTACTTTTAATTCGAGGACAAATAAGCATTTATTTAAAATATATTTCCAAAAGTCATTCTTCAAATGTTTTCCGTTCTAGCTATTTGCAAAATAAATTTGTATGTTTGGTACGGCTAAATAGGGAAATAAATATGAACAAGTAATTTTCAATTTTATATATAACTATCATCTATAATGAACTTCGCACGTATACATATGCATATAAACATGCATATGTACAATAAATTGCCTACATATCTCACTTTGTTTTAAGAGCATTAACTCTTTGTTGACTGCATAATTAAATATGGCTACTCAAGACATAGAACATACAAAAGAATCATACATCTAGCCACAATATCTCCCTACTCAACACTTGCATTCGTAACACCAATTCAAAATCATGAACAAGGCTTCACAAGTGAAAAAACGAATAGCCGAGATCTATAATAACAAATCTTTTATCTGCTAATTGGCTTATGCTATGGACAAACTGATTATGAAAATCTCATTTTCATGTCAATACTATAATAGGTTATCTATCCTCCTCTCCTCCTTGATCAAATTTTCTTAATATTTTATTTTGTTGTTGGTAAGCCCAACTACCTATTACTTGATTTGTCTATTGTGTCTTGTTCCTTGATGTACATATGTATCCACATATGTATGCATACATGTGTATATATTTATGTATACGTATGTTCAAGTATATATATACACACATTCAAAAACTTTTCTTCCAACACCATATCAACATGCTTTCTACCATACCGTCCTGACAATTGTTCCACATTATACAAACAACTGCAACCACAACTATCAAAACAACTTCAAATATCACAAACATAGTTTTTGCTCCCTTGCAGGGACTCCAGCTCTTCAAAGCACTTTTTTTTAAGATAGTAAATTAATTAATTCTAATTATTAATAAACATTTCTTATATAATTAATGATAAGGTTTTAATATTTCAAAGGAAGGGTTGTGACATCTTTCCCTCTTAAATTATGAATCATCATGATATATCAAATAGTTGTTTTCCGTTTAAACAATTTATGTTTTAGATTTACAAGCTCTATACTTTGGATTGAATTTAGCAAAAAATATGGTATAATATCATCCATCAAGATTTGATTGGTATGATTTATCTCATCTCTTTATTTGGTTAACAGGTTGTTTATAGCTCATGTCCAACAATTTACATTTATTTTCTAATGATTAATTGATTTCTTAATTTTTTTCATTTTGCACAAGTCACAGAAATTTGAAGGAAAAACTTTCAAAATTTGCTTTGATGTCACATGTAACAACTCTCAAGTCATACTCAAATTTTTTTAATGAAAAAAATATTTTTTAAACTATTATTTTATTATTTTTAAATAGTCAGTTAATTAATTAATATTCCCCATAACATTAATCATAAGGTTTTAATATTTCAAAGGAAGGGTTTTGATAGACATCTCATTTTGATGCAAACAATGATGATTAGCTCACAATATAAGTAATTACAAAACTGGTATAAGGGCTCATTGCTAAAAAAGGACACACTGTCCAATAGGGCTCACAACCAGGGCTCACTGCCACATAAAGAAGAGAAGATAGAAGAGAAATGTTTCACAAAGAACAACTTGTCAATGCAACAAAGTATCCACCACAATTGCTCCAACACTATTGCAGCCTTTCTTGAATGATTGTGGACACCTTTAGCTCACCGCATTCAGGGATCCAACACTTTGAAGTTCACATTGATCTGCTCAAATTCGCATCTATACTTTTGCAATTCCCATTATATTCATTACTTACATATATCTCACATATTTCTTAAGATCTTCCAATAACACCACTCTTATTCATACCATCCTCGACCTTGAAAACTTTCTCCAAGTTCGGCAACACATCCTTTACCTTACAATTTCAAATTAGGTTGGTACCCAAACATTCTCACGATGGATAAGAATGAGGGTGGCCCATATAAATCCTTATTTAGGACCCAAATATGTCCTATACACTTCAACACGCATCCACATGCTTCACATGTAGTGTTAACACCAGGTCAAATGTTACTCATGCTAAACACCATAAAAAATTAAGTACACACTTCCCATTTGATCAAGACAACATGCAGACCATGCAAATATTTTTTACACAATCTAGAACAATCCATGAACCACCTAAGATTCAACAAAGACTTCATCCAAACTCGCATCATAGAAATATTTCAATCCAAAACATTTGGTTAACCTTGTACACATACTATCACATGAAACACACATTGTATTGTACCAAATCAAGAGAAACCTTGAATACTAAAAGATATAAGAAACATAAGAAACATCCCAGATATGCACAAGATGAAGCCAAAATGTGAAGAATTGTGGATCAAATACATTTCTCCTAGACCATAGCAAATAACACTAAATACCTAGTTCACACGCTGGTGAACACATCTCATTCTGCATAGTGATCCAAAAACCCAAACTCTAGGTATAGCAACTACTGACAAACTTGAACAACATATCAAATCCACACAGGCATATCATCAACATAGAAGAAACGTGAAGCACATCCCGGAACACATTCTGGACACATGCACAAAACTGTTTTCTTTGTTTATCAATTGTTTTCAAAACCACTTGGAAACCAAGTACCAAAGACACCAACTCAGCACATTACTTCATTCCAACACATCTTCAAACATTATAACACAAAGATAGCTCCATGTACTCACAACACTTCCTTAATATCTCAACTATACATGCACAAACAAAGCTATTCCATTCATGCACCAAATGTAACACAATTTTCTCAATATCCTTCAACAACCTTCATCAACACATAGTTGACATCAATGACAACACCTTCATACTTGCAATACGCCTAACCAATTAGCTTAGAACTCAACAATTTTATTTATATTTATATTATTATATATTATATTATATTATATAATCATATTATATTAAATAGAATATTATATTTTTATTAAATAATATAATATATTATATATTATAAATAGTATTGTATAGTGTATTACATTTATATAATATATAATATAATATAATAATATTCATTTTTGTTTGTGAATAAACTAAAGAGCTAGTAAATGTGTGCCCCTAGGGTAGTAGCAAAATACACATCAAATAATAAAAAATCTTGGTTTGAGTAAATTATGTACACAAATGAAAATTTAATTAAAGTTGAGAGATTGACCTTCACCATGATACGTTGTTGTGGTTTTCTAGCTCAACCTCAATGTGGGGATATGATCATGGTGATGGTGGTGGTGATTGTAAAATGACAACACTAATTTTCTACACATTTATTACTTGTTGTTTGTGTGTCTAAATTTTCTCTCCCAACACCTCATGCCCTATCACTCTCCCACCACATCAACCATTATTTCTCGCCTTCCCATTACTACATTACCTGTAGTCCTTTGTTGTCATTCCTTCCCTGTAAGTTGAGGTGTATCGATGACACAAAGTAGCTTTAATGGTAGGTCTACAACATGACATATATTAGTTCATGATGTATTTAATTTTATAATATTTTATTATTTTAAAAATATTTATTTTTCTGAAGTGGTGTGAAAGCTCCAAAAATGAGTGAAACTTTCTTAGCCAATCAAGTTGACAATAATTCATTTTAAAAATATTTTTTGTTAAAAAATTTGCATCTTAACTTTGCAAAAGATAAACATTTGATTTCCATAAAAATAATTTAACTTTTTTCAATAAGTACAACTCTTAATCCACTTGTTAAACGATTTGCATTGTGATAGTTCATGCCTTATTGTAAGTACTATTAAAATTATATCCCTTCACTCAAATCTTCTCATTAACAATTTAAACTAATCCTATATAATAATTGTATTAATATAAGTGATTTTATATTTCTTTTAAAGAAGAGCTTCTAAATAAAAAACAATTAGTGATCAAGATGATTCCATGGGCACACACAATTCAATTAATTATAGTGACACACAAATTACTCATTATTTGTGTATGACATTAACAATGTATTTTTTAAAATAAGGGAAAATTCTGATTAGGTTCTTGATAATATCTAATTGAATATTAGATGTCATCCTCATCTAGAATCAAATTATAAATATTTTTTACATATAGCTTTAATAATTCAAGTTGTTCAATTAATGTTGTTCAGACTTCATGTTGAGATGTGCAAGTGATCATCTTTATGACAGATCATGTCATTTTAAAAAATAAGAAGGTATAATTGTTGTGGAAAATTATTATTTGTATGGTTATTAAAGATATATTAAGGTTGGTGTGGGCAGAAGGGAGGGTGGCCCTCCAAGTTGGTGAAGGGAAAAGGTCGACTGGCACAGGTGGCACAATTGTTAGGTGGCTTTGTGGTGAGGTGGCAGTTGTTTCGAGTAGGTTCCATGTGAAGAAGGACAAGCTAGCACACATTTGAAGAACTAAAAATAAGAAGAGGCTAGCTAATAGAGTGGTGGTCTATATGTACATTTATTGCCTGTCATTGTGACAAATCTCCATGCAGATCGTATGGCATTTGTGATTTAGGATGGTCAATCTCGTGTGTAGCATCATGGCATTAATGCCAGCCGCAACCAAGCATTGATTTGATTGAAAGTCTGGAGCCTTCCTTGGTTAAATTTATTCATGGAAATTGTGGTGGTTACCATTTGAAACTTGGATCTGGTTGTTTGGATTTCATTTTTTTCAGAGTCTGCTACACCGGGTGAGCATTAGTTTTTTACGTTGAAAGGGTGTTTGTGCTTCATAATTGAGGTCATAGTGGAGGGCTTGGTGTCTTTCAATGTGGATACACTGATTTCATTTGGATCCAAAACTCGCCAAACGACCTTCAGGGAGGTCACTGACCAACGTATCAAAAGGAATATGAATAGCATTGATCCTCTGCTAGTCGTGGCTATGAAAATGGTGTTGGGCTTGGGGCATCTAAGTAGAAGCGAATTTGGAAGGGATAACACCAACATCACTTCCAAGTTTTTGGCGTCCCTTTTGGACAACCACGTGTCGAAGGTGGAAGCCAAATTTTTGCTAGAAAAAGTCTTTCAAAAAGACCTGTTGTTGGGTGTGGATGAGGTGTTGAAGGTCGCCATTGTGAGTAAGGGCATTCCCCGCCCTAGTGATTGGGAGCTGCTAAATAATTTGGATGAAGCGGTGAAGATATACCCCTTCCTGCTCGATTTGAAGGGTCGGGCTTTAATGAAGCATCATATGATCATTGGCATCGTTGTGGAGTACATGAAAAAGTATTTTGGTCTTATGGTTGTGCAGGACTTCGATTGGATAGTGGATTTTGAGGCCTTTGCTAGGGATAATGGCTTTCTGTGAGTATGGGTCTGGTATGGAAGTATGGCTTTTGTTAATTTCGTATTGGTTGGCCTCTTGTCTATGATGTGAATGTTAATTTTGGTGTCTGGGTAGTGACATGGTGCAATGGTGGGGAGTGGCGGTCGGGTTTGCTTTGGGTAATTGTTTGGGTTCTCTCTGTAATGTTTGCATAAATTTTGGGAGTGGGTATAGGTGAAAATAGCAGCTGTTTAATTTGAGCGATTTTTTTGTAGTAGTTTCCACCTTTTACAGAGCTTGTAGTTTCTATATTTTAATATAAATAAATGATCCCTTACGTATCAGAAAAAAATATATTAAGGTTTGTAGTATTCAAAATTGTAATGTAACATTTTGTATTTATTTGAGGTTTTCAATTTTTCATGATATTATCATGAGAGATAATTTAATTTTATGAGAGACAATCTAATATTATAATTTAGACATGATATTTTGATACTTAAAACATATAGCTTAACTAAAAACTACTAACACATAATAGGATAAACTAATTCTCAAACACATGGCCTTACATATTTTACAATACAATTTGTTGTACCCAAAACAAAACAAAAATCATTAAGGCATTTTGATTAAAATGGTCTAAATCTTGTAAAATTGTTGTCAAAATTCAGTTTTAGGTCAAACCAAGTATGGGTTTTTTTTGGATTTAATGTCTAGAAGATACTAAAAAAAATTGAAATTTTTGAAAAATTAGGGTTTTTGGACCCCTATTCTTAGGAAAAACCCTAAAAAATAAGATATTTCCAGAATTGACTGAAAATAATTTTGATTGTCTTATTTCATGTTACAATCATAGTGGTGAAGTCAAAATCAAGAAAAAGTTAGTTTAGCTCTGGTGGGTTGTTTTCACTTTTTCAGGAGAAAAGTTGGGACCTTTGAGGTCGTCAATGGCAGTTTTCTAGTACTAGGTGTCAAAATCTAAACCTCAAACTCATCATAGAAGATTTTGTGGTGAAAGATGCTTCGTGACAGAGGGGATTTTCAAATGGTGAAAGTTGTAAAAAGTATTTTGTCTAGAAAACTACGCCTTGCTACGAGAGGGGTACTTGTGCAATCAATGTGCAAGTCAACTTTGTAATGTTTATACATGTAAAAATGGTGAAATTCAGTCACACACTCACGTCAGTAGTAGTAATGCTTCAACACAATCAACTTAGCAAGCGACATAGTGTTTGTGAAGCGTGAAATACTGAAAATCATCAAGATTGGAGCTAATTGTGCCCCTGCGGGCCAATGGCGCCCCTGAAATTGAAGGCCCAAATGCATTGGTTGATGCTTGCAAAGACATTCATCTTTTTTGAATTTATGTCATCTTTCCAATGATTCATTAAGCAAATCCATCATATTTGCAAAACACTAGCAAACAAAGGCGGAAGCAAAAGAAGCAGAAGATTCACACATTAAAGGCAATAGTCAAAATACAAAATTTGCACCCTTATAGCCTAGAGGCGCCCAAGAATAAAGCCTGTCAGATGTCATAATTTTCTTTGACCATCTCCCAATGATCTCTCTAGATTCAACCCAGCTCTGTGATGAATCTGTTCACCAATTCATAAGACATACTATGCAACCGTAGTTGTTGATCCAGCAACCACATAAAATGGAGGATAAAATGAAAGTTGAAATGTTAGATGTACCTCTACAAGCTAGGGGCACCTATCTTTTTGATCAACTAGATGAGGTTTTTGGTAGTTGTCTTCTTTAAGAGATCTGTGTAGAATCCTTCTAGCTACATGATGAATCCAACCATCAGCTCTCAGGATCTATCAAATACCCTTGAATGAAGAATCAACATAAAATTTTGAAGGATAAAAGCAAATGGAATTTTGGTTGTATTAAAAAATGCACCTTCCTTCAGAAAGGTGCCCAACTTTTTGTGGCCTCAGATGTAGTCTTTTGGCTTTGTGACTCCCAAGATCATCTCTTCAGAGTCGATCAATCTCAGTGATCAGATCATTAGTGCAAACATCAGAGAAATCAAGCTCCCGATAACAAAGGTCAAATTGGAACTTTCTGTTGAAAGTTACAAGTTGCAAAATGTGTCTCAAAAGGTCAAGTTCACCCCTACAGGCCAAGGGCACCCTTGAATTTGAGCCTCATGAATCTATTTTCAGAACTTGCACATACAATCATCCTTTGCGGAATTCTTTTAGCTTCACAATGGATTCAGTATCTAGTCGATGGGAATCATCAGTCATCGACAGTTGTAGATTGAAGCACAAAGAATCAAAATCCAAAAATGGTTGTCTGGTGAAACATGCACCCTATAATTCAAGGAACTAGATGAAGTTTTTAGCGTTTGATGCTCCTAGCAACATATCATCAGAATTGATCCAGCTTCACGATAAATGTGTCAGCCTAGCTTTAAGATCAACTGGGCATCCGAAATTTAGAGTCAAACAAAGGCTTCAATGACGTTTGCAAAGGCTAAAAGTTGGAAATTTTAGAAAAGTTTCTATCTAAGAATAATGGCGCCTAAAGTCAAACTTTGACTTTTGAAACCAAAGTGCATTGGTCACCCTATAATGGAGGGATTTTTGAACTGAATTAAAATAATAACAAAACTTTAGGTTCACCTCTAAATCGACATGCAAAATACTCTGTTTTGCTTGAATGAGGCGTGTTTTCTTTTTGCATGTTGGGTGGAACCCATTTTAGGGTGTATCTTCATCCAGTTAACTAAATTGAGGTCCAATAAGATTATTGCATCCTAAATCTAGGGTTTTGCATGATGGGTGACATGTTGATTCATGAAATTTATTTATTAAAACATTTAGGCGCATATTTTCTTCATCACAAGTTGAAGGAAAATGCATATTTTCTCATGCAAGCAAGATTTGGAGGAGCTACAAGAAGAATTTTTCAGTGTTCTTTGCAGTTATATTTCCATATTGCTCAGCGCGATAGTTTTGCATACTTTATTTTTCTAGAAAATTCTTGGCAGATTTCATTAGATTAAGACAAGGAGGCAATTTTCTTGAAGATTGATAGAGGTGGAATATAACTTATATCTTCTCACCCTCATATTTATTCTATCCTTGTGTTAGGTCTCAAAAACGTAGGTTTGAACCACAAGAGGTTGCCAAGCTCTTGACACATTTTTGGCAAATGTACAAGGCCAATCAATGTGTTTGAACCTTCTACTATTTAGGCTCTGCTAAACCTAGGCGGGTGTACCTATGTAAATAGTGCAGATTTGAACTATGTTTCCTATTTGATCAATCTATCCACAATGGAAATTTGACAGTGGAGAGATGTGATCCTAATTAGGTATAAATTGTATAAGCAATATCAAAGTGCAATTCAATATGTTTAGTTAATAGATGCGGGATTTTGAAAAAATGTTTAATGAAACTAAATGAATAAAAATGGGTGAGACCAATGCCTTGTTGGGTAAAACGGAGCCCAATGAAGAACTAAAAAATGTGACCTGTAATGGCAATAACACAAATTGTTTGTCACATTGACATGGGTTTATAACTTGTATAAACATGCAATTAAATAGTTGACAAACTCTACTTGAGACAGATTGACAACCCTAATTATATGGCTCTTCTTATTGACCCAATTAACACTTCTAAATTAATGCATGAATGACTATAAGGACTTAATCTTTACTTGAAAGAACCAAGTAATCTCATCATATGAATACAACAAATGTGCATTGACAAACTGAACATATACTTGATATATCAGTTTGAATAACAGAGAAGTATTAAAAAGGGAGACAACCAAACAATTGAATAATTTCAACAAACATTTGATACCATAATTAGGCTTCAAAATCAAATATCTTCATTGACTTATTCCATATTCATACATGCATCATGGTCTTCACTGTGTACAACCTGTTCTAAAAAATTCTCTACTCTACTGTCTGCTTCTTCTATTCTCAATCTATTTTACCTTTTTATATCTTCCCAGAGAAATACCTCACGCCTTTTGGTCTTGTCTTTTTTCATTCTCACGAGAGGCAATCAGCCTCAGACCAAAATACACACCATTCCTTCCATTAACCTCTTCCGCTAATTTCATTCATGATTTCTTCTTTCGCAGTTGGTTGGGAGCCTTCCATGTGGCGTCTCATCGGGGTTTCCCTTCAAGTTATTCTTTTCACTTTTGTTGAACTCTAGCTGCTTGCTACGTGGTGCCATATCACACATCTTGTGAGTTTTAAATGGTGATCATTTTAGAAGCGTGAGTTAGCGAGCAAGGGTGGAGATTGAACTACATCTTAATCTTTACTTCTGAGCTGTTGATGAAAATAAGCATGTGGAGCTTCTTCGAATACTTGTGGGCTCCATTCGTTTGCAGCTGTAGAGTGTACACAACATCTATTCATGAGTCTCACCAATCTTAAAGAGCTTGCATCTTAATCTCATGAGCTCATAGGTAACGGTGGTGATTTGGCTACGTTTATCCCTCAATCTTGGTCATTGATCTTTCTTCATCTAGTTTGGATCATCGAATGGTTGCACTTTAGTCAATCTGACATTGACTTCCATCATGGAAAATGGCCCTTAATTATTCAATATTCACGTCAATCTCCTAGAAAGACGTCGGATTAAAGCTCTGTTTGATCTCCACTGTTCACTATTGTCAATATTGCTTGTAATTTTCCTATTGTCGCCACATGGTGTCTTATCGGGGCTTCCTTTTCGGATGCTCCTTTTCCTTTTGTTCGGACTCCACTTTCTTGCCACATGGCCCATGTTCGACATCGATGTCCACGCGTCACTATTCCACACATCGCTTAGCAAATTTGTGAAAACCTTGCGAGGTCAGCCCGGAATGGTCTGGATTTGACTATTTCATCTTCATCTAATGGTTAGAAAGCCTACACATGCGATAATTGTTAATCATTAAAGGGGGACTGGCTAGGCAGATGGGTAAATGACCCTCGAGGGAAATATTTTAGACATTTATCAACCCGATATGCATATAAAATTTAAACATAGTCTTAGTGAATAAAAACCGATCGGGCGGCTAAAAAGGGGTCGGTAACACAAACGACTAACAAGGCTTGACGACGTAAAAACAACATCATCATAATAAAATCTGGAAAGCTTACTTTTGCTAACTCAATCCTAAGCCTGTGCCAGTTTATTAAACTTTAGGAGAAGTAATTGCTTATTTTAAGGAAAATTATGCTTTCTTTCTTTCTTTTGATCAATTGAGGAAATTTATCAAAGCAAGATTAATGGGTTGATTTGAGCATTTTTGTAGGGAATAAAAGGTCATCATGTGGCTATTACATAAGTTTATCCAACACGTGCCTCAAGTATAATGTTGTGAACCCACTCCTAGATGCCTGGATGATGCACCAAAGATTTAGTTTCGTTTTCTTTAAATTAGTTAAAAACTTTATGGCTCTTCTCGAGCCTTCTACATGTTTAAGAGATTTAAAGGACATTGAGGTTAGTTTTAATTTAAGGAAGACTTTTTCAATGGCTATCCATTCCATCTTAAATTTAGGATTTAGTTAAGAATTTATCTATAAAACAATAATTTCACAGGTGGTGAATAAGACAAAGAGGAAGTATCGTTATGTTCACATGGTTTTTCAAAGCATTGTTAAAATGAGTTATCTGATTTTTGTCTATTGGTAACTGTTGAATTTCAAATGATGATGATTGTTTGTAATAAAATGGTTTGAGAACCTATAGCTTATGTGATTTAAAGATGAAGTAATAGCCCGCAAATAGGCCATTCGAGGGGAGTTAGCCTAGATAGATAAAAGTATTTTACTATTAAGTTATTTTCTTTGTTAAAGGTAAATTGTTGTTCAGTAGGAAGTAAAAAGTTGTTGAAGAGTTGAGTCTATAGTTTCGGAGCACCGTTGTTTTTAATTTGTATAAGTTATCTTTTGTAGTTGATAAAATTCCTTTACTATATAAAAGGTGTTTAACTATCTATTCCCTTACTTTTATGTTATTGTAATACATCAGTTGTTTAATTTGCTTGTTTCCATGCTTTCTAGTTTAGTCGTAATGCTTTCTAAATTAGTTGTCTTATATTTTTTAATTTATTATTTTTGTATTTTCTTAGAATAAGATTATTTTCTAGTTAAAAAGTAATGGCCTTAGATTAGACTTGATTTTTGTAGTTTGAAAGAAAAACAAAAAATATAAAATGAGTTATTCAAATAATCTCCTTTTGCAAACTGCCTTGGACACTGCCCAGTCGACTAGTTGACATTCAATTATTCTAAAGTAGTTGGACCTAACGATAGCCTATCACTTTTTGGCATCATTTCCTGGGACTTCTTAAAAGCCTTTGTGCTTAAGTTTTATTAGGAGATGGTTTGAATACAAAGTTTTATGCCAAAAATTTCTTAGTCAGCTTTCTTTTCTACATGGTCTGGAAAAGAGGCCCTCACAAACGTTTTATACCAAATACCCCCCCAAAATACGTACCAATCATACATAGTGAAGCCCAAGGCTCAGACGACCACACTTCTGAAGAATTATTTGAGCCTACTCCACCCGAGGCTTTCCATTATTTACCTGTCGAGCAATTGGCAGAACAACCAGTTATAGAGGAAGTTATTTTCGAGGAACATACTCTTCTGGACATCATAGGAGATCGTAGAGTTGAACCTAACCATAATGAACCTCATCCTCCTAGAACTTTAACTTATCCTATTACGTTAGATGTTGATGATGATACTATCATGAAGAACATTTCCCCATCTTTCCTTCCAAACTTTTGTGGTTTATCCTCGGAAGACCCAGACCAATTTCTCTTTGAGTTTAAAGTCCTATGTTAGATTTATGATTATAAGAATGACAACCAAAATTTGAAGCTCTTTCTGTCAACTTTGAAAGACTAAGCAATGTGCTAGTTCATGGGATTGGGTTTTGGTAGTATAACATCCTGGGGAGAAATGGAGACTGTCTTCTTGCAAAAATACCAGAGTTACTGTAGGGTAAGTGATCGTAAGGAGGATTTGTTTAAGCTGAGACAAAATGAGGATGAAAGTTTGGAGGATTATCTTGATAGGTTCCTCTTCCTCTCCAAAAGATGTGGAGAAATGACCATTAGCATAGAGATTCTCAAAACAATATTTCTTAAAGGTCTTGATAATGACGCTTGAAGAAATCTTGATTTAATGGGAAAAGGTGACATATCTCAATTAACTCTTGAAGAAATATGTGAGTTATGTCAGAATTTATCCCGTACTCAGGGAGGAATCCGCAAAACTAATCTTTTTAAAGGGTCTAATGAGATAGGTAAGCTCCGCGAAGAAATAGAAAATTTGAAAATGGATATTCTCGTGCAGTTGAATACCGCATTAGATGGTATACAAGCTAAAACTCGCAACCCTAAGACCTTGTCAATTTATTGTCCAAGGTGTCAGAATAAACACCTATTGTGTGAATGTCCTTTGGATAAAGTCAATGTTTGTCAACTGTGTGAGAAAAATCATCCTACAAACCAATAAGAACTTTTTTCAGATATTAAGAATACTAAGAAAAAAAACATTCAGGTTGAAGATGAAATACATGCCTTAAACCAACGTCAAGGAGGTAATTTCACTTATGGACAGAATCCTAATCCTACATGGAGACCACAAAATAACTGGGCTCATAATCAATGGACTCCATCTTGGAATCAGTCACCTCCACCTCAACCTAACTGGGGAACTCCTTATTGGGGATCCCCTGAGTGGACAAACCACACATGGGGAAATCAACAGTGGTCAAATCAACCCCAACAACAATGGTACCAACAACATGTAGTCCCCCAATGGAATCAGGCACAAAATCATTTCTATATTGAACCAAGGAGGAACCAACAATAGAATTTGTTACCTCTAGCTCAAAACCCTCCTCAGAATGAACAGGTAAACCAACCTCAACTTCCAACGCAACTGCTTCCCAATCATAAGAATAATCGCCAAAATACACCACTCTATTCTATCAAACATTAAAATGTTATAGGGCTTAATGTGATACACTTCGAAAATGTGCAGTTGCATTCTGGTTGAACTCTTTGACCTTCGACCATTGAAGAAATAGTGAAGGAAACTGAGCCTAAAAGTCCAACAAAAGATACGTCGTCTAAACAAGATACCGCTCCTCAAGACAAAGAGCCTTTTTCAGTGACAGGGGCTACTGACTTGTCTCAGGGGGAGGAAGGTCAGTCCTTAGGTCCACATAAGGAGGATCCTATTCCAAGGAAGAAAAATATGGCACCATATCTAGAACGTTTAAAGTCCATAACTCCAGAAGATACTCTAGAAGTATCTTTGGCTAGAGAAACTACGTTAATTCAGGAGATCAAGCAGTTGCAAATTGAAGTTCCTTTATTGAAAGAAATAAAGAAAATCCCTGAATTAAACCAGTTAATCAAATAGTTATGTATCAAAACACCAGGGAGAAAGCCAAAACTGATAAATACCATTCATATTGATGGTTATTTAGCTGATTTTCTATCTGGAAAGACTATTTCTATGAAATACGATGATCCTGGAAGTCCACTTATAACCGTTATAGTCAATGAGGTAACAATACCAAATGCACTAGTGGATCTAGGAGCAGTTATTAACATGATGATTATGGACATCCCAAAGGGCGTCATTAAAAACATCCTTGTCAAATTTGATGGATGGGATTATTCAGACAACTTCCAAGTAATTCAGTCGCTTACACCTAAGGATAGCTATCCTATAATTCTTGGAAGACCTTGGTTGGCCACTGTTTCTGCTAAGATTGATTGTAGGGAAGGGGGAATGACCATTTTGCATGGCCAAGATAGAAAACGCTTGTTCTTATATCCCCCTGCTAAGCCTACTGCGCATGAAAAAGTCTGGGTTGATGGACCTGAGGAATCAAATGGTTCAGATAATTTAGCCTCCCTAGCCATGGTAGTAATTAAACAACATGAGGAAGAATTGGAGGAAGAGTTAGTAAATCAAATAGCACGCCTTGATATAACCTTGAACGAGGAAGAAATGATGGATGCTCCAAGGATTTTCAGGCAACCAATTGATATAAGTGGAATGGAGCACAATTATGCTACAATGGGAATGTTGTGTCCCTTAGCAAATATTATTCCCAGAACAAGTCATTTCTATGAGGATATCACAAGGTTTCACCAACTAGTACCTCATAGTTTTCCTCTTAATACGTTGTTGCGACTTATGTATACTATGACCTCGGTTCATCCTGGGACAAAATCAATAATGCTATTACCAGGAAAAACCTTGAATATCAATAGTTGGTTGACAGAAACTCGGGAGGATAAGTTGTTTAATGTGTTGGTACAAAGGTCTAAAGATTTTTCTTGGGATTATACGGACATGAGGGGAATTCACCCAAGTGTTTGTACTCATCACATTTACATTGACATCACTATAAGGTTTGTTCACCAGTCGTAAAGGAGACTCAATCCTGCATTAAAATATTTGGTCAAAATTGAGATTGAGAAACTCCTTCATGTTGGATTTATTTATCCAATCTCTGATAGTAAATGGGTGTCACCTATGGTGGTAGTCCCAAAGAAAAATGGGAAGTGGAGAATTTTTGTAGATTATCGAGAACTAAATTAAGCCACTTATAGAGATTATTTTCCCTTACCATTCGTTGATTAGGTCCTAGACAACTTGGCTAGGAGGAAGTATTTCACCTTTCTCGATGGATTTAGTGGTTATAATCAGATACAAGTTGCTCCAAAAGACTAGGACAAAACCACATTTACCTTCCCTTGGGGCACATTTTCATATTGAGTGCTTCCTTTTGGACTATGCAACACTCCAACGACCTTTCAGAGAGTCATTCTTGCCATATTTTCTGCTCTCTTTAATGACTGTGTCGAGGTCTACATGGCGATTTTACAGTCTATGGGTCAACATATGACAAAGCTCTTCAGAACCTAGATCAAGATCTGCAATATTTTGAGGAAAATAGACTATCCCTTAGCCATGAGAAATTCTTAATAATGGTGGAGCAAGGAATAGTCTTGGGTCATCATATTTCCTCAGAAGGAATAAAGGTCGACCCTAAGAAAATTGAAGTCACCCAAGAATTGACAATCCCTCAAACTCAGACAGATGTAAGAAGTTTTCTTGGACATGTTGGTTACTATAGAAGGTTCATAGAAGGCTTTAGTAAAATTGCAGCTCCTATGTTCTCTCTTTTACAGAAAGAAGTGGAGTTTGTCTGGACATCTGAGTGTCAGCAATCATTTGAAGCAATCAAAGAAAATCTTGTCTCTACTCCCATTCTGAGAGGACCAAATTGGAGTATTCCCTTTTATATCTATGTTGATGCTTCTGACGATGCTATCAGTGTAGTTCTGGAACAAGAAGATGAGAACAGGGGGAAGTATGCTATATATTTCATCACCAAAAATCCTACTCCGACAATAAAGAATTATACAACAATAGAAAAGGAATTCCTATTTTTTTTCACGCTATCAATAAATTTTGTCATTATATTATAGGGTATAAGGTCACAGTTTATACGGATCACTCAGCTGTGAAGTACCTAATGAAAAAACTTGTGGTTAATGGTCGAATTATGAGATGGCTATTTCTCCTTCAGGAGTTTAATGCCATGATTCTTGATAAACCAAGGAAAGATAATGTGGTAGCCAATTTTCTGTTATGAATCAAATATGAAGAAGATGATAGTACCCCTGTACAGGATGATTTTCCAAATGAAAATTTTTTTGCAATTTCTGTAAAATCACCTTGGTTTGTAGATATTGCTAACTATTTAGCTGCTTCAACGATACCTCTTGGATTCACGTCTAAGAAAAAGAAGCATCTAATTAGGGAAAGTGCCTCGTTCAAGTGGATTCATGAAATTTTATTTCGTTGTGGTTCTGACATGATTTTGAGGAGATGTGTAAGAGCGGATGAAACCTACAACATTCTAAGGGTATGTCATGATGACCCGTTGGTAGGACATTACTCTGCAAAGATAAATTCCCACAAAGTCCTAGGTTTCGGATACTATTGGCCCTCAATGCACAAAGACATTAAGAATTATGTTCATCATTGGGATGAATGTCAAAGGGTAGGAAGACCAACTGCTTCTTCAGAAATGTCATTGCTGCCATAGGTAGTCCTTGAACCATTCAAAAAATGGGGTTTAGATTTTATCAAACCCATAGATCCTTCCTCTCAAGGGAAAGAGTATATACCGGTTTGCACTAACTACTTGACAAAATGGGCTGAAGTTCAAGCCTTAATTATAGCTAGGGAAGAGCAGGTTGCAGACTTCCTTTATAATAATATCTTCCTTAAATTCAGAGCCCCTCGAACTATCGTAACTGATCAGGGACCCCAATTCATGTCTCAAGTGTTCTTGGAATTTACCAATCATTTTCAGGTAATCCATAGGAAGTCATCCCCTTACCGCCCTCAAGCAAACGGCCAAGTAGAAGTAACTAATAGAGAATTGGAAAATATTCTAACAAAAATAGTTTCTTCTAGAATAAAAGACTGGGCCAGGAAACTCCTTGAAGCCATATGGGAATACAACACAACCTGGAAATCTACAACTGGATTCAACCCTTATGAGCTCATTTTTGGGAAGAAGCCTCTTCTACACATTGAGTTCGAATTACAAACTCTACGAACGGCTATGGAATTAGGTCTAGATTTAAAATGAGCCCAAGTTGAACGAGTTCTACAACTGAGTGAATTGGATGAACTTTGTTTAGATGCCATCCATCAAATTGAACTAATTCACCATCAACGGAAAGTGTGGCACGATAAACATATTAAGGGAAAGGATTTTCATAATGGGAACTAGGCCCTGTTATTTGATTCTAGATACAAGGATCATCAGGGGAAGCTCAGAACTCACTGGCTGGGACCTTATGAAGTTGAGGAAGTCTTTTCGAATGGAATTGTTTGGTTAAAACCAATCGATGGTGACATGTGAATTATGTTGGTTAATGGTCATTGCTTACGTGTCTACCATAATCCAGTCAATTGGGAAGACTTTACAAGGATGGTTGAAATGCAGGGTGAGGTCCAATGTGTTGACTCTGCCATGACAGAGTCTATCTAGTAACAATGTTATGCTGTAAAAAAAAAAAAATTGAAAATATGGAATAAACAGACATGTATGCTGAGATATTTTCCTTCATTAAATATTTTGTCATTTTTGGACTTAGCTAAATATTTTTCATGTTTTTGCAAGACTTCTCAAAAAGAAAAAAATAACTTCTAAAGCACCCTCCAAAGATGCTCTGGAATGTTATGATGTCGGTATTGATGCTCCAGAACTTGACATTTTCAAGCCTGATGCTCCAGAACTTGTATAAAGCTCATCATATTGAAGAGGTGTTCTGCAATAAGGTTCAAAGTTCATGAAGTTCAAAAATTCTTTTCCATGTCACTCAACCTATCATTTCGTTGTTGCTTCGGCTGCATCTTTCAACAATGCTTCGGAACCTTTCATTATGTTGCTGCTCCGGTTGCATCTTTCAGCGATGCTCCAAAACCTTTCATTCTTGTTTCGGCTACATCTTTTAGCAATGCTCTAGAACCTTTCATTCCATTGCTGCTCCAGCTACATCTTTTAGTGATGCTCTGGAACCTCCATTTCATTCTTGTTTCGGTCACACCACACATTGATGCTCCAGAACTTATGCACTCATTTCAAGCACGTTGACCAAATTACATGCTCTGGAACTTGTTCATTTTTTTTCTCCACCTTTTTCAAAATTTTAAATTTGCACGATTCTTCTACCAGAATATCCCATACATCTATCTTTCTATTTTTGCTTTAGTCATAAGTAAGCCACCCAATTCGATACTTCTCATTGATAGCTTCGTCCCCCATAGAATTTTGCACCATATCATAATAACTCCACCGTCACTTCAACCAATGCCTTCAAGTCATCCTATCAAA
Source organism: Sequoiadendron giganteum (assembly GCA_007115665.2). NCBI lineage: Eukaryota > Viridiplantae > Streptophyta > Pinopsida > Cupressales > Cupressaceae > Sequoiadendron > Sequoiadendron giganteum. The sequence continues at coordinate 350,337,126 of CM021101.1, forward strand.
TTTGTAAGGTATAAGATCTTCGAACGATCACGGAACACGGGTAAGTATTCATTTTCGCTTTAAGTAGGTAGTTATTTTCGAATAAAAAATAATTAATTAGCATGAACTTCACTTCTAATTTAGCAATTTGTGCCACCCGGTGATCAACTACTTGTACGGAAAAGCCTTTCGCAAACCTCCATGCAGATTGGAAATCATTGAAGCGTAAGCTACAAATAAAACAAATAAGTGATTTCAGAGGCAATATTTTCAAAAGAAACCTGTGTGTGAGCTTTGTGCTAGAACTGGAATCTTTTGCAGAGTGTGAAATAAGGAAATGGGGGGTGGTAAAAGAAAGGCAGAGCTAGATTCAGTAGAAAAATTATTGGGATTGAGTAATATCTCTAGGTTGTTCGAGGAAACGGGGTAATTAAACTTCATCAGGAAACTTTGAAGGCCATAATGAAAAGCTGGTAAGATCTTTTGTTGAGAACTGCACAAATGGTGAAGTGGTAATTCAAGGGAAGCATTTCAAGGTAAGCTCCAAAATTATTTCTCACTTATCTGGATTAGAGAATGTAGGCATAAATATAAAAGAAACCTCTCAAATTATGTACCAGAAATTATCTGAATTATTTGTTAGAGAGGGAGACCCACACCCAATGGTAGTAATAAGTACTAGGGGACAAAATAAGGGATTTTAGAGAACCTTCATATTACAACCTTGGGGTACTGTCGTTGCATGGATTATAAAGTATTTTACTTGTGAGGGTCAGCTTAATATAGTTGTAGGGCTTGCCTTTCGTATGTTGACCCATTTATGTCATAAGAAGGAGGACCCAACTCTTAGGGTTAATATGCCTGAATTCTTGTGTGATTCATTAAATACTTCCATAGAGAGGTATAAAATAGGGACTGGGACTTTGAAACATCATGGGTTAATTCAGCTAATCTACAAGTACCACTTTCGCAGGAAACCCAAGGGAAAATGGGAGAATTTTTTATAGAAAATGGAGAAGCCTACAATTGCAAGAACCATAGAATCGGGGGAACCATCCCAACAGGCTATTCCATCATCTAGAGCAATTTCCCCTAAGGGATCTTCAGCTCCAAAAGCTCTTAATACCACCACTCCTAGTGAGGATTTTCTAGACCTCTGCGGTGAAAAATTCAAAACCCTTGACCTGCTAGAATAGGTTGATATTATTTATTCTGACACAAGTAAACCAAGAAAGAAGAAAACAAGGAAAAATAAAACACCTGTCATTTTCCAGGAATCACCTCCACTCAGAAGGAGTAAGCGGTTTGCTTCTGAATTCTCCAAAACCCCAATACAAGGTAAGGAGGGAAGTTCACAAAAGAAAAACCCTAAGCGGCCACATGAGCCCATAGAAATTTCAGAGCATGCCAGTGAAGAGGAGGTACCCCTAAATAAAGAGGATTCAGGTGAAGTGTTTCCTTTCCATTTTGCACATATTGAGGAAATCTCCAATGATGAAATTCAGGGAAGAGAGCCTAAGGGAGATGGCAGTATGCCAGAAAATTTTTCACCCATTGTAGATAAAATTGTTGGGACAACTGAAACAAGTAGTGCCATTGCTAAATTAGAAAATTATAAAGTAGAAATTGATAATTTACAGAGACAATTGTCTAAAAATAACGAATTTATAGAATTGCAGAAAGAAGAGTTGGCTATGCAAACTTCTATAATAAATAAAAAAGATCAAAAAATAAAGGGCTTAAAGCTTCAATTGCAGGAAAAAGACTCAAAAATCTATAAGTTATGGGAACAAATGCAGGAATATCAAAAGCATAAAACTTATAGTGTGGACATTGCACACAAAGATGCAGAAATGGAAAGAATAAAACAAAATTTTGTGCTCATGCTCACATCTTTCGAGGAGGACAAGAAAATAAAAATTGAAGAGTTGAACGCTTCCATCAATAGGGTAGTTGAACTAGAACAAGACTTGAAGGAATGCACTATGAAACCCCAAACGGAGTCCAAAGAAATTCAGACTGAACCAGTTGTAACTAATTGGTTCCAGGTCCGCATTCCACCTCTACTAATAAAATGGATGGAAAAGTGTTACTTCCTCAGGAATGTCCAAACTGAAAATCACAGGCTAAAGAAGGAATTGGTGCTCCTGAAGGAGTCATTTCACAAAGCCTACAGAGGGAAGTTGGATGCCTGTCAACTTGTGGACTATTTGCTGAATTGTAGAAGGGCATCAAGAATTTACTCAATGTTTTTGAATAAAGAATGGCTAAGATGGAAATTGTTTAGGATCTATAATGATCAGCCCAATGAGCCTAATGACAAAGGGTTTGTTGGTTTGTTAAAAAAAATGTAGAGTCAACTCCTGAAAACCAAGATTTAATTTGTGAATTCTTTTTGCATGACTTGTTATTAGAAAATCATACAGATTTATTTATCAATTTTTTTGTTGGAGAGGTAGAATTGACGGTGTTTCTCTCAACCATGAGAAATCAAATTCATTGGCAGGATCGAACAAAAGATTTTTCTCAGGCAGAGAGAACAGTGGGTCTCCAGATAAGGTCCCCAAATTCAAGGCCTAATGGGTTCAAAGCTACATTTTTGTCTCTCCTTGTTAATGAAAAGATGAAGGAAAGGTACGCCAATAGTCTCAAGTTGTGTTATGACAATTTCATGGAAAATGGACAGAAATTAATTGGAAAAGCATGGCATGCATGTGAAGAAAGATTCACCCCTCTTCCAACTTACTTAAAGAAAAGAGAAGTCATTTCTCCTCTAAACATCAAATGGTCATTCAAAAGGGCCGATGATCTAGTTAAAATCTTGAAAACTCTGAGAACAAAATGGATAGGAATGAAATAGAGACCTCCCTTGCTACTTAATCCATCCCCGGCCTTTAATATTTCCACAGATTAGAATGACAGACTTTTCAATGAATGGAGGGAGAGTGTGATGTTTCATAGAGGGTTCATTCATAATCCTGAAGCTTTCGATGCATCAGCTAGGGAGACACATGATCTCAGTACTCTTTATTAGGAATGGAATAGAACTTAGGGGTTTAACCATGGAGCAGGAGGACCTGACAAAAATTAGGTAGGGGAGCAAATGATGAGGTAAAAACAACCTCATCATAACAAAATCTAGAAAAGCTTACTTTTGCTAACTCAATCCTAAGCCTGTGCCAATTTATTAAACTTTAGGAGAATTAATTGCTTATTTTAAGGAAAATTATGCTTTCTTTCTTTCTTTTGATCAATTGAGGAAATTTATCAAAGCAGGTTTAATGGGTTGATTTGAGAATTTTTGTAGGGAATAACAGGTCATCATGCGGTTGTTATAAAAGTTTATCTAGCACGGGCCTCAAGAGTAATGTTGTGAACCCACTCCTAGATGCCTGGATGATGCACCGAAGATTTAGTTTCGGTTTCTTTAAATTTTGTTGTTAAAAACTTTATGGTTGTTCTCGAGCCTTCTACATGTTTAAGAGCTTTAAAGGACATCGAAGTTAGTTTTAAGTTAAGGAAGACTTTTTCAATGGCTATCCATGCCATCTTAAATTTAGGATTTAGATAAGAATTTATCTATAAACTATAATTTCACAAGTGATGAATAAGACAAAGAGGAAGTATCGTTATGTTGTTCACATGGTTTTTCAAAGCACTGTTAAAATGAGTTATCTGATTTTTGTCTATTGGTAACTGTTGAATTTTGAATGATGATGAATTTTTGTAATAAAAGGGTTTGAGAACCTGTAGCTTATGTGATTTAAATATGAACTATTAGCCCGTGAGCTGGCCACTTGAGGGGAATTAGCCTAGATAGATAAGTATTTTACTGTTAAGTTATTTTCTTTGTTAATGGTAAATTGTTGTTTAGTAGGAAGTAACAAGTTGTTGAGAGTCGATTTTGTAGTTCCAGAGCACTGTTGTTTTTAATTTGTATAATTATCTTCTGTAGTTGATAAAATTCCTTTACTATTTAAAAGGTGTTGAATTGTCTATTCCCTTACTTTTCTATTTTTGTAATACATCAGTTGTTTAGTTTCCTTTTTTCCTTTCTTTCTAGTTTAGTCATAATGCTTTCTAAATTAGTTGTCTTATGCTTTTTAATTTAGTATTTCTGGATTTTCTTAGAATAAGATTATTTTCTAGTTAAAAATTAATCGCCTTAGATTAGACTTGATTTTTGTAGTTTGAAAGAAAAATATAAAATATAAAATCAATTATCCAAATAATCTCCTTCTGCAAACTGCCTTGGACACTACCTGGTCAACTAGTTGACATTCAATTATTCTAAATTAGTAGGACCTAACGACAGCCTATCAAGGCTCAGATCACAACTTATGCAACTGGTGACCCATAACAACAAGTCAATGCATGAATAGACATCCAAAGCAACCAGAAGACCAGAAGCCAAAAATTATGGCTAAAACCTAAAACCCCAAGACTGTAAAATTGTAAAGGCTCCAATAGTGGCTCCTGTTGGGGATGAGTGATTTACCGATCACTACAAGAATCCAAAATATCTCTAAGAGAAAACCAAGACTTCAAATGATATAGAAAATGAAGGGAGGCAGAAAATTGAGAAAATGGAAATGAACCTATACTACTTTACATGGAGAGAAAATTTGTTTCCAATGAGGGATTTTTGGGATTGCCCATGTACTAGCAAGTCCCAACCCCCTTTAAATTCCTAGACTATTGTGCATGGAAAATAATGTTTTAAGAGGTTGGTTAAGAATCGTCCATGCATTGGAAATCTTTAATCCTCTAGTACTCCTTAAGAGAAGAAATGCTTTAGGAACTGCCCATGTACTGGAAATTCCTACTCCTCTCCAGACATGTTCTGCAAATAATAAGAATCCCCCCCTTCTTTGCCAATGATCACAAAAGGACCCAACCATAGGTCTTCAAACTTTCCATTTTTTCCTTTCTCCTAACATTGAGTATTCCACATTAGCACCAAATCATTCTCCTCAAATTTTTTATCTTTTATTGTAGCTTCACATTTTTCTTTTGAGTCATTCTCCTTATCTCATCAAGTTCTGCAAGTTGTTCCATTCTTTCCTCCATTGGTTCATAAATATCCAAATCCTCTTGGAAAATAAAATTATAAACTGGTAAAAGTTTTTGTAGTGACATCCTAGATTGTGTTCCATACACCAGTTCAAATGGAGATTTTCTAATTTCTTTTTTCACTGTAATCATATCCGCCCACGCAACCATTCTCAACTTTGAGTCCCATGCCTTTTTATTTGTGCCTAACATCCTCCTTATTATCTTTAGAAGGCTTTTGTTACTAGATTCTACCTGACCATTCGTTTGTGGATGATAAGGGGTAGCATAGGAAATATTAATTCCATATTTGTTGCAGAATTCTTTGAATTCATCAGACCTAAAACACATCCCATTATATGTGATCACTCTCACTGGTGTGCTAGATCTAGTTATGATTTTTTCCATCAAAAATTTTATCACCACCTTACTTGTCACTTGTTTAGTTGGGATAACCTCCACCCACTTAGAAAAATAATCAGTGGCTACTAGTATCCATTTATGTCCTCCACTTGAATTTTCCTGTATTTCTCCACTGAAATCAATTCCCCATTGGTGGAAAGGGGCTTCTACCTACAAAGTTCTAAGTGGTAGAGCTCCTTGATATTTCAATTTCCCTGAGAACTTTTGACAAGCTTCACATTTCCTTACATATGCAAAAGATTCATTAAAAACTTTAGGCCAGTAATAGCCAACCCTAAGGATATTATATGCAGTGGTTTTGGTAGAATAATGACCTCCACACACCCCTTCATTCATCTCCCTTAAGACATGTTCTTCTTGTGATTCATCTAGACACAACACTAGCATTCCATCCATATTCTTCCAAAATAGGTTCCCTTCTATAAATACATACTTAGACGCTTGCAGCTTCAAAGTTCTCTTTTGATTATCATTCAATCCCTTAGGGAATTTCATGTGCCTAAGATAATACATTATGTTTTTGTACCAAGGAGTATGTTCGATACTTGCAACTGCATTCTCCTCACCTTCTATGTTGCAGATTTGGTTTGCTTCGATGTTTGTTTCTGCCATTAGCCTAGCCAAACCTTGTTCCCTTACCAGCTTGGTAATCAGAATTTCCATATCGAATTCTTGGATTTTATTAATTCATCTACATCTTTTCCCTATCACCTCTATCTATATGAGGATATCTTTCATTTTTGCATGTGGGACATAGGCAATTACTTTAGCTCCAACAAGATATGGTCTAAAAAAATTTATTACTTTGACCAATGCAAAGGCTTGTTTTTCCATAATATCATATTTTAATTCTGACCCTTGTAAAGACTTACTGAAAAAAGATACAGGTTGCTCATGACCTTCATCATTATTTTGTAACATAACAGCTGCTATGGTGTGAAATGAGGCAAAAGAAAATATTTGAAAAGGTTTGGTAAAATCAAGGGACTTTAGGATGGGGGCCTCCTTGGATATAGGTTTAACAATCTCAGCAAAATTTGATACAAATATCCTAACAAAGTTAATTTGACCAAAGAATGATTGGATTGCTTTGACAGTTTTTGGAATGGGAATTTTATCTATGACTTATACTCTCTCAGGGTCTATTCTAATCCCATCTTTTGATACAATATGTCCCAAAAGCTTACCCTTTGTAACAACAAAATGACATTTTTCAAGATTAAGACTAATATCATATTCCAGAGCTTTGATAAATATCTTCAAGTGCCCCACATGATCTTCTACCCTTTTGGAATAAGCAGTAAGATCGTCCTAATACACTATCATTATGGCATTAATTAAAACTGCAAATGCCACATCCATGGCCCTTTGAAAAGTGGCCCCTGCATTTGTGAGACTGAATGACATTCTAACATAAACATATGTTCCCCATTGTGTAGTAAATGTTGTCTTATATTGCTTAGACTCTTTGAATTTTACTTGGTTATATCCATAAAAATCCGTCCATCATTGATAGTAACTCACACCCCGTTATTTTGTGCAATCCTGCCTCCATATTTGGGAGAGGATAATTATCTTTAAGGGAAGCAACGTTCAGATTTCTGAAATCTACACATAGTCTTATAACCCCATTATTTTTTCTTATTGGAACCAGTTTTGAGACCCATGTTGAATGTCTAATAGGTTTAATAATACCCTTATCTCTAAGTTTTGCCAGTTCCTCCTACATTTTAGGTTCCAAATTTGGGTTAATAAGCCTCTGCTTTTGTCTGAATGGCTTTGTATATGTTCTAAGTGGAATCTCATGCTGGAAAAGATCTTCTTTGTATGCCTTTAGATCCTCATAAGACCAAGCAAACACATGTTTTTATTTTTGCAATAATGCAATCAACATTCGTCTGATGGTTGGACTTATCTTCTTTCCAATGTAGACCCTTTTTGGCGCTAACTCAATTCCTAGATTTATTTCTTCAATATCTTCTCTCTTGATTGGTGTCTGCTTCATGAGAGAGTGATCATTACCATCATACAGTCTTTGTAGTGCCACAAGCCCTTTGGGGAGCTTGTTGGTTTTAAGCTGCAAGATTTCCTTCCCAAATACAGCCTATTTCCCATCCACTTTTTCCACAAAATAATTGAACTCAATCTCCTGAGCCTCATACTGATCTATGCAATGAAGAAAATTTAGGAGGTTGGTATCATCATTGAAAACTTTCCAACTGTATATGTTGTCAGGGATAGCAGGTCTTGTTTTGAATTCAACCTGAGATATTTCAGCCAAAGTAATATCATCTCTTTTCAGGGCCATGTTAGCTAGAAAGTCTGCCATTAAGTTTTTTGAACTATTTATCCAATCAATTGAGAAAGCATAAAATAACTCAATCGTATCGCACACAGAATTTATATATTGTTTTAATCTTTTATTCTTTATAGCATATCTTGATCTAATCTATGAGACAACCCGTTCAGAGTCTCCAAGGATAGTTATCAATTTGATCTTGTGCTTAGCACCCATATTTGATAGAAGCACCTAAATTTATCATATAATTTCTTACCAACTTGTCATTTATGAGTAGGGTAGTAAAGAATGGATCAATTTGTGGTGGATTCATCAATGTATCACTTAGACAAACCTCTGGAACTTTTTATCTTTTCCTTCTTATTACTACTTTCAGGAATCTCCTTATTTTCAAGGTTTGTACTGTTATTACTTCCACTAGACATTAATTGAATAGCACTTTCCCTATATTCTTTAATCTTCATTATTTCAAGTAATGGGACAAACATTTTTACCTGGGACAAAGATTGCATGAAATCAAAAGAGGTACCTTTTTTTTGTTCTCCTCTTTCTCCTTTCTATTTTTCTGATCTGACTTTTGTTTGTCCTTGGCTAGTTCTTTGTTCTCCTCCTTATGAACATACTTTTGTTCTTTTTTATCAAGCTTCTTATCATCTATCCTTTTTGAAACTTCCTAGGGAATTTTCTTATCCTTCAAAAATATTCCTCTTGGAACATCTTCATTATCATTTACTGTTTTATTTCTCAACTAGTATCTACTTTTGGCCTGCTCAATTGCTGCAAAAGTTAACCTTTTAATTTATTCCTCATCCGGTCTTCTCATATTGCATTTATTCATCTAATATGATGTACTAGGAGGACATTGTTCATCATCACTTTCTTCATGATCAGAAAAACTTGTTGTTATGCCATATGGACATTGTACTTTTGGTGATCAACATCATATTCCTACCCTCCTTCTTCTAAAGATGAATATCCCTACTCATCAGAGTGAAGAGTGTGGGAAATTAAATAGATATTATGTTCCTCTTCATTGTTGTCTTCTGGTATTTCTTTTCTTGGTATCGACTGAGCTACAATACAATGATCTGGGGAATGTGGCAAGTCACAAACTAAGCACCAAGGACTGTTATTTACTATATATGCCCCTCTTTTATTTAAAGGATCAGGTGTCTCTTTATTCCTTGGCCTATCCATCACTGGCTTTCCATCCTTCCAATTTTTATTATATGGCATGTCATGCAACCTTGGCCTTTCATTTTTGTATGTATTTTCTTTCCTATTTGGAGGAGTATATTGGGGAACCCTAGGATTATCCCTCTTGCCAATTGTTCTTGCAGATTTCCTATTATTTTCAATAGTTAGTGCTATATTTTGAGCTTCAACTAAATTCTTGGGACACCTGTTTCTAAGCTCATATCATGTCTTAGGATCAAAATCTTTTAAATAGATACTTAATGCACCGGGATCAACTAATTTGGATCCAGGAGGTGTCTTATTATGTATTTGAGAAAACCTTTGGTTGAAGTCATAAGCTAACTCATTCTGATGCTTCTGGATAGTTACCAATTCATGCAGGGAAAAATCAGGTGCACATTGATTCCCATACTGCTCAAGAAACTGTTCATAAAACTCCTGAATGGAATCAATAGAAGTTGTTGGAAAACTGTTAAACCAATCTCTAGCATCTTCAATCAATGACATCATAAATAATCTCATTTTCACATCCTCATATTGCATATACAAGTCTTGAATAAATGCATTAAAACCTCTTAAATGTTCTTCAGCTATGACTGCACTACTTCCTGTGAATTTTGGGACAAGGCTTCTCCAACTGTTATCGATGGGATAAGGATATATTTGAAATCTAGCCAAATCAAATTGTCTGATCATGGTTGTGTATGGTGGAGGAAGTGGATTTTGAGGATGTTGGTACTGGTATAATGGATTATTGTGAGGTGGTGGCATATATTGCCACTAACTCATTTGATTGTAAAATTTGATGAAAATTTACGACGAAAGCCATATAATCAGATGTATCATCGGGTACTTGTGCAAAATTTTCATTTTTAAAAAAAATTATCCTCGACAAATTTCGATGAACCTTATTTTGCATTGAAGTTTCGACGAATATATTTTTCCAAAATTTTGATGGACTTGCAAAGTTAAATTGTGGCTGGCATAAATAAAAATGAGCTCGACTATTTATTGCGATAGTGTTTTGCTCGACGATTTTCTTGGGAAAAATCAGAAAAATAAAAAATAAAGAAAATATCACCAGGTTGAGGGTAGTCATTGTCTTTTTCCAGAATTCATTTGTGAAGTCATATTTTTACTTCTAGGTTTGAAAATCATATTTTAAAGCAACATCTCATTAGATTTCATTTTTAGTCTTGTGCATTTTCAGAATTTAATTTCTAGATTGTAGACATGACTTCACAAATTCTTTATAAGGGAATTGTTTATAACTGATGGGAAATTCTTGATGGATTTGGACAAAGATTATATTTGCAAGGTTTCAATTTTAACCCTAATGATCAATTTTTAATAGATTTGAGAGCCATAACTAGATAATATCAAAGGCATAGGGATAGCTACAGAGTGAAATAGTTGTCAAGATTTAGACCTAGAGGGTTGAACAAAGAATTGGGAATGTTTGATAGTGGATAGTTAGAGCCATTTAGCTATGATATTTTTGAAGACTACTTCATAAAGATGTATTTTTCCCTTTGCCAAGTTTTAGAAATAGATTTTCGACCTTAGATGCCAGTGTCTTATAAAAGCAGTTATGGTATATCTATTACCTGAAGTTCTTGAATTCATCTTGACTCTATACAAATGTATCTATTTTTTATTTGAACAAGAAAGAAAGAAAGCAACCAATTTGTAAATATTGTGAGATATTTAGAGCAACAAACTAAAAAATGAAAAAATGAAGGTCAAGGCCTCTCTATTTATCTCAGTTCACTTAAAAAAATTAGATGCTTCCAAACATCTAGCAAGCTATAACTATCATGCAAATTATATGATTTCTATTTGTTTTTACTTTGGAATAGTTTACAAGATGAAGTTGTCTCCTCATGTAGAAGTATAAGCTGCCAAATTCCTTTAGAAGTTGGTACAAGAATCAAAAGATGAACCTGTCAAATTGGAAACCAAATTTTTTGTGGTAAGAAGAGTTGATTTTGACATGAATGGAATGTTGTAACAACTTTATTAAGTAATACAATTTATTTATTTATTTGAAAATTTGGTGATTTGTGTGTAGATATGCCACCATATGAAACTGAGTGGAAAAGAGCACTCCTTACCTTATCAAGTAATATCTAGGTAAGATGTTATAAAAAATAACTTGTACTTTTAGTGAAGCTGGTCAACCTACTCATGCTTTTCCATGTTTAATTTCTTCCTTTTGGATTGAGCTACTTATGAAAAAAAATTCTAACTTTCCTTGCAACTTGTGTATTACCCTCTCAAGTTTTTAACTGGTTAAAAGAAATCTCTTATAAAGGATATAAAATTCCTTAGTACTTTAGATTGTCCTTTATGTTAAGGGAGGCATCTGACTATTGTTTATATAATTCACCTTTATTTGAGAGTAAGCATATTTAATCTCTATGTGGTAGATTCAGACACTAAAAGAAAGTACTTGACCTTATTAGAAAAATTAAAGCAAAAAACATAAAAGTGCATCACATCTCTGTTGAAAGTGATCCCATATCCTTTATGATACCTACCCTCTAGCAACTTGACTATCCTTTGTCTTTTAGGTTATGCATGAGTTTATTCATTTGATTTCAATGGCCTTGTATAACACTTGAAGAAATTAATTGTGGTAGCTCCTTGAGATATTGTCCATGCACTCCTTAATACACTTTAGGTTATCCTCTTTTGAAACTTTGTGAGATGGAAATATTTATTAGTTTACCATTCTGCTATGAAGAAAATGAACCCTTGACAAGATTTATGATATTTTAAAAGCCCTCTTGACTGCTCAGTTCCTTTTCTTTATGTATCTTTTAAATTTCATCATACTACCCTATCACTATTATTATTAATTTCAATTCCCCCTGCATGGTTATGACATGGACTAATTTCATTATTTATTTGAATAGTCATGATTGTGATCTCCTTTTCAGAATCTATAGTAAAGTGTCATGCCTTTCTTTGAAGTCCATTTCCTTAAATCTTCTCTCTTTGCTCATTTCTCCTTACCTCTATAGTATCCCTATATTGCATATACATAATAATAAAAATTATGGTGATAAGTAGTGGACATGGGTATAACATCAAGCATCATACAAATGTATTTTATATTTGCATATATAATACCTTGAGATACTAATATTGTAGCACTAGTCAAAGAATCATCATCAAACTATATTTGTTGATCAAATACAATAAAAAATAAAATATATTAAAATATAAAACATTGATCTTTTCTATCTACTCCACTATAAATAATAAAGACTTCCAACACTCAAATTGGAAGGAAATTTCTATAGTCTTTATTATTTATAGTGGAGTAGATAGAAAAGATCAATGTTTTATATTTTACTATATTTTATTTTGCAAATAGCATTGGACAGTAAACTAGCCAATACACTATTGAACATAATGATTGGACCCTATGAATATATAGGTTATCAATCTTTAATCAATTCACATGAGAAATCATATTGACCGATAGTATCAATGAAACTTTGATACTATATAACAATGACTAGTCTCAGTTTGATGACATTTCAAGACCAATGCATGAATATCATTTGGGTCTCATGGCATTGAACATTGTTTTCATTCAGCCATGATATAATGTTCTTACAGGAAGCGAAATACTATCATGATTAAATGTATCAGAGGAAATAGGAGTTAGAGCAGATAAAAAGAGAACAAAAATATTGTAGTGTAACCTTATTATTATATAAATAAATAGAAAAATAGTAAGAGTAGGAACCCCAAATATTATGTTCATTGTCTATGTGAATATGTGTGGAATAGAGTGACCCTTATCTATTTCAATTGTTGATAAGGTTACGATTTATTCATATTCTCCTTTGCATAGTATAAGCTCTAACCAATTTTTAATATTTAGCTTAAAAGTCAAGATAGTATTCCATACTGATTCTATGTCAATAGGAGGGAGGAAGTTGTATATGGATTCTAGAATAAACATTGTGACCAAAGACATGAATTACATGGATGGAAGAAAATTCAATACAAATGGCAATAGATTTGAGATATGAAACCAGATGATGGCCCTATGATATTTTGAAGCACTATTGTAATGGTGAAGTCAATTTAGATAGAGGCTTGCTTCATAGGTAGATGGAAGTGTATGATACATTTGAAGTTGCTTGTGAGAACAAGATTTAGCTTAACCTACAAAACTAGGCAAATGAAGTGTTGTCCTTACAAAACAATTTTGTCGAGAGTGTGGAAGTGAAGGTCTATACAAGATTATTTGTATGTATTGTATTCAACATAAATATGTTAGGATTGGCCTCAACAATCATTTTAGTCTTTCAAAATGATATCATCCTTATTCAGCCATACACTATTTTTTGTCAGATGGATGTAATCATTAAGGAAGACCCTTTCATTATTCCCTTAATGGATTGAACTTTCAAGGGGGCCATCTAATGGCGTTTCCTATTGATATCCAAAGCAGGGATGTGAACAAGACTGATGACTATGCAGGCTATATTGTAGATAAAATTCATAGATATTTTAACTTTATCAAGGCAGATAATAGGGTGGTCCACTTCAAATGAAACTCTTTATTCTGCCATACTATTTTATTTCCAGAATTCATTTGTGAAGTCAGATTTGTACTTCCAGGTTTGAAAATCATATTTTAAAGTAGCATCTAATTAGATTTCATTTTTAGACTTGTGCATTTTCATAATTTCATTTCCAGATTTTGTTGTACAAGTTCAATATTCTGATTTTAGGATTATAACAGTTGGAAATCATAGTAAAATCAAAATTTAATAATTTTTGGAATTAGCATTTTAAAGTATTTTTTGGGAACATTAACTTCATACTATCTTCTCTTTTGCAGGGGTGGTTGCATGCCATATGTTTTTGGTGTAAAATATCAAAATTATTCGATTTTGTTACCTATCTATGATTAAAAATTATTAGAGTGCATGAGTTTGATATTTTTTGAAGATCTAAATATTCAAGCTTGGTAAAGAAAAATCATGTCAGATAATATTAGTCCAGAACAAAATGAAGAGTCACTTGATAGATTGTGGGCTAGATTGAAAAGAAAGGGTGATGGGAAATTTTATTGTCCTTACAATAATTGCAAGGGCTTAAAGACGAGAAGACTTTTAATCACAATACATGAGAAACATTGTAAGCAACACGGTCATGTTGAAGGGGGGCATGATTTTCGTCCATTGGTAAGTTGTTCATTATATGTGTTTATATTGATTGAATTTGTAAATGTTTATATTTTTTTAACATTATATATATATATATAATCACTTGATCATGATCATGGTTTATTTGTGTCTATCATTATTATAAAGGTGGGGTGCCCTAGGGCACATGATATGGATTATCACGGCCCGAAGAATGTGGTTTTGCAAGCGGAGGAACATGGAGCTGTGAATATTGAAGATGAAGTTAATGATCCTATGGAAGAAGATGATCATGTGCCAAAAAACACAGTTGAAGATGATGGTACAAATACATTGATCCATGACACATTTAGTGGCATAGCTGATCATGTTGATTGAGATGACTTTGATGATGTTCATGATTTACCTATACTTGAGAAGGCATACGAGCCCCTTTATGAAGGATCCCAAACAACTCTTCTCTCTATTGTATTTTTGTTAGTGAACTTGAAGGTTATGAATGGTTTATCCAACATATCAATCTCACGGATGTTAAGGTATGTCATATATGTCTTCTTTTTTCATCTATTTTAATTGTTGTTAGTTCATCACTAGTAAATAAAGGATGAAATATGTACCATTAATATTCTTTATATTATCAAATTATTTTTTGTTGTAGATTGATTAGTGAATTTTTGTTACCACCATCAAATATTTTACCTCACTCATACCGAGATTTATCTGGCATTATGAAAGATATTGGAATGGAGTATCAAGCAATAGATGCATGTCCCATTGATCATATTATATATCATAAACAACATGGATTTACAACAAAATGCTCAGAATGTCATATCAATAGATATCAAATATATCAACTAACAAAAAAGGTGCCTCGCAGGGTTCTTCGTTATATTCTCATTATTCCATGTATGCAACAATTATTTAGGTGTGAAAGCTTAGAAAAATCTATGGATTACCATGCACGGAATAGAAGTTGAGATGGCATTCTTCGAATGTCTATGAATGGTTCTGCATTTAGGGATATGGAGGAAAAATGGCCACACTTTAAAGAAGAACCTCATAATCTCAGGCTTTCATTGGAAGCGGACGGTGTCAATCCATTTGGAGAGTTGAGATCTATTTACTCGGTGTGGCCTATTTTTGTTATCAACAATAACATTCCTCCATGGATTTCAATAAAGAGGGAGCACATAATGTTGGCAATGATTGTTCTAGGTATTTGTTTACATCAATTTTCTTTAACGTAGTAGCATCTCATTTGTCTTATTTGTTGCATAATGACTTATATTTTTTTCATTTAATAGTCATATACATTAATTTATATATATTGCAGTAAAATGGTTATAATAATTATGTAATGTTTATGTTCATTCAACTAGGTAAGTACCAAGTTAAAGATATGAATGTATTTATCAAGCCTCTTATCGACAAGTTACTAAAGTTATGGAATGGTGTCACTATGTATGGTGTATCTAGACCAATAGGACAAAGAAAATTTCGATTCCATGCAATGCTTGTATGGACAATTCATGATGCCCCAGGGCTAACACGTTTTTGTGGTATGTTATAATGTTTGATTGCATGACTTTAACGATATTTAATTTTATGAAGTAGATATCATGCATCTTTTTCAAATAATCTATTCATTATATATAATTATAAAAATTGACATATTTAATCCAATTATATATGATTTGTAGGTCCTCAAACAAAGGGAAAATTTTCATGTCCAATTTATGGTCCAAAGATGAAATCTCGTCGTTCAAAAAGTTTAGGAAAATAGGTGTTTGATGAGTGTAGTCACTTCCTCCACAGAAATCATAAGTATCGAACTACTGAAAAACATCTTTTCAATGGGAAAGAAGAGACTACATCAAAACCATGAAGAATGACACCTCGCCTATGGAAGTTGGAATATAATAGAATTAATTGTCAAGGTTATACATCGGATCAAATTGTTTATCTATCATATATGATATGTTTTGAATTTATGTTTATATATTGTGTTGTGTTTACTCATGCTTTAATTGACAATGATTGCTGTTGTTAATTTTTTTAACTTATATGCTTCATGAAGGTCATCAAGGCATTAATGGTTTGCTTCCACAGGGCCTGAAAAGTTATCCCAAAAAATTTAGTAGGTTTCCCTACTATGAGCAGCTACAAATTGTGCATTTGTTTGATACAATGCATATCGGAAAGAATATAACAGAAACGTTATGGAAAATATTGGATGGAAGGCATGACAAAGAAAAAAATTGACAAAATTTGTAGTGACATTCAAAAAGAAAATCATGCAATGAAAAATTTCATTCAATTAAATAGCAATGGAGACCAAATTAATATAAGTGCCCTTCCTTGGTTATTAACAGAGCAGCAAAGAAATTCTATAAAAGAAGTCATACGAAAAATTTGATTTCCCACAAGATTTTTTGGGAACATAAATAATATCATAACAAAGAAAGGTGAATTTGGGTCAGGGATGAAAATGCATGATTGGCATACCTTCATTAAGTTAATTATTCTAGTATATTATATATATATTTGTATAGTGCATGTACTTTTCAGTGTATTATGTTTACTAATTTTGGAAAAATAATGAAAAGATCATTTTATAATTGTTGTAGTACGTTCTACCTCTTTCTCTCCTAAACAACTTCAAAAAAAAATACAAGAAAGTTATATATGATCTTAGAAAAGACATGAGGTAAGTAGCGATATTTGTTCAATTCGTTGTATAGATCTTATAATTTCCATTTGTTTTACTTGTTATGTAATATATTGTATATTTTTGTTAAATCTCATTAATATATTTGTGCCTTGAATCACTTGTAGATGGTTGTCATCTAAAGGAATCCATAAAGAAGATATAAATTATTGGAAGAGAAAAATTCCTCATCTAATGTGTGAAATGAAAAAATGACTACCTTCAAACAATTTCAATGCACAAGAACACTACCTCATACACCAAGTTGAGGAGATTGAATTGTGTGGACCTGTATGTTATGCCTTGCATAACCACCCCATCTTTTGCCTTGGTCAAAATGGGTCCCCCTTTGTTGTTTTTCTCTTTTGTTTTATTTTGGTTTAGTTTGTCAGAATCGGAGCCGGAACCAAATCGGGTTCTGAAGCTTCTCTCAAAAATCATTCTAATTCCCATCCTGACAGTCTTTCTTTTGACCTTTTTCTTTTTCTTTATCGGAGTCAGAACCGGAGTGGGCATTAAGTTGGTGTTTATTCAAAACTGAAAAATCTAAATCCATCCCGTCTCCGCCTCCACTTTTCGAACTTTTTCTTTTAGACTAGGTCCTTGTGTTAATTTTTATTATGTCAGTCTTTTATTTTACTTTTTGTTTTTTATTTCATTTTTTCCTTTGTTGGCGGACCCGGAACTGAAACAAGAATGAAGTTGGGAAATTCCTTAAGTTTCTGAATTAGTTCTCACTTCGATTCCGCTCCCGCCATTTCTTGGTCGTTGAATTTTTGACTAAAGTCGCACTCTAGTGAAGTGTTTGTTCTTCACCAATTCTGACTCTACCTAACTATATTTAATGCATTAATGACAACTGCCATGTGTGGGTAGAAACTCTAATTTTTACCTTCATTAAGGATTATACGCATTATTATTATCACTGTTAAAGAATCAAAGAGCGAAAATAGAGCAGTTGCGGAGTCCATCTGAGTGAATCGATTGAAGGAGGAGGAGATAATTTCTTGCGAATCATTTCAGAAGGTTATCTAGGTTTTGCATTCGAAGTAGGGTTCCTATTCTCATTTTTATTTATTTACTTTCGTATTTTCGATTTAGGTTTGTTTGATTTAGATCTTTGGGCAAGTTCGTTGTTTTGGTTGGTTTGTGTGTTTGTTTTCTTTCTTTCTTTATTTGTTGTTCTTGATTTTGTTTTATGCTGGCATTTCTAGTTTTATAGTGAGTTAGGGCATGGTCGCTTTCATGTTCTTTCGTAATCGTTTCATGTTGCGTTAGGTTTTAAATGCGTAGGTTTAATTAGAGTTTTCATAGTAAGGTAGATTAAATCTAGGTTTTTACAGTGAGTTAGGGTTGGTAGAATCTAGTTTTTACTTAGGATTTCATTACGCATTCATTTGGATAAATTAGGAAGGGTTGAATCTATGCCCTAGTTTTATATCGCGTTTTCTAGGTTAGGGTTTTATGTGTTTTGTGATCACATTTAAAATAATTAAATATGATGCCCTAAAATACAGTCATCCCCACAGTCATATGGGTATAGTCTTTTCATGATATATTTTAAGCCTCATTTCATTTAAATATGACCTTAGTCTTTAATCATGGAGTTAAGCATTAAATTGATGAAATTGTTGATGACATCATGGTCAACATAGCCGGAAGCGGGATTGGGATTGATTTAGAGTCTTAGATGTGTTTTAGTGTTTAGTGTCAATTATGTTTTCCATCCCATCTCTGACTCCACGTATAGTAAGAAGCTTTACTTCAAAAATGAGTTAACCTTGGTGGAAGCGGAAGCGGAACCGAAACAGAATATGAAAACAAAAAATCTGAAGGAAAGCGAATCAGTTTCCATTCCGGTTCCAGTTTTGATCACTATTTCGCTTCCGACTCTGAGCCCGCTTCTTGTTAGAAGAGTTTCCATTCCAGTTCCACCTCCGATGTATATTTGAAAGGTATGATTTTAAAGACACATTTTGAGATGTTTATATAGAGGATCTAACTAGAGGCCTTGATAAAGGAAAACTAAAAGGATGTCAGGAACATTAGGAGAAGCTTCCCAAAGAAACCAGCCTACAGGAACATCAAAGGAAGTACCTAAACCAAAGAAAATCACGTCAGAACAGTTGCCTTATACCTTGAGGTATAATCACAGGAGTCCTATTGTGAATGTAAGCAAAGTAGAATCAAATTGGTCGGACATCACCGATACCAATTTGGGTCAATATAATTTTGAGGAACTATATGCAGAAACCTTTGCAGAACGGGAAGATGTAACAGGAAGGACACAAAGAATTGTTGATTTCGGCTTGACCCATATCATTGTGTTTCCTTTATCAATCCAATGCCCAGAGTTGATCTTCACAGCAACCAGTGCCTACAATCCTGCTACCAGACAATGCATGGATTCACAAAACAATGTAATTATTGATCTCACTCCTAAAGCATTTCAAAGTATATTTAATGTCTCGGATCCTAAGAATTTGGTGCAGTTGGATGAGGCAGAGGCCTTGGAGAAATATAGTAAGTATAAAGAATCCAATAAATATCATTTGAACAAAAAGTGGTTGAAGACAGAGAAGAAATCTCTAACCAAGCTTGCAGACTAGCCAAAGAGGGTAGATTTCTATAAGGAGGTATCATATTTAATAATGATGTTGTCTACGGCTTTTGGGAAGAGAGATACATTTCGTTTTAAGG
The DNA here is from genome assembly GCA_007115665.2 of Sequoiadendron giganteum. Classification (NCBI taxonomy): domain Eukaryota; kingdom Viridiplantae; phylum Streptophyta; class Pinopsida; order Cupressales; family Cupressaceae; genus Sequoiadendron; species Sequoiadendron giganteum. The sequence continues at coordinate 350,356,660 of CM021101.1, forward strand.
AGTGGATGTTTCCTTTCATCTAGACAATTTTACATGGCACCCATTAGTTTGATTGGCCGGTGATTGTATCAAATACTATTCATGATCAACTAACCAGCATCAGGGAGACTAAATGCTTCTTTATGACTTCTTACATTGTGTATGCAGCAGCAAGGTTGGGTATCTTCCCGGGTTTAAATAGAGTAGGGATAATGGGAGTATTGGATGGACAGAAGAAGTTGTGGGACATTATAACCAGCTGTCTCCACATGTTGCTAAAACTCAATTTAGGAGAGTTAATGATACATTCATATATGTAGTCATTAACCAACTTAATGGAGATGCAGGGTACAGGCTAAGTCAAGAAGCCATAGCATTCATTTATGAATGGGGATGTTGGTACATTCAATACCCCAAGTTTACATATTTCAGGATAGCTGGTTTTGAAGGCCATCCACATTTGCTTCCAAGGTGTTGCAATAACAGGATAGTGTTGATGGAGTTTGTATATCAGGCTCTTCGAGTTAATGCTCTATTTGGTTTAAAACATAAGATAGTATGTCACAAGTTTCCCATGAAGTTGGGTGAGTATAGCTATCAGCATTTGGTAGGAGCAAAGGTGATCTGTAGTGAGTTGATACAATTAAACCTAGGCTTATACACAACTCGTAAGTATTTTGACCCGAAGGGGAAGATGAATGCCTTGCTTCCTTCTGTGTTTGACAAGCATTTTAGTTTATTAGAAGATTTATGGAGTGACCGACAAGATGAGTATGATTTGAGGAAAAATAATTATGAAAGACTACCTATTGCGCTCATGTCAAAATTTGGAGTTAAAAATGGCATTCCTGACACATTGGTGGATGATGGAGTTGTATTGGATCCATCTTATGAAGCTTTAAACATAGGAACTAAGAGCCTAGATCTGATTGAGTAGGACAGTGAAGAAACTATTGACATAAAGCAGATAGGAAGAGCAGTCTTGGATAGAAGTGTTCACTAGTTGGTGTTAAGAACCAAATCTCCTCAAGGACCAGTTCCTAAAAAGGGGAAAGGGTATAAAAGACTCAAAAGAAAGACACCTCCCAAAGAGCCTTTGGAGTTCTTTCCCCAAGACATTGAAGAGATAGAACTTGAAGCAGTGGGTGATGAAGCGGAAACACAAGAAGGAGATCTTCAAATAGGATCAGTTGTTTCAACACCTACATTGGGTGAATCTTCCACACAAGTCCCACTTGCAAAGCAGCGGATTGAAGAAGTTCAAAAGGGGGCTCTTCATAGTATGGCTGAAACTACAAAGGGAAAAGAAGGGGAAAGGGAAATTCATGATGTTGGAACAGATTCAGACGAGACTTTGTCAGAGAAGGATGTGCAAGAGAATATGCCTCTAGAGGAGGATACGAAACAGGTAATGACACAAGAGGAGCAATGGGAATTGTTTGAAGAAGTTAGAAAGGATGCTGAGGAAAAAGCTAAATAAATAGAAAAGCAAAATTTAATGGATGCCAAGACACAAACTAATTCCATACTATAGCAGCAACAAATTGAAGCTAAGTCAAGAGCTAATGAAGTAGAGAGACAGAAAAGGCAACAAGAACATGAACATAGGGTTAAAGAATAAAATGATAAGTTAGAACTGATACAAAAGATTCATGACCTTGAGGAAGAGAAGGCAAGACACCAGAGGGAGAAAGAAGTCTTGGAGGCCAAGTTGAAACTTGTTGAGGAAGCTCACCAAAAGGAAGAAGAAGTAGAACGATTGAGGAAGGAAAAGAACACCAAAGAGCTGGTTAGAAAGCAACGAGAAGAAGAAGAAAAGGTAGAAAAGCTTAAGGCTTTAGAGGTAGAAAGACTAGAGGCTTTAGAGAAAGAGAAAATGGAAAAAGAAGCTTTAGAGAAGGAAAAATTGGATAAGAAAAAACAGGAAAAGGAAAGATTGGAAAAAGAAAAGTTGGAGAGGGAACGATTGGAGGAAGAGAGGTTGAAGAAGGAAGAAGAAGATAAGAAGATACAAGAACAAAAAGATAGGGAAGAGGCTGAAAAGTTTGTACAAATGCATGTGGTGCAAAAATAGAAAGAGGAACCAAGGGTTGATTCTCAATCCCAGGTAAATGTGCAACCACCCCCTACTACTACTATTGCTTCTTCTTCCACTATGATGACTACTGCTCCAAGTGCTCCCACTTGGTTAAAATTGGACCTACAGAAAACGATAGTAACACCTTAACAACCTCTCAATTGGGAGGATATGATGAAGGAGATTGAACAAGAAAGGCCTAAAAAGAAGGCCAAGATCCTACACTCTACCAGACTCACAGACAAGGGAGAAATTATTGTTGAGTGTGCCATACCAATGACAAAAAGGAGGTAGGAGACATGCAGTTAATGGATTATCAATTGAGTACTGTCAACTTGGGAAGGCCTACTAGGAATCAGCAGATGAATCTAATTGATGTGGTAACTTCAACAACCAAGTCAAGGATGTTAAAGGATAAGTAGAAGAAAGATGAGCTTAAGGCTCAGTTGGATCAATTGCGTTCCTTTTTTAAAAGTGTCTCTTCTCAGAGATCACAACAGGTAGCAGCTATTGAGACTCCAATTTTGTTAAGCAAAAAGGAGGTAGATGATTTAGTGCAGGTAAGAGGCAAAGCGGAGATGTTAGATAGGTGGGTTGACAAGATTAATCAAGAGGCAGGTGAAGTTTTGGTTGAGGGTTTTGAGGTTTACAAAGGGACAGAAGAGTTGATAAGAGAAATGCATCAATATATTAAGGCATTGGAGAAGCAGGAGGAGGAATATAAATAGTATAGTCAGAAATTGGAGAAGGTTAGTACATTGCCTTTGACTACTCTCCTTGAACAGTCAATACTCGAGGAGGATAATAAAGATTTTGTGGAAAAGACCTCTCATATACTCTGATTCAAAACAGATTTCTTTTGTAAGCATACGAATGAGGTCCAAGATGTCGTTAATAATCTAACTGAATAGTTCGACGAGTTGGAGGTGGTCATTGCTATCATAGAAGATGTTAATATATTAACAAAGGAAGGCCTACCTTTGAGCCAAATAAAAGAGAAATGGGGTGAAAGGTTTAGAGGACTCATGTAGAAAGGGGATGATGGTGAAGATTTGATGATAGATCAGTTGATGGATGTCAAGGAAGAGATAAAGGCTACTAAAAGAGAGTTGACAAAGATGAAGGATATGAGAAACTTTGCCGCAGTAGAATTGGAGCGAATTAAGTTTCAAGACAGCTGGGTTGATGGGCCAGAATTAGATGTATTACAGCAAGTCTTCGCCAGTTATGATGAGTTTATTGCAGACCCAACTTCACATGCATAAATTTCTTGCATGCATGGCTTTCTTTTCTTTGCATGTTGCATGCAGCACTGGCAATTCTTGAAGCGCATGACATTTTTCTCTTCTATTCTCTTTTCTTCCAGTTTAACTGAGTTTCCAAGGATAATTGTAAAACCCTGAAAAGGAGGATGACTTAAAATAGAAGTGGAGTTTGAATTTTGTATATCTATAAATACCCTATGGGTATCATATTGTAGAGGGTTAGCTAATAGAGAATAGAATTGGCCTACCTGATATTAGGAGATAGAATTTTGTAGTGATTATAGAGATACATTGTTACTTGATAATTTACAGTTAAATAAAATTACAAGTTTATGCAATATGCTGTTAGAATTGAATTTTACTTGATAAGGCTGATAAGTTATAATCTATCTGTATGCCAGTAATTGTGTTGAAGCATGATTGTTTCTTATGTGATGAAAGTCATTAGAAGAAATCAGATTTAAATATTATCTTGTTAGATTATCATTGGATTAAATTTTTTGAATTCGGTTGATCTATGATATTGGAAATGAATGAATGTGTGTTATTTTTAAAAAAATATTTGAAGTATTTGTGATAGGTGAATTAAAATAAGCACCTTAGATGCATACAATGGTATAGATTATTCTGTGAATTGTATCATGATTTGGTTTTCTTGACCTGATTGGAAAACATTCATTGTTGAAGATATATGTCTGGATGTTAGATGAGTTTTGTTCATGTTTACTGGTTTACCCTTTGATCTATCTCTTTCTTTTGTTTGAAACCCCTTTGATTTACTAAAAATAGTTCGATAAAATGAGTTATGGCTTGCATTTTTTGTTACCAGCACAGGCCCCTTGAACATTACAGTTGCATGAACCAATTGAGTGACACCAGATAGTTGAGAACCAACCACCACAACCTTGGGAGTTAGGCTACTATATGTTGTCTTTCTTTTTCAAGAGAAATAGAGTAGAAATATTATGTTTTAACGTTGTTTGTGTCATTTTCACCATCAACAGAAATTGGCACTAGAAGGAGGGCCTGAAAGAACAAGTTGGATCACATTGTGTCTTTCTCACAGGAGAAATACGGGAGGATCCTCAGATCCTCCACTAATCCTAAACCATTTGAAGAAATTCAATCCCTGGTTAGACCTAGACCCCATGCTCGTAGGATATTGATACCTACCTTACCACCACCGCTTACTCCACCTGGATTCCCACTAGTTCCACCTACATCACCACCGCCAAGTAGGTCGAAGTCTCCACCAATTCAGCCTATATCACACCTGCTCAACCAATCCCACCCATGGCTTACTTTGTCAATAACCCCTATCCATTAGGGACTATTCCAGGAGGAATACATGATTTACCAAAGAACCCAGAATTGTTTTTTCCTAAATACATACATGGTGAATCAAGAAGTGCTAAGGAGCACATACAAGCATTCAAAGATGCTTGCACAAGAGCTCAAGTTGCTCATCAGGATGTGGTATGTAGACTATTTCCTTACTATTTAGGAGATATGGCATATAATTGGTATTTAAATTTGCCCTGAGGATCTATCCTAGGTTGGATAGATTTAGAAAATGCATTTATTAATCAATTTCGCGTTTATGTAGACCCTGCCATTTTATACCACCAGTTTGCCACAATAAGAAAGGAACATCATGAGCCACTACCGTTGTTCAATACTAGATTCCAAAGGATGTTTCGTAGGTTGCAAGACCCTTATCTAGTAGCTGAGAATATTGCCATACAGACATATTTAAGAGTTGTTGATCCTTTAATTGGCCTATTCTTGCAGAGAACTTATCAGCCTGGTAAGATAGACTCTTTGTCTAAAGTTTATCATCTAGCCATCAAGTTGCAACAACAAATAAGTCTACAACCAAGAGGTTTAGGAGTAGCTCCTCCTCCCATGAATTATCCGATGCTTAATCCACCATTATACAACACTGTCCCAGGGATGTCCTATTCCCAATATGGACCTGTGTCTGAGCTACAAGCTCCACCTACCATGTCATTCTTTGGTAATGGCATGCAAGATTCTTCCCAACAACCTCAAAATCCACAACAACAAGTGGGAGGGTCAACCCATGTTCATTCCCCAGCCATAGTACAGAATGTACAAAATGAGCAAACTATCCAACTGACTAGTGAGTTAGAGACTCTTAAGAAGACTCTATCTCAAATGTCTAATGACATGGCACAACTAAGGAAAAACCCTCCCCACAACCAAAATCAGAATTACAAAAACCAGGGAGGTTATAACAATCAGGGTAATTATTCTAATCAGAATGGGAACTAGAACACCAATCGGAACTTTCAAGGTCAAAATTCCTCTAGCCAAAATTACCAAAATTAGAACAAAGAGTATAACCAGAGGTACAACAACAACAACAACAACAATAGGTAGTGGAATATTGGACCTAACAATGGGGGAGTTCCCCATAACTATCAATCAAGTGAGGAGAGATCACATACCGCTAATGTTGTTGACCTCAACTTTATGACTAATTGGTGCAGGCTACATGATACTGCAACACATTCTGAGGTTAACTACCCTGAAATGGAAAAGATTGTAAAGATTGCACAAGCTAATGCCCATTCTCTAGTAGGAAATTCTAATCAGGATAATGGGCCAGTCAGCACTGCCATAACTTATGAAACCATTGAAAAAAAATAGCAGTTCCCTATGCAAGGAGATAATGAGCCAAAGAAAGATGTCTATGATGCTCAATCTTTTCAATCCAAAAGAGGTCACTTTCTGAGAAATCAGAATAAGGGCCCATTTACTATATTTGCACCCCCTAATAACATGGTCCCACCTAACCAGAATGCAGATAACAATCCACCACCACCGGGACCTTTTGATTCTTAGAATAGAGGTAATCCACCTCCTTTTCCTAAATATCAAGTTAGGAATGATTCAGAGTTTGATTGCACTGCAGAATTACAGAGGCAGAAGACATCATTGTCATTCTTTGATATCATGAAGTGGTGCCCAGCTCAATGGAAGGTAGTATTAAAAGCTTTGGAGGAGGCAGATTGCCTAAAAGGAAAAGGTAAAGTGACTCCAGCAAAGGAGACAAATGCAGCCATTTATAAAGGTAAGACTAGTACCCCACCTTTTCTATTAAGTTTAAGAATCTTTGGAAAGAACCTACGCAATTGTTTATTAGATTTTGGAGCATCAGGAAATGTCATGCCTTTTTTGATTTGTAAGAAGCTAGGATTGAGTCCTATCCCAACCAATAAAAAGGTGATTCAGCTGGATAAAACCAAAGGCAATTTTGTAGGTGAATTAAAGAACATGCATGTGCAGGTTGGATCAGACCCAAGGATCTAGACCTATATAGATATCCAAGTAGTGGATATCCCAGGAACATATGTTATGCTCCTAAGTTGAGAGCTAATGAAAAGAATAGGGGGACATCTATCCTTAGATTTCTCTTACATGTGGTTACCATGGAAAGGAGTTGCAACACAAATAAGAATTGAAAGTGAACCTAGGCTCAAACACATGATCAGAGAATATGATGCTTCAAATGAAGTAGCATACTTTGAGACTGAGATAGGAGTTTACAAACAAGAGGAAGTCCTTAATTTCTCTGTAGTCAGTCCTGGGGATACATTTCCCTTAGAACACAATGATCTGCATCAACCAACAGGTTCTGATAAGGAAATTACAACAAGATAAGTTGGTTTTAGGAGTAGAAACTGATTTGAGTAGTTTGTTGCTTCTTAATTGGTGTAGGATACATTATCATAACCATTCAGAATTAACATGTCAATCATGCTTAGATATTCTAAGTCATGTAGATCAACATCAACAAGTATGTCAAGGGAAACAAGCCCAGACCCCCATCAATGAGTTTTCTCTCCAATTTACGGATGCAACTATACTTAGATGGGCTAGTCTTTCTCAACAGGAAGGTCCTTCACCAAAAGAACAGACTCAGCTTATTTGTTATGAAGTTCAAAAGGAAGTTGAGGTGTCCCAGTTCCTATTTGATACACCTGTCCCACATACTTTTCCAATACCCAAGGCATTGATGAGAAGTGAGTTGGATTGTAATTTAACCCAAGAGGGTGCTCAGGAAGTAATTCCTGGACAGGCTGAAAACATAGAAAAATCTTCAACTGAACTTTGTCCCGAGTCAAATTCTGATAAACAGCAAAAGTCTGAGCTGCCACAAATCTCAAATAAGTCATCCCCTATTATTCCTAAAAAAAAGGAGCTCCCAGCCAAGGATCAATTATGGACTCTTAAATTTGATGGTTCCAAATCTAAAGCAAGAAGTGGAGCAAGGATTGAGCTAACTAACCCAAAAGGGAAGACTTACTTTTCTTCTTATAGATTGCAGTTCGGTTGCACAAACAATGTGGCTGAGTATGAAACACTTGCACGGGATCTTATGTTTGCTCATAAGAAGAAGGTTATTGCTCTTACAGTTATGGGAGATTCTGAGGTGATTGTAAAGTAGGTACATAGCCAATATACATGTCACAACAAAAGATTGGCTACATATAGAAACAGGGTTTGAAATTTAATCAAATATTTTGATGCTTTTGGGATTAGTCTGATCCCTAGGGAGGCTAATCAAATTGAAAATGCGGTGGTTGTGGCTGCTAGCACATTAGAACCTATGCAAGATTCTTATCTGAAGAGGTTTTCAATTGAGTTGATTTCAGTCCTAGCTATTCTTGATAATGTTAAGACACTTTCAGGTATTTGATGATGATCAACACATTTTAGCCTTTTTGGAAAGTTCTGGTGTATTTCAAGGACAAATAATTGATGAATCTGAATGAGATCGAGGAGATTGGGACCTTGAGAAAGATAGTCCAGAAGGGATATTGGATTTAAAGAGTAATAGCATTCTAAAGGGAATGGTTTCTTTAGAGAGGATAGTTGATTCAGATCCAAGGGCTCATCAAAGGATGCCTACAGAGAGTGAGGGAGGTAAGTATGAATCTGTTAATTTCAATCACTCAGGTCTGGAAAAGAATGTTCTTATAGGAAGAAATTGTCCTCAAGAAATTAAGGACAAGATAATCAAGGTCTCAGAGCAAAACATTGAAGCTATAGCTTGGAGTTATGATGATTTAAAAACTTTTGAGACATCAGTTATTACTAATACCATCCCTCTCAAGCCAGATGTCAAACCATTTTGCCAAAAGCAATGCTCGGTCAATGCTTTAATTGAGCCCTTAATTCAGAAGGAGGTGCAGAAACTTTTATCTACTAGAATAATCTTTCCGGTTAGACATTCTACCTGGGTGGCTAATTTAGTTCCTATCCGCAAGAAGAATGGTGAGATCGGGTTATGTGTGGATTTTAGGAATCTAAATAAGGCCTCTAAGAAATACAATTATCCATTACCTTCTCTTGATGAAGTATTACAAAAGGTAAATGGATCCTAGATGATGTCATTCTTGGATGGTTATTCTGGATACAATCAGGTTTTGGCAAGTCATGAGAATAGGATGAAAACTGCTTTCACCACTAAACGGGGAACATTTGCTTATAGGAGGATGCCATTTGGTCTCGTCAATATTGGAGCTACTTTCCAAAGGGCGATGGATGTAGCTTTCAAAGATCTAATAGGAAAATGTATAATAATTAATGTAGATGATTTAACCATCTTCTCCAGGAATAGAGAAGATCATGCTACAGACCTGGAAAAGGTTCTAAACAAATGTATAAGTTATGGTGTCTCTCTTAACCCAAAGAAATGTGTATTTGGAGTTTCTGAAGGAAAGCTCTTAGGTCACATTATATCAGAGGAGGGGATTTCCATGCATCCTAACCGAGTGGAGGCCATCTTGAAATTGACAAAGATAGGAAGCAAGAAAGAAATGAGGTCTTTCTTTGGGAGGATCAATTTTGTTAGGAAATTTATAATAGGTTTTGCAGAGATTGTCAAACCCCTCAATGAAATGATGAAGAAGGATGCAAAAATCGAGTGGAGTGAAGAGGCTAAGTCTTCTTTCATGCAAATTAAACAATATATATCTCAAGCACCTATTTTGACGAGCCCAGATTATCTAAAACCTTTCTATATCTATTCTTTTGCTTTTGATCATTCTTGCACTGCAGTTTTAACACAGAGAAGAGAAGAGAGTGAGGAGAGACCGATTTCCTTTATGAGCTCTCCATTTAAGAATGTAGAAGTAAGGTATTCACCACTAGAAAAACAAGCCTTTGCATTGGTACAAGTAGTGAAGAAGTTCAGGCATTACATAATTCAAAGTCAAGTTATGGCCATAGTTCCAAATCTAGCTATGAAGTCTCTCTTGATGCAAAGTGCATTAGGGGAATGAAGAGGGAAATGGATGGAAATCTTACAGGAGTTTGACTTAGAAATTCACCTGATGAAACTCGTTCGAGGACAAGGATTGTCAAAAGCAATGGCTAAAGTAGACAGAAGTATTACTTGCCAACAGTACACTATCCAATCATTCACAAAGGATCCCTAGTGTATAGATTTAGTCTTCTTCCTCCTCAATAACAAATGTCCAGAAGGAATGAATGCTGCTCAGAGGAGAGCATTGAGGATGAAGAGTGCTCATTACATGCTCAAAGGGGGATCCATTTACAGAAAGAATTTTCATGGAATTTACCTACGTTGTTTGGATCAGCGAGAAGCTAAGCATGCTATTTCTAAGTTTCATGGAAGGCATGGAATAGGGCATGGATCTGTTGATGCTTTGGCTCATCATATTTTAAGATCAAGCTATTACTTGCCTTATGTGTTTAGAGATGCACATCAGCACTGCAGGACTTGTCATGTATGCCAAACTTTTGCAACTAGAGAAAGATATCCTGCAATGCCCTTGCAACCGGTATATGAGGTAAGGCCATTTGCCCAATGGGAACTTGATTTTGTAGGTGTAATTAATCCAAATTCTTCTACGGGTCATAAATTCATCTTAAATGCAACCGACTACTGCACACGTTGGACTGAGGTATAGCCTTGCAAGAATAGTACCACAGAGGTGGTCATCAAGTTTCTGACAGAGAACATCACAACCGGGTTTGGAGTTCCATTTGCTCTGGTATGTGATAATGGCCCTACTTTTTCTTCTGCTGAGTTTATTTCATTTTCCTATGAACATAAAATTGTTTTGAAGTATTCTTCCAATTACTATCCTTAGGGAAATGGAGTGGCTGAGTCCATAAATAAAAATTTATTGGAAGTTATAAAAAAGTTGTTAGAGAATAATCCTGGAGACTGGCATACCCAATTGAGATTTTCCTTATGGGCAGATCGAACCAGAATCAAAGAAGCTCTAGAATATTCACCTTTTAAGTTAGTTTATGGCCAAGATCAAATCTTCCTGATTCATTTACAGATACCTGTCCTTAAGTTCATATAGGAATTTTATAACAAGGATGATACGATTGTGGTTAGACTACTTAATTTGTTAAATATGGAAGATCAAAGAGATGTTGCTTTGCAGCAATTCTCTAAGCATCAGGTTGTTGTCAAATGCTAGTTTGACAAGAGAACCAAAATAAAAGCCTTTAGAATATCAGATCTTGTGTTATTATGGGATAAGGCCAGGGAGAAGAAGGGAGATAATTAGAAGTTTGATAGACTTTGGTTAGGTCCTTATCACGTGGCTAAAATACTAGGCAAAAAAGCTTTTCATTTGAATACCTTAACAGGAGTGTCTATACCATTACCAGTTAATGGTCAGTTTCTCAAGCACTATTTTGGTGCATAGAAGGTCTGATGTTTTAAAATAAATTGTATTATACTGTATCATATGTAATTAAGTTTTTGAATTTTTTTTAATTTTGTTTTTGTTTTTGTTTGTTTTCTTTCTTTATTTTTGTTTGTTTGTTTTGTTTTGTTTTGTCTTGTTTCGCTGGGGATCTTCATTTTGTCCATTTCAAATTAAGGGGTTGTTATTCAAAGTATGCTACTGGTACTGGGAGATAAATTGGTTTAGGTGTTTTCATTATCACCATTGAAAAGGATTTCGTTCTGAAACTTATGTTTTATGACCATTCTAGTTTGGGTTTGAAAAGTTATTAAGGATAGAAGATATATTGTGAATATCTCCTGAATTATGATCAAAGATCTGTCACCAAATTAGGAAAACATCTGCATGAGTAGGTACCTATTTGTTTTAGAATGGCTCTACCCTTTGATCCAAGTGAAAAATCTGATTCCAAAACTATCATGAAATCCATAGTAGTTCTCAACCCATGTTTCAAATTCATTGTGTATGAAGTATTGAGGAGTGCACAAAAGATTTCCACAAGCAAGGTTCTAAAAGAGAAAAAATGAATGAAAGAAAAGAAAGAAAGAAGAGGCAAACTCGATATCAAATGGGTAATTAAGTATCTCTATCGGGGCTATGGATGCCTGGCTAGCAGTAGAGCAATGCTTTGAGAGAACTAGAGGTATCTCCGTCAGGGCTATGGACACATGTCTGGCAGCGGAACAATTCCTAGGATTTTATTGCACGATAGTTAAAGGACTCAACCTATGTAGCTTGAATCTTAAGGTATAGTTGTTCACAAACAGAGAAAGTATCTACAAAGAATGATGCACAAAATAGGCACACACTCAGATTCAGAAATAACTCATGAGCACATACATCTGAGATTCTAGCTCAAACTTATCCTACATATATCTGATCTTATTCAAGTTAGTATGCTTCATAAACCAAGTAGTTTTAGGGTGACTAAAATTTTCTTTGGGTATCTTGAAAATAGGTAAACCATTATCCCAGCCGAGTCGCCATTTGTTATGCCTTGCATAACCACCCCATCTTTGCCTTGGTCAAAATGGGTCCCCCTTTGTTGTTTTTATCTTTTGTTTTATTTTGGTTTAGTCTATTGGAATCGGAGCCAGAATCAAATCGGGTTCTGAAGCTTCTCTCAAAAATCGTTCTGATCCCCATCCCAATAGTCTTTCTTTTGACCTTTTGTTTTGTCTTTATCGGAGTCAGAACCGGAGTAAGCATTGAGTTGGTGTTTATTCAAAATTGCAAAATCTAAATCCATCCCGTCTCCGCCTCTACTTTTTGAACTTTTTCTTTTAGACTGGGTCCTTGTGTTAAGTTTTATTATGTCAGTCTTTTATTTTAATTTTTGTGTTTGGTTTCATTTTGTCCCTTGTTGGTGGACCCAGAATCGGAACGGGAATGAAGTTGGGAAATTCCTTAAGTTTCTGAATCAGTTCTCACTCTGATTTTGCTCCCTCCGTTTCTTGGTCGTTGACTTTTTGACTGAAGTCAGACTGTAGTGAAGTGTTTATTCTTCTCCAGTTCGGACTCTGCCTAACTGCATTTAATGCATTAATGACAACTGCCATGCATGGGTAGAAACTCTGATTTTTTCCTTCATTAAGGATTAAACACATTATTATTATCACTGTTAAAGAATCAAAGAGCGAAAATAGAGCAGCTATGGAGTCCATCTGAGAGAATCGATTGAAGGAGGAGGAGATAATTGCTTGTGAATCATTTTAGAAGGTTAGCCAAGTTTTGCGTTCGAGGTAGGGTTCTTATTCTCATTTTTATTTATTTTCTTTCGTATTTTTGATTTGGGTTTGTTTGATTTAGATATTTGGGCAAGTTCATTGTTTCGGTTGGTTTGTGTGTTTGTTTTCTTTCTTTCTTTATATGTTGTTCTTGATTTTGTTTTATGTTGGTGTTTCTGGTTTTATAGTGAGTTAGGGCACGATCGCTTTCATGTTTTGTCATCATCGTGTCATGTTGCGTTAGGTTTTAAATGCGTAGGCTTAATTAGAGTTTTCACAGTAAGGTAGATTAAATCTAGCTTCTTACAATGAGTTAGGGTTGGTAGAATCTGGTTTTTATGTAGGATTTCATTGCGCATTCGTTTGGATAAATTAGGAAGGGTTGAATCTATGCCCTAGTTTTATATCGCGTTTTCTAGGTTAGGGTTTTATGCATTTTTTTTATCACATTTAAAATGATTAACTATGATGCCCTAAAATACAGTCGTCCCCACGGTCATATGGGTATAGTCTTTTCATGATATATTTTAAGCCTCGTTTCATTTAAATATGACCTTAGTCTTTAATCATGGAGTTAAGCATTAAATTGATAAAATTGTTGATAACATCATGGTCAACATAGTCGAAAGTGAGACCGGGATTGATTTAGAGTCTTGGATGTGTTTTAATGTTTAGTGTCAATTCTGTTTTCCATCCTATCTCTGACTCCGCGTATAGTAAGAAGCTTTACTTCAAAAAAGAGTTAACCTTGGCGGAAGCGGAAGCGGAACCGAAACAGAATATGAAAATAGAAAATCTAAAGGAAAGAGAATCAATTTCCATTTTGGTTCCGGTTCTAATCACTATTTCACTTCCAACTGCGAGCCCACTTCTTGTTAGTAGAGCTACCATTTCAGTTCCGCCTCCGATGTATATTTGGAAGGTATGATTTTAAAGAGATATTTTGAGATGTTTATCTAGAGGATCTAACTAAAGGTCTTGTTGCAGGAAAGCTAAAAGGATGTCAGGAACATCAAAGATAGTACCTAAACCAAAGAAGATCAAGGAAGAATAGTTGCCTTATACCTTGACGTATAATCTAAAGAATCCTATTGTGAAAGTAAGAAAAGTAGAATCAGATTGGTCGGACATCACTGATACCAATTTGGGTCAATATAATTTTGAGGAACTATATGCAGAAACCTTTGCGGAATGGGAAGATGTAACAGGAAGGACACAAAGAATTGTTGATTCCAGCTTGGCCCATATCACTATGTTTCCTTTATCAATCCAATGCCCAGAGTTGATCTTGATAGCAACTAGTGCCTACAATCCTGCTACTAGACAATGCATGGATTCACAAAATAATGTAATTATTGATCTCACTCCTCAAGCATTTCAAAGTATATTTAATGTCCCGGATCCTAAGAATTTGGTGCAGTTGGATGAGGCAGAGGCCTTGGAGAAATATAGTAAGTATAAAGAATCCAATAAATCTCATTTGAACAAAAAGTGGTTGAAGACAGAGAAGAAATCTCTAACCAAGCTTGCAGACTAGCCAAAGAGGGTAGATTTCTATAAGGAGGTATCAGATTTAATAATGATGTTGTCTAGGGCTTTTGGGAAGAGAGATACATTTCATTTTAAGGAGTGGATGTTTCCTTTCATCTAGACAATTTTACATGGCACCCATCAATTTTACAAATCCATCAAATAATGAGCCCTATGTTCTTCCAAGACAATGTGAGCAAGTATTTTACTCAGAGGTTCCAGGTAAACTAGGTTGGTCATATGTTGTTAGACATGATCCAAGAGGAAGGCCGGTAAATTTTAATGTGGTGGAAGAAGAAGATAATGATGAACTAGAAGGTGATGTAGATGATGATCAGGATCAACAATTAGTTGATGATGTGTCTAACGAAGATGTCAAAGAGGAGGAACTAGATCATGATGATGTAGGAGTTAATTTTCATGAAGATGATATCCGTGTGGATGATGACATTATCGAAACTGATATCAATGACGATGATGATGATATGACCAATCCTTACAATGTCGAATCTGGATCAAATGATACAAACAAAGAGTTGGATGAAGAAGAAGATCAATGAAATTGAAATTTATGAGTTATTCGATTGTATTATCTATTTGATATTAATTTCTTGATAGAAATATATTTGAACTATGTGGTTACATAATTAATTCATGATTTTTTTTAATTTTTATGCCATTACATAATTAATTCATGATGTACTTTTTAATGTTTAATTTTAATTCATGATGTTACAACTATTGTAGCTCTCCTCGAAATTTGTATATGATCATAATGAATAGTGTTTTGGGAAATTTCATGAAAGATGACACATTGATCATAGTAGTGAAATAATTGCAAAGTCGTTTAGATTTTTTAAACCAATCACCCTTCGCAATGTCATTTTTAGGATCATCTCCAATTTGATTACTAGGACACATAAGGTAGGATTTTATTTGCTTATCTTGGACGAACATTATGGCTTTGTGTAATGTGAGAAATTTTGGATGGGGTAGTGGTGTAGAAGTAGCTACACCTCATATTATATGCTTAATCATGTGATGATAATTAGGGAGGTCAATAGATTGGTTTAGGAATTTCAAGAATGTTTTATTTGAATAAGTTCACTCAAGACCATTATTTATGTTCTAGGTGAAGTTTTGAGTTATGAGTTTGAGTCTTGCACTAAAGAGTTTTGTAGCATTTTTAAGGAAAATTAGAGAATTTACATGTAAAAGGGTGCAAGGTTAGTTTCATTTCAATAATAAGGCTATTATCAAGCCACTAGCATGGTCTTAGAGGTTTCCTAGGAGTTTCAATACATTTGAAAGGTCAAAAAATTAAAACATTTCAATAGTGATGTTAACAACCTTGAAATTACTGTGTTTTATGTTTCATGTGATCATAAAAGATTAAAAATTCAGTTGTAGAGGTGGTTGAGATGTAAATTATTTTAAAAGTTATAAAGTGATCATTGTAAAGGTTTTTGATGGTTGAGGATTTAAAATACAAGCTCTTGACATTCCAAAATCTGTGTTTTTCTTCAAAATTTATGTATTTTTCTTGTTTTACAGCACTATACGGTCACATACAACCGTATTTTGATGTGAAATGAATTCCATTTCATGAATATAGGTGTTATCTTTGATTTGAATCTGATTTTAGGGCTTAATTAATTGATTTGAGTTAGAAAGATTCATTTCTTTGCATATAGCCCGGTTACCTATTTTTTAGGGTTTTGTAGTCCAAACATGATATAAAGGCCTCTTACACTTTTTGTGATTATTGTAGAAATTGTGTAAGAGGCCCCATGATCACTTTTGTAATTTTAGTATGCATCAATAGGGTGTAGGATGAGAAATAAAAAAAGGTATAGTTGTTGTCCTCAAGAGTTTTGTGAAGAAAAGCATGTGAAATGAGAGGTTCAAGCCTAGGTTTCAACAAAATATGTATGGGAGATCTGATTTTATGAATTTTTATCCATGTACAAACCTAATGGGTTGTGTCTGAGTTGGTTTTGAGGTATCGGATGTTGTGGAAGTAGGAGATTCAATAAACCCTCATGATTTTGGTCTAAAACAAGGGTTTTTGGGTTTGGCAAGAATTTGGCCATACAAGTGGAATCTTTTTGTGGATTTAGAGGTTTGGAGGTTGTTAGATCTCAAAAATTCGGGTAAGAATACCTCAAGAGGTTTCCAATCTCTTGATACATTTTAGGGTAACAAACAAGGCCAAATAACTTGAACCTTCTTCTCTTCAGGTGTTGCCAAACCTAGGTGGGTCTACCTTTGTGAATTGAGCAGACTTAAGTGATGTGATTTTTTTTACAACAATCTATTCACAATGGTAATCTTACAGTGAACAATTATAATCCTAATAAAGTGTATGTGTAATATTAGAATATATTCAGTTAACAGATGTAAAAAATAAAATAGACAAACAACTTTGCCAATTTAACTATATGTATATATAAATTTAATTTATTTTTATTTTAACTAAAAGTACTAAAGTTACAACATACAAATTAAATGATATTTATGATTGTAAAATTTATGATTAAATATATCTCTCATAATCCTTTTTGTCCCAATTTGAAAATAATTCTATATTATAGAATACATTTTTTAAAATTTTAAGATGAAAATAGCAAGGAAAAATCAAACAAATATCTTTATGAAAGAAGTATATTGGCGTAAAATTAAATATTATTTGTATTACAATGTAAAAACTAAAAAGAATGGAAACAATTCTTTCAACACATAAACTATTATGTAGTAGTCAATTAAAATAATCTAAATAGTCTAATAATTTGACCATTAGCATATAGAAATTTCTATAAAGTTGTAGATCTCTTCCATTTCAAAAACACAAAACAATATTAGGTAGATAGTCAAACATCTTTCATTTCTACAGTGACTTATTTATCCTAAAGGAACTATTATATAGTATACAAATAAAACCAAGAAACCCACAACTACCCCTATTTTGAAGGAGTTTAGTTTTCTCCACTTCCTAATCTCTGTAATATTGTCTAATTATTTTAAAGAGACCAAGGGTCATAACACAACTTTATTCATCCCACTAAATAGCTTGGTTAATGAAACTTGACAAAAGCAACCAAAAAATTGCTATATTTGGCATTGAAACTAGATTTTGTTTACAACAATCTATTCACAATGGCAATCTTACAGTGAATAGATATAATCCTAATAAAGTGTATGTGTAATATCAGAATATGTTCAATTAACAGATGTAAAAAATAAAATGGATAAACTAAAAGATGAAAGCATGAGACCAATGCCTTGTTGGGTGTATGGAATCTAATGAAGATCTAGAAAAGTGTAATCTATGATGGAAATAATTCAAACTGTTTGGCACATAGATGTAGTTTATAACTTGTATAAACGTGCAAGTAAATGACTGACAAACTCTATTTGAGATAGAATAACAATCCTAGTTATGTGATTCTTCTTATTGATCCAATTAATACGCTTTAGTTATTGTGATTGACTAGAAGGGTTTAATCTTTACTTGAAAGAACCAAATAATCAAATCACACAAATACAACAAATTTGTATCGGTAAATTGAATATATGCTTGATATATCAATTTAAACAACAAAAAAGCATCAAAATGGAGACAACCAGATAACTGTATAATTCCATAAATAGTTGATACCAAGATTAAGCCACAAGTTCAGACATCTTCATTAACTTCATCAAAATTCATATATGCATCTGAGTCTTTTAAAGGAAAGTTTTATTGCAAACTATCTACTGTATCTTTCTCCTATCCACCTATATTTGTTTTACATTATGAAATAGATATAAATATATCAAAATTGTGAAAGGGTGCGTCCTTTCATAAATGTCTTTTGCTTAACAACAATAATAAACTAGAAATTATGCTTTATTAAGCCATAAATAGATATTTGACAGATAATCTCGGTAAGTTGGCCGCTCGTGTGTATCACCATCCTCGAGCGCATTCCTTATGGCTATATCCATTTCGAATATCTTCTCATTTTGTTCACATGCCCCATCCATTGTTAAATCGTTTCTTGTGGATGTCTCCAAAATTTTTTGCACCATCGTCTCGCATTCCTTGATCCATCTATCTTTTCCCTTCAATTCCCCTCCATCTTCTAATAGCATTGGTACTCCCTTTTTTGTGACATTGGTGATCCCCTACTCATCACCTTGTAATTCATCACGGAAGTCTTTATGTTTTTTTCATAAAATGGTTTCCAGTATCAATAGCTATGTCATCAAGAGCATCCCTTTGGTTTATTTCCTGTAACTTATCTTAGATCTTTCCAACTATCCTCTTATGTTCTTGTAGTGCAATAAAATTGTGTGAATGTGTTCCCTAGATTTTACTCAACCAAGTCATTAAATTGGTTTGCCTCTTCCTTATTATTGTAGTGAGTGCATCACATTTACCTTGTGAGTACGTATTTGATTCTTCCCACTGGTCTCTTGCCTGGGAGCTTTCACCATGAGTCAATTGCTTTTTGGATCCCAGCGTGATTCCCATCATGTCCTTCAAGTGATCATTTTGTCTGAGTAGTCTCTTGTTATTAATCTTATACAATTCTTTTTCCTTGATTAGCTTCTAGATTTGGGCTTTATTTAATTTGGCCACATTAATGCCAATTTTTGTTGTAGATATTGGATCAACCTCACCAAATTTTAACGTCATTACATGTCCAAAAGCCTTTTCAGTATCGATTACAACAAATTTCTTATGCGGAGGATACAAGGCCCATATCATAAGTGATCCCTCATTTGGGTTATACTTAGATCCTGCATAAATCTCTGTTACCCTCTCAGGAGTGAGTTTATGTGTGGCAATACTATTCTTCAAAAAACTATCAAAAACAAAAGAAGATTTTAAATCCAACCCAAGAAAGATCATGACATCTGCATCTTCTAATAATTTCCTTCCTTTCTCAGGGGTCATGCTCTTCATTTCTTCTTCCACACTTGATTTTAAGTTATTTAGCAGTTGTTCCTCATTACTTGGTGTAATTTTCTCCACTGATTCCCTTATTGATTTTCCTTTTAATTTGCACAAAAAGGTTTTAAATTCTAAGGTTTTAATGAATTCATCATCAGCCATAAATTATTTATATACTATCTGCCTTGTGTCAGTATCTGCACTCTCTTCAACATCTGGTTCCCTGGGAATATACTTGTAGTCTTGAGTTCTCAATCTAGAAATTTTATCAATTGTACTACTAGGCCTACCATCACAAGATGCCTCTTCATCAGAAGATAATACTTTTGTATCTTTCAATCCCCTATTATACTCATCAACAACTTTTTCTTCTTCCTCAGCTTCCAAATTCCTGATCAAATCATCATACAGATAGGGTATGTGATTGTATCCTCCCAAGTTCATTTTATTTTTGGAAAAATCAATATACCCTTCTGGATCAAATAATTTTCATGGTGGACCCTTCTTCATGTTGTATTACAACAATTTGTTGAGAATCATGTCATATCTATCCCTTGCTAATACAGTGAAGTCACTGAAGCATAATGTACTAGGCATAAATGCCTGCTTTCTGAAAGAACTCAAATTTATAACATCTGAAAAGTCCAATTTCCTAGCAATCTCCAAATATGCAATCCTATTAGGCACTATCTTGGGCCGAATGAAGGGTCCATCTTCAAATCCATCTACTCTTATCATGGTCACATCTTCTAGACAGTACCAGTCTCCCCAATTCTAGTTGACAAGTCCATTGAAATCCTTAGGCCTTTAAAACCTTTTTATTTCATCAAATAATGAGTATTCACAGTGATGATTGTAAAACTTGTACACTGGTTTCACAAAAATCTCTTCAAAATGTAGATAACAAGAATTAGCAAATCTACAATCAGTCCTAAATCAAGTGCTTTAAAGATGTGTGAAGCATAATCAAAAAACCTTGAATTGTGACATTGGATGCTCGTTGCAATTACCATGGGTACAATTGACATGTGCTCAGGGGCCTCCATTCCTAGCACTTGACACACTAAAAAATATGTGTACCTCATGTAGGGTTCAAACAAATCAACATGGAACAGGGGACCATCATTGTCATTCAGTGGAACTAAAACACCATCTTTCTTAGACCTGTGTAGTGGAAACCTCCAACCCTTGTACAAAGTATCCATCCTCTAGAATTCCTTTTCCAGTTGTTCAAGTACAATTTTCTCACCACACACTCCCTCTAGGTTAAAAACCTCACAGATGGCAACTTCAGATACATTATTAAACGATTTTCTTGATGGATCACAAATATCTTTATATTTTGGATTATAATAGGCAGCTAGCATCTTTACCAATTCTACATTTACAAATACATTGGAGCAAACTAGTTTCCCTAGGTTTAACTTCCAAGGATTGCACACTGGTTCATATCGGTTCCTTCGTTGGTAATGAAAAATAAACAACTCATATCCCCTAATTGGGATCCATATGTCTCATATATGCTTATATTTATCCTCTAACTTTTCCACTTCTACCCTAAGTTGTGCAGATCATTTGGCCTTAGGTCCTGATTCGGGCAATTGATCAATTAAGTCCTGGTTTAACTTCCTCTCAGCTACCCTCGGTTCCTTTTGTGCTTCAATTTTTTGTTTTTTTCCTCTAGGTTTATTACTGTCACCTTGTTTCCTACCTATTTATTTTCCTGGGCTAGTGCTTTCCATTTTATGAATCACAAAACCAAAAATTTAATTGTAGGGAACTTACAAGTTTATTTAGAATTCTTTGACCGCAAGATATTTTGGCCCTTCATTCATTCCTCTACTTCTAACTTTGCAAAATTCGCCTTCAATTACTTTTCTCAATTCAGGAAATCATCGACACATTTGGTAGTAATACTGCCATTAATGTCCTAGCTTTGAACATGAGGGTAGTTGATCTTCAAATTTATTCATTGTCATATCAAATGTTCTATCGGCAAGACAATTAAAACTTTAGGCGATCCTTTTATTCAGGTTTGACTAACCTTCATTAAAAAAAAAATTGTCGGGGATACATTACGTCAATATCACATAATCTATCCATCTGATTCATATAAATGTCGCCAAGAGTCACCCCGATGACTATCTTGATCTGTTTGTGTCTTCATTGGCAAGACATGGTGTATCTCTAAGACATTCAGTAATTTTGCCAATGTTATAAGTCTCCCCGATGATTATTCCTTCGATCTCAAGTATGTCGCCAAGACTCCTGCCAATGTAATCTTATCGGCATGACATAGTGGGTTGGGAGGACATTTTGAACTCATTCTGATAGTGTCTGTCTTGGCGATAGTATGTTTCTTTGTATTGTCGGCAAGACAAGATGAGTGTTTCCACGATGATATTCATCGGCGAGATAAATGCACTCGGGCTGACTCAGGGATCTTACTTCAATGGCATTGGTCTAGCCAATACAAATCCTTGTGCTTTGATCAGTGAGACAAGACAAGTTTCTTGTCAATGGAACTTCATCGATAAGACCTATACGTTAGGTATGACCTTTTCATTTCACCCCGATGGAACTTGTCTTGTCAATGATATGGGTTATTTGAATACTAGATTTTGGAGGTTTTTCATGATATCAAATGGTCAAGAATGATGTGATCATATGTGAATATGATGGATTATACTCAAGATAAGGTTTTCTATAGGGAATCAACAAGTGAAAAATCACTGTAAAGGCTAGTTGCTTTGTGATGAATGTTCTACTATGGGCCTCTAACCTATCCTAGGTCTTTGTAGTAGTTTTTTTTTATTCTTTGTTATCAGTTTTTCAATGTTCTATACAATGGCCAAGTTTCTATATGCGATATGCTTTAAGTTGGTCATTAAAAAGAGATATATGGTTTATTTCCTTATAGAGATAATGAATTTATAATATTCATGTGTTTTTCATTTAAAATAATAGCATTTGGTAATAATAAGAAGGAAGTGTGAAGTTTGAAAAGTAATATTTTTTTTTTTATTTTTTTTTTAAATTAAGCAATTAAATAAGTTTGATGCATAAGAGGATTCAATAAGTTGTTTAGAATAGTAAAATGGTGTCAATGTTTGTGATGAGGAAAAATTAATTGGAGAGTGGTTCAAAACTGGTTACAAGGTTTGAAAGGGATGTTTAAGTTGTCCTTTTTAGAGTGATAAGGTTGACATTAAACTTTTGAAATATTTTTAGTTCATATTTTTAAGATAAATATTCTTTTAAACAAAAAAAATTGTTTGAAATTTCATACTTGCAAAACAAAAATGCAAATGCAATAAATGAATAATAGAGAATCATGCATGGGAACAAAACACCACCAACAAACGCAAATAAATTATTGGAATGACATAAAACAGATGATAAAGTCAAATGTATTATTGGTCTTTCCCTTTCTGACATTAAATTTTATTATATAGATTTAGATAAATCATCATAAGAAATTTGGGATAATTTCAATAAAATATTTGGAGCAAAAATAGTTAATGTGAAGTTT
This sequence comes from Sequoiadendron giganteum, assembly GCA_007115665.2. Lineage (NCBI taxonomy): Eukaryota > Viridiplantae > Streptophyta > Pinopsida > Cupressales > Cupressaceae > Sequoiadendron > Sequoiadendron giganteum. The sequence goes on from CM021101.1 coordinate 350,379,472, forward strand.
TTCCTAAAACTTCAACTATTTAGATTCAAAATGAGAGATATAATCACTATGTCTAATCACATAACAAATTTGAGATCTCTCATTAGACAAATTGGTAGAAGCCAAGGCTCTATTAGATGATGAATATGCTAAGGATATTTTATTAAATAGTTTGAAAATACAACAATGTTATTTCTATGCTTATTCCAATAACTTCTCAAACACAAGAAGATGTGATTTTGGCCCTATTAGGAGAAGAAAAAAGAACAATGGAAAAGATTTAAAAGCTGATTCTCAACATGAGAATGTTTTATACTCATTCAAGGTAATAGTTACCAATTTTTAGCACTTAGCTTAAAATTAGTAATCATGAGAGTAATTACTTGTTGGGGTACAAATTGTTTTATTACAAGTCGTTCAACCAAGCTTTGTTCCAAGAATGAAGGTATGTTTAAGAATGATTTGAAAAATCATTCAATAGTTTACCCTAAACTGGTTGAACAATTCAACAAAGCAAAACATCAAACAATTTTCATTCAAGAAAAAATGTTCAGGCTAAAACATTCATTTTGCAACAGTTTTTTTGTATAAAGTATTGATGATGTTTTGAGGGAATGCAAGTGATCATTCATTATGATTACGGAAAATGTGTTTCAGAACAATTGCATTTTTAGTATTCCATTATGTAATCAGAAAAAGAACCCAGATTGCTAATCATAAACCATTGCATATCAAGAACAATTCATTTATTGAGAAACATGTTTCTATGATCCCACACAAGCCGTGAGATTAAATTTTTCTCTTTCAATGCATTTTGAAAATAGCGTGTACATGAACAAGCAATAGAAATAAATGAAAGTACATAGAATAAAGGTAACCAGTCATTGCCTGAATGGCCGGTCTATTCCGGTTTGTTGTAGGTTGTCTTGTTTCTTCTATGTCTTTCGCTTTTGTTCCCTGCAAGAGATGAGGAAAAGGTTAGAGCAATGCTCTAAGCAATGGTTGATTACATTCATCATATGCACATTCATCTTATGCATGTATAAATTATTCTTCAAAATGCATAAAATCAGTCATGCATGCCTTACATATACCAGAAAAGTTAACAAACCATCTAATGCGTCTGGGGTATGCATTTTGTTACTAACTTGTTTGTGTCATGTGTAGAAATAGGAAATGCAATGTTGCTACTAATTGATTTTCAAAATGAGTGGAGTAAAATGAGGCTCCCACAAGGGTAGAGCCCAGCTCTTATGAATGGAAATGATGGTATTCATAAACATTGAAGGATAGTTCCTTTTTATTACCTTTGAAGGCTTGTAAGACAGTATTTTATTGTTTAAAATCAAGTCTACAAAAAATGAAGAATCTTCGTAGCATGCTATTAATAGATTCATAAATGAGCACAAAATATTCACTTTGGAGTGTCAGTAAGTGCAACCATGACAGAAATTTTACTCAACATCAAAAATGAAGGTTTTTCTTTCCAGTGCGTAGGGGCAGGTTTTTTTAAAAAAATTACAGAGTGCAAATGATCGGACATGAAGTACTTGGAAGCAGAATACAGTTGTAGCAATATAATATGCAAGGACAGTGTGTGTAATCAACATTTTCAAGTATTAGATGAGTGAATAATCATCAGAAAAATCATGGAGTTCGACCTGTCAAGCTTCAAGAGCTTTGAAAAGGGAAGAAAATACTTCCAGATCTGCAAAAACATATAGACCCACTTGGGGTTTTTGAACTTCAAGCCTAGAATGGTCATTACAAGGGTCAGCCATTGGTGAGATGTTGTTTTTCATGCCTGCAATAAGGGATAGGAGCTCGAGCGGCATAAATGGTGGTAGGGCTTCTTTTAATGTTTTGCCCTTTGCAAAATGGAAAGCACATAATACATAAATTTCACAGAAAATCAGAAAATGTATCATGGCCACAGCCTGAAGGCATGTAGAAGTTCTTGAAAGCTAATAAAATGGAGATAAAACTTTAGAAAAAATAATCATACTAGCTTAACTTCATATTACAACTTCCAAATCTTCCAAAAACCTTCAGATAATGTCGCCCTCAACACAAGGAAGACTTCCAGACCAAACTCGTAACAAGGAGAACTCATGGCGGCCAGAGGAAGAAGTTAACGCAGTTCAACAAAGTCACAGGAAATAGAAAATATCAGAAAAATCCATGGTCATGCCTTGTAATAGGCCTCTAAAACTTACAAAATGCAAAAAAATCTTCAAATTCGAAAAAACCAGACTTACCATGCTGAAATCTTTCAGAAAATCTGCAAGCAATGGTGTCCAAGGTGCAGAAGTATCAACTTCAAAAGCTTTACAAAAATCTTCAGAGTGGTGTCAAGACACAAAGGCACATTTTTTTATCTTCAAAGCACAAGCTTCCAGCCATGGCACGGCTAGGGTTTCCCTCATGATGGCGGCACATTCTTAGAGCTAGTTAACAATGAAAAATGTGATGAAGTTTTTCATCTTTTTAGGTTTTGAGTAACCCTAAAAGGGTTCGATGGAAGTGAAAGGCTTGTTGCCTTAGGTTTCTTTCTTTCTCAAAAGGTTTGTTCGAAAATGGATGGACGTGGCATTCTCTATGCCTTAAAATATTTTGATATCTTTTAGGAGACTTTTAGTCTTTAATTTTTTGACTTTCCATTTTTAAAATATAAGTTTTGGTTTTAAAATGATTTTCATAAATCATTTTAAAGATATTTATGCAAAATGGAGGGGCCAAAAATTAATGTAAAGACTTAGTCTTAGGAGTCTTGTATTTGACTTAGTCAAAGGTCCTTATTTTTGCATTATGTTCAATTTTTGTAAATCTCTATTTTAAAATGATAATTATAAATCATTTAAAATAGATGATATTCGAATGCAAAATGGAGGGGTTTTTAAAAAAGATTTGATCAAAATGGATTTTGAAGTGGAGAGATTTGATCCAACATGTTGGAGAGAAATCAAGAGTTTGAAGCCCAAAAATTAGGAGTTCTCTTTCAGTTTGAGTTCCTATTGACTTAACTTGAGTCAAGGAGCAAAATGAGGCACGGTTATGGAGTTATCTTTCAGTTTTGAACCTGATTTGTGGGGGTTTCTTTTCGCATACGGCTCACCAAATTGGTGAAACTTGGACAACTCCTCTTGGACTTAGATGGTAGTTACATACCCTATTTGGAGGAGAAGATTAACAACACATCAGTTTTTGAAGCCAAATTTCAATTCTGAATTTGGAGATCAATTCTATAAGTCCTTCTCTTCTTTCATTGTTGAAGTCAGTTCTTGGTTTGGAGATTGCTGAGGCAGATGCTTCTCACTTTTGTAACTCATGATTTTTGGCAGATGTAATACAGATTCTCATTTTTCCTCAACAGAAGTATTTTCCTTCACATTTTTCTCTTGGTTTTTAGTATCGGTTGTGAATTGCATGATAAAATCCTATGTAATCCTCTATTTTATCAGATTCTTTCCATGTTGAATGCAAAAGATATTATGTCATAGTGCAGGTCTATGTTAGTGATCTCTTTTTATGTTTTTATATTTGTGAAAACATTATTGTTTTCCTTGTGTTTAAACATTAAAATAGTCAGAACCTTTCATAGAATCATTTTTGCAGACATAAATCTCTGTGTTCTGAGATTGTTTAGCTTTTATTGAGGTTTTTTGTGAGTTTCAACAACTTTTATTCAAAATTTTACCTTTGGTGTACCACCTATTAATGATAATTTATAGTTCAAGCAAATCCTTCTATCTCTTTCCCTTCTCATATTTTAGTTTTACCAAAAAATCCAAAAGGAACTAGCCCATAATCTGGAGGTTCACTTCATTCCCTGGTCACCCACAATCTCAAAGTGCTCCCATGTGTCAGTAGGTTGCTACAGTTAAAATCTTAGCAAGGGTGCAAACCTTAGTTGACAACAGTAATAATAATTAAAAAATAAAAATGAATGTTATTATTGTAAGAAAAAGGATCACACAGTGCGGACTTGTATAAGTCAAGCCAATGATGTTCTTGAGGGAGAACTTAAAGAAAAATCAAATGATGTTAGCTTATCCTATATGTATTCATTTGTTTCAATCAACATGTTTTTTTGTGTGGAATGTAAAACTTAAGGGAGGGTGTTGGAATATTAAGATTAACATTAATAAATTCACCTTACTAACTTGTTTATTTTTGTTATTAAATAATTAGTTATATTATTGTAAGATAGTAGTTCAAATGGGAAGGTGTATTTGAAAGGCTTTGTAAAAGCCATATTGTAATATATTCCCAAATGAATTGTATAATATAATTATTATTTTGAGTGTTTTTATGTGCAGATATAAGTTCTCTTGACTTTTCCAACATATTTTGTATACTCTATTAGCCATGATTTCATCATTAATTTTCCTCTTCCGACACTACTTCTTACTAACTTTTCCATCCAAATTTGGCTCTTAGACTAAATATTTCATATAGGTACATTTTAATTTTCTTACTATCACCTTTGTCTGAATTTTTAAATTGGTTCAACCATGCAAAAAGTGTGGTTAATTTTAATTATTTCCACTTAAATTTTGGTTACAATTTTCTAATTTTCTTTCCATTTAGCTAGTCATAATTTCATACTAGCATTAGTACTTGAAATTTGGCAGTTTACTTCTACTTAAAACTTGTGGTAATTTCATTAATCTCTTGCTATCTCTAGTGTTGAATTGGACTAGTTATGTCATCTAGGATTTGTTCCTCTTTTTTTTTTACTTTTTTCAAAGTTATGATGGTTATACTTTTATTACCATGAATGGACATAAATTTGAGGATTTTGGGTGTTTTCATTCAATTTTTCATATTTTCCCCTTAGCTTCTACTTTATATGTGTTTTTTATGGAATCCTTTGGATATCTTTTGGAAAATAGTATTTCATGGAACCTTATTAACGGTTCTACTTTTCCTAACTCTATAGCCCAACTATTCAATGGTCATTAGCTAATGACTCCTTTCTCACTCTCTTGGAGGACAAACGTGGCATTATTTAGGATATTCAATGCCTAGATATTTTATGAAAATCTTTAAGGTCAAATATATAGTGGCATAAAACTCAATGTTATAGGAAATCTTTCTTAGCCAAGCCCAATTGGTTCAATTCCTATGGATAGAAAGGGGTTGATCATAAGGAAGTGTTGAGATTCCTAAGCATATCTTTTTCCTTTTAGGTTTCTCCTTCCTCTTTAAGGAAACATATCATTTCTAGAGCTGAGAAAAATTATCATATCAAATTATGAAGCCCCTTTCTTTGGCAAGGAGATTCCATGTGTGTTCAAAAATTCTTTTTGCACACATTTCCATTACTCATCTTGCTAAGAAAATTGAAAATACTCATATTTGAAGATTGAAAAAATCCAAAGGTATCTTTTATGGCCTCCCTTTAACCAAGGAAAATGGTTTCGCAAAGTATACTAGGAGTTTTATTATTTCCCTCATGACTATAATAGGCTTGGCTTGCTTTATATTCACTACTCTAATTGGTGCCATAATTTTAAATTTAATTAACATACTCTAAAACCTAACGAAACCAGGTTGTAGCTCGTCAAATTGGAGAAGTGAAAGATCAATACCAGTCCTGAGGAAGAGTTTGGAGGAGTAAAAACAAGGTCAATACCAGCATCAAGGAAGATTTTGGAGTTAAAAAAAGGTCAATATCAATGCCAACGAAGAGTTTGGAGTGAAAACAAGGTCAATACCAACGCTGAGGAAGAGTATGGAGGAGTGAAAACAAGGTCAATACTAGTACCGAGGATGAGGTTGAGGGCACTCAAGTAAAATTAACGACCACGGGACAATGAGTATTGTAAGTTTGGTGCCCCCATTCTCTTTAACCTCTAATTTTCATACCTAGTTTCCAAATATCTTCTCGTACATTGGCACCCCCATTCTCATAAAATGGTATAAGATAAGACAGAAAAATAAAATAGCTTAGTCTTTCACATTTTTATCGACCACCCTCAGGTCTTGGCGAAACTCCCATAATCTACCCACATCTTGGTTGTTGGTGGGAAAATTTTATTCTTTTTTGTATGACCTACCTCAAATATTATGTCCACAAAGTTGCTAAAAACATAAAACAATAAGAAAAAAATTGAATGTACAACTAAAAAGGGGTTATTTCCTTTTGGCCTCCTCCACCTCTTATATTTCAACATAGCATGGAATTTCACTTACATAACATAAACTCAAACAAATGGAAGTTTATAGGGGAAAAGGAGCCCAAGTATATGCTAGGCTAAGCTAGATCTAATGAATGGAAATAGAGTCATACAATTTTTCTTTAATACCTCCACCACAAACATATGCAAGGAAAGGTCTCCTCCCTTCTTGGTAGTGATAACCTCCTCCACACACAACCCTTAAAAATTATGAATAGAGGAATATAATATTTGAAGAACTCAAATTTGATTCTCTCCTACCTTATGCAATTAGTCATTTTATCCTTACAAACATTTATAGTGATTACTAGAGGCACATAGACCAATTCTTCATAATAGAAGAATTTGATCATACTTTTTCAATGATGACAATATGAGAAAACCTTAGGTTAAATGAATAATTCCTAGCTAAGCTCTTTAAATCATGTCCAACTATATAAGAGAAGACCGTTGCTATGTGTACTTGGATACCATGGACAAAGGATCTTTGGGCTCTTTCATCAATCAAGGTATTGTTAAATTTTAACACCTAAAAGTGAGAATGAAGAATCTTTCCTAAGATGGTGGCCAATTATGCTTCTCAACACCTAGATTACAAAATCTTTGTCAATATAATTTCCATCACAATTAAACCTATTGCTTGAGATATAGTCATATAGGGAAACAATTTGGCTTTCTTGATACTAGATACATTCTAGACAATTCGATCCTTGCATCAGAGATTGTTGAATGGGCCCAACAAACTACTCATGATGCCCTGACTATTAAGTTAAAAGTTTGACAAGGTATAGAATTGCATCAAATGTCCTTTCATTTATAAAAGGCTCAAATGGATTTATTTTTAACCCTAAATTATTATCACACATTCAAAATTACAACATACCAGTTGAATGAAGAACCTTCATTCGAAGGTGATGTCGTCGTGACCTTTGAATGAAGAACCTTCATTCAAAAATGATGCCATTTCAAGACTTTCAAATGAAGGTATTTTTTTATTTTAAATATTTCATGTCCAAAATGCTTTATAAAAGGAACCTTTGCATGAAGGACCTTCAAATGAAGACCTTAATTCAAAGGTCCTTCATTAGAAGATCCTTCATATGAAGGTTCCTTTAATGCCATCCCATTATAGCTCTTAGAGTTTTTAGAGATGTTTTTGTTTCAAAGTAGAGATTGGACCATCAAATAGTGTCACCATGACTCTGCCAAGATATCCATCAAATTGATAAAACCTTACTTAACAACCACAAATTCACAAGAAAATTGCCCCTCTCAGCCCTAGGGCATCAATTCAATGCTAAGTTTATTGCTTTAACAGACCCCTAAATGCAATGAACCTCTATCATACCATGTTGCACACCAATCCATCAAGTAACAGTTCCAAGACAGTGGGTGGATTGGTGGATGTCATTTCTATCTAGCCCTCAAACCCTTACATAGGCAAAACAGGGCTGTCCCTGTATTTGATTGCTTTCTCCCACAAAATAGTGATTGAGCATTTCAAAACAAATGAAAATGAAAGGGGAAACATATATTTATCTACACCAATGATCTTAGAGAATTTCAAGCTTGTACGGATCCATACAACACAAAAGAACTTCCAAAAAATAGTAAAATACACAAAAAATTGCTTCAAGAACGTGGTATTTGATATGAAATTTTGGTATCAACTCCAACAATTGCAATGAGATGGGAATACAATATGATAGAAGTGGGATAATAAATGCATCATTTGAAGCATCAAACCAAAATGCAAAGATGAAAGAAAGTGTTAACCCCTTAAACTAAAAATGTTTATTTTAACTTTAAGTTTGTTGGGTAGCCAATTATTTTAAGTTATCAAATCCTACCATCTTACATAATCAAAATGTTGTTGTTTCAAATGACTATGAGCACTAAATTTCACTATTTGAAGATGTTGAAACCTTGTCATAGAGAACTAGAACATTTATGCGACCACTCATCCTACCTTACAACATACCAAAAGTCTCCTAGCAATTAGACATGTAGGTGTCCAATAAACCACTTGGTGGTGTTTCCCTTCAAGTTTATTTACTTGAATGAAGAGAAAAAGCCCTTTGATTACAATTAGAGAATACATTTGAGGCCTTGGTTGTGTAACTGGTGGACCATAGTCACATTTAACACTTGTTACAAAGTTTGGGAGTTAAAACATTAATTAGATTTGATTTGTGATGGACACATTTAGACAGTAGTAACAATAACTTGCAATCTATCAAGACTTGATTACCTTATAACCTGTCAAATTCTAGCGATGAAATGATAGATTAATCATAATGTCACCTTGGGTTCACATCACCATGAAATAACTTCATCCAACATCCTTATGAGTGCAGGTACCACCAAATAGGTATTTATCAAATCTGTCTTCCTTGAGCGAGGGAAATTCAAGAAGAGAAGAGGAAAGCAAGACATGTAGTAGGTCTAAAAGAGGGAGATCGACTAGAGATCAAAATATTAAAAGAAAATTTTGTAAACACATGGAATGTTTTCTTGCTGAAGGGGGTTCATGTTCTTATGATGATGAGAGTATAGGGGACATCGAGGTGCCCTTGAGGTACAAATATTTATGGAAACAATGGGTACCCAAGGAACTTCCTCCAATAAACATTGATTTTTGTGTCAACGAGAGGATATATTGCATAGAACCATCTTCATTACATGGTTTTGGCCTATTTTGCATGGACGACATAAAGGTCTATTATGAAAAAGTTACTGAATTGATGGAGTATGTTGGACCTTGTTACAGTTACCAAGATTGGATGCAGCTGGTTCAATATACACGAAGTATGCGTAGGTATGCACTGCCAGAAAATTATATACAACTAAAAGACAAGGATCAAAATAAAGGAGTGGCTAGGTACATTGACAAAAGGCCAAAAGCAACAAGGAATATTGCATGGTTTATAAATAGTACATGAGTTGGGTCAACAAATAAGCAACCCAATCACATATTCGAGGCGTGAGAGGGAAACCATGTATTTGTATGTGCAATAAAATCAATAACTACAGGGGAAGAGTTGCTAATCGATTACAATTTGAATCGCTTACATACAAAAATAGTTACTATGGGGGTGGTATGTACTATATACCATTTTATCCAACCTCCAATTAATGACTCCAATATACCATTTTATTATTATGTGTTTTTTCATAAGTCTATTGATTTCATTTCAGTAATGTTTTTTTATATTTAATTTTTGTCACAATGGGACATTCATCATACGGGGAAGGCTTCGGCCCAAAGCATAGCTCATGATCCATCTTCAGGTGCTTCTACCCGACAGGTTTACCTCATTGTAATTGTACATATTAAATACGAGCAAAATGTTATATTATTATGTTTTTTTCATGAGTTTATTGGGTTAATTTCGATAATGTATTTAATATTCTTGTTGCAGTCGACTATCAGGGAAAGGCACCAGTAGTAGAGGAGAGCATCCATATGGAGGTATAGTCACGATTATGCGATGATGACATCGCATTTTCTGCAAACCCTGTGGATATGATGAGGAGCGCCCAAAAAAAATGCAATGAAGGAATCCTTAAGTTGGTATTCATAGTGCTTCAAACAGATGAGATAAGAGAAAGGGTTAAAATATTGATTGAGGGAGCACAAAACTTGCAAGTAAGTTGTCATGAGATCTTTAATTATAACATAAGTCCATTAATGGTTTTATATTTTGTACTCTTTTATGTCATGAACTAAAATATTTGTTGTTTTTATAGGATTATTTGTGTCCTCATGATGATGTTGGCCATGATCAGGGTACTACAAGTGTTGCTCGAGGAGTAGGGGTTGGTACAAGTGTCAATCCTAATCTTCTTACACATACATCACATCATCTAACCCCATCATTTGTGCCTATATTGTCGACTGAAATGTCAGAAACACATACCATGCAAGCATCTGGTAGTGCACCTGCTGGTAGCAAACACTTGCCAGAACATGTGTCAAGCCATGTACCTGGGGATGCAGAGGCCATTAGTACTAGTGAAGTTTTAGCAGCATTTTCTAGATCTTTCCGTATTACTAGTACACGAACATTGCCAGTCATATTTGTGGTAACCAAGGATTTCATTCCCATAAAGATAGAGAAGGTCGCAGGTACTTTAAAATATTTTAATTATTATTATATATAATCCAATTGAAATTTACCTATTGATGACTCTTTATAGACTAATGATCTCATGATCATTTTGCAAGAAATGATGTTTTTTTATAAACATCTAAGTGATATTACATTGGAGCTCTTCGGGCCCACCATACGTACATGGTGGAATGCCCAAAATCAAGATTTAAAAGATGAGCTCATTAACCATTTAGTTGTTTTGTTTGGTGATAAAACATTCAACTAAACCAAGGTCCTTAAGAAATCTGGTACCTATCTAAAGTATGTGAGGGACCAATATAGGTCACATTTAGAGAAGAATAGAAAGTATGAGCGTCCTCCCATGATTCCAGAGAGGGAGTGGAAGGACCTGGTGTCAAATGGAAAGGAGAAGGCTGAAAAGAAAAAAGGAAAGACAGCACTGGGCCAAGGAAGGTATGTGAAACTATCAACAATGTAATTATATACTGATTACTCTTTCTTTTTACATAATCTAACATATTTCAAATTTTTCATAGGTTGTCTGACACATCGAAGGAAACAAAGGCAAGACTAGAAAAACAAGGGAAGCACCAACTTGGCTCTAGTGGTTATATGAAATTAGTTGCACGAATTGTAAGTATCAATAAATGAAATATTGTATCCAAATAATAAATTGCAAACAATTTTGGTTTTATCACACCATAGAATAAAAATTCATGATCTTATGCAAAAATGTAGGGCTCTGAATTCAATAGAGTGCCCAAAGAAGAGGACCTGAATATTTCCTTCTAGCAAGGCTATGGAACCCTCAGTGAACACCTAAGAGTCTTGACTAGGAAAACAAAATCTTCCACTACATCCAACACGCAGGTAAATAAACTCAATAAAGTTTATTTAAAATTGAATACTTGTGCAATCTATTTAATATTAATTTCCACCATAAATTAATAATGTGCCTATTTGTTTTAAATAGACAAGCAATGATAATTGCACATAACATTGGAATGCAGCCTAGTGAGGGTGGAGCACAACCTACATATGAAGGTCATGGTGTGCATCCCGGTACTGGATGTATTCATGTGTTATACAAAACACAGTATGGATTAATACAATTAAACATCTTTAATTGCATTTGGTGTATTAATTAATGTAACCTTTCATGTTTCAACTTTAGAGCATGTAGAGCGTGATCAACATGTTGAGCATGATCAAGCTAGACAAGATTAGGAACATGATGTGGCCCCATCAGGTAAAGAGGACCACTCTAATGTTCTTTTAAACATATTTAATTGCAATTGGTGTATTAATTAATGTAGCCTTTCGTGTTTCAACTCCATATCAAGATTTAGAGGGTGTCCAGCATGTTGAGCATGAGGCTATAAGACAAGATTAGGAACATGATGTCACCCCATTAGGTAAAGAGCACCACTCTAATGTTCTTTTAATTAATGAAATACTTGTAAAAATAATAATAAAACATATCAATTTAACATTTATTTGCTATTGCAGCAGACCCCCCCTTGCAGCGGCATCCACGTTGTGAGTACACAACTAGACATACATTAAGATCATGAGTAAAGCTCAAAAAAATTGAAGGGGGGACAGATGATTTAGAAAATGATACTCCACTTCAGCTTTTTTTAGTTGCAAAAAAGAAACAAAAAAAAGTGATTGTAATCATATTATGACAACCATATTTTTTATAATATGTAAAAACTAAAAAAATGAAAGTTTTATGTTATTAATGGATGGATGAATGAATGTTATATGTTATTAATGGATGAATGAATGAATATTATATGTTATTAATGGATGAATGAATGAATGTGAATATGTTAATGAATGAATGTTATATGTTATTAATGCAGGATGAATGAATGAATGTTATATGTTATTAGTGGATGAATGAATGAATGAATAATGTTATATGATTGGGTATGGGATATGGGGAATTGAGAGTGATGTGCGGGGGGGGGAGGAATGAGCTTCCACCTTCACGTGGTTGGCCCTGTTAAGTAGAGAATATTAAAATATTCTCGAAACAAAGAGAAGCTCAATAAGGTAATGCACTTTTCAATATAAGAAATGCATTGTTTGAAGCATCAAACCAATATGTAAAGATGAAAAAAAATGCTAACTTTTCACTATGAACATTGTGTTATGTGTGGATTTAGTTTCAAAGCTCTATTTCTTTTGTTTTTAGTGGTCTCTAAAATTTGACTTTTGTGCATAACAGGTTAGTGGAAAATTTGACAACTCTGAAGGGTTTAGAGTCTCGATTGAGATAGATACACAGATATTTGGATCTTGCTGTTGATGGGAGACTTCCACTTAACCATGAAATTTTGTACCATCTGCAGGTATGCAAAAATTTCTCTACTTACATTCATTCAACTTACTGTTATATAATATCTGACAAAAATCTCCTTTTCATTATACTTAGATGGATTTTCATGCCTTGTTCCAAAGCACATGTTGTAGAACAAGCAAGAAGGATGCTGGCAATGGTTAAGAAATTTGGCTTTACACCTGCCAATTGCATAGTTTACTTCATTCATCAAACATATTTCCAATGCGTTTCACAATTTTTGGAATCATATCCTATAATTACAGAACTAGTAAAATTAAAATATGTAAGTTTCAAATATGGCATTACATATCTTTCTATGAATTTTTGAAAGAAAATATCAAAATGGAGAAGTATTAATAAGATAATCTGCATAATTTCTGAGAGATCGGGGAATTTTTTCGCAGAGTTATCTTGAATATATTTAAGACAAAAGTAACTTATAGAGATTGAAGAAGAATATCAATAGTCTAAAATCACCAGTCAACATATCTTAGTAGTATCTCAATTCAAGAGAACTAGGTCCACTATTCATTAGCCAGTAAAACAAATAAAATCAATTCATAAGATTATTTTGTTCTAATAGGGTTGACCAGTTGCTTATTTCTTTTTTATTGTCAAGAAGTCATCAATATACACTTGGTTTTCCTGCCTTCTCTTGCCTCATGGCCAGAGAGTTTCTACATAAGGCATCAAAGTAACCTTCAAGATTGACAATGGCAATGAGTACAAGTTCAGTATAACTTAATTCTATTGGGGTATGATTTTATTTGTTCAAAACCAATTTAGATTCATTTTCTACTCACACTACTTTTATTTACATTTATGTTGTGCTAATATACATTTTCCTTTACATTTATATTCTTCTATACATATTGTGTTTACAATAATGTTTTCCTTAATTTAATCTAGTGGAGAGGACCTAGTACCTAAGCGTGTTTCAATAGTTTTGATTGTGGTGGTTTATATAGTGCCCAACCCTAATTATTTGATTCTCCTTACTGATCCAATTAATACTTTCCAATTACTGCGATTGATTATAAGCATTTAATCTCTACTTGATTATGATAAACTTAGGATTTCGGGCTTGTCTTATAGGTGCTTGTTTAGATGGGTGACGATTGTTTCTTGTGCTAAAAATATTTTTATTTTTTAATGCTAAACATACATAACCAAATCAAGGGGTAGAGGTTGTCCTCTTCAAATGGAATAAGAAGGAGAGTCAGAAGTGGAAGATCAATCCCATATGTAAGTTTCGTGTGTAGCTGCATTATATGGAATTATTTTTCTTGGGTATTACTTAAACTTAAAATTTTGATTATCTAGTAAAAGTCATTTTTCCATAGAGGGTTTGGAGGCTTTATCTGACAATTTAGATTGCTTGTGTCACTATTTTTTTCTATTCAATATGATATGTATCTCAAGGAGGATATGGATCTGTTTCTTCATACCATCAACTTAATGAAGAGGAGCCTTAATGTCATGTTGTTAGGATTTACTATGAATCTAATCCAAAGTTTTTCATTGTTGCTCGAGGCCATATTGCAGCGCTTTCTCTAAGAAGCCCACATGATCCCCATCAAGTATCTTCTTTTTGTAGTCTCTAAATTTCTTAGAAGAAATCAACAACCAGTTTTTCAAAATGTGGCTCCTTATTTACACATTAATATCTCTTTTGGTAGCAATAGATCAAAGTGGATTCATGGGGTCTTAAAGAGAAGGTTCTCAAACATGGAGATCAAGAGTGGGACCAGGTAAAACCATTCATACTCATGCTCATATTATTTTATTGTCTGTCTAAGAGCTAAGTATCTAGGATAATATTATGTATTGTTCTATTGAATTTCTAGAGAGAATAATTTTGGGTTTGCAATCCTATTTTTTAGTACACTAGCTAAGTATCCAAGACGCACTGCAAGTACTTTTTCTCACCAAATTGCTCATTTTCCACAAAATTATATTCTAGTGTGTATTTTAAAATTCACTAGTTTGATTTTTTCTTTTTTAGCAAAATTAGAATCTAGTTCATAGGTTGTGCTTGCTGTGCAAATTTGTAAGATGAGTTTTTTGTATTCAACGACACAGTACTTTCCTTTTTCAATAAAATTTTATGCAATGGAGTTCAAATATTAGGATTAGGTTACTAGTTGCTCTTTGAGTAATAATTTAAAACCTTATTCATTGTCCTTTACAATGTATATGACTATCTTGCAAATTATCCTCTTATATTCATGACTTTCTTTCAACTTATCAAATGATGATTGTGTCTTGATTAAAAACTTTGTTTGATGGTTGTCCTTCATATGAATGTCTCAATCTTCTCTTTCACAACTTTATGTTACTTCACTATTCTGTCATACCTCTGGTTTTTTGCAATAATGTCTTAAACCTCTCTATAATTCCCATGGTGAATTGTGTGTTATTGTGTCACCACTTCCTTGACCATGAGAATAGGAAATAAAGCAATTGAGATTCTTGTAGACATGGAAAATGTACAATTCGGTTCGGCACACTTGATCCTGATTACTAACAAAATTTCCTCCTAAATCATACTCTCAGCTTTTCATCATCTTTTGTCTCTTAATTTAATAAATCATTATTTATTTGATTAAGTCTTTCTCCTCCATTGATTAAATTAATCAATTTAATTTAATTAACCTTATGTCCTTGTTTAATTAAATAAATCATTTTATTTGATTAAAATCTCAAAGTCTTATTATTAAATTAAATAAATTAAACATTATTTAATTTAATCTAACATTTCCCCTTTTAGTTAAATAAATCAAAGTTATTTATTTAATTAATCATTTCCTCTCAATTCTGATTTAAATCAATTTATCAATTTAAGTCAAAATTGTCAAATCAACTAATCTCTCATTAAATTATCCCCATCACTAAAATCCTCTAGAGAATGAAACTTTCCCATGAAAATAGATTTAATTCATTTATTAAATCTCTATTTTCCCTTACATGGCATAAAAAATGAATATTCCCTCAATTTTGAATTCAAAAAGTCCAAGTGGATGGGTACTTCCAACAAAGCATTCACTCCTCTTACATGTCCTTGTGCATTGAGCCAAGTGACATTTATTTCATTCCTTTTTCCCTCACATGTCATTTCCTCAATTTTAAATTCCACTTAATTGCATTTATTGGCACTTTGGTCAAAATATGCACAACCATCAACCATTCACATGGTGACAAGTGGCATTTGGCCATTGGGTGAAAGTTAGTCCCACATTGTCCAAATCTTGCTCTCTCTTCCAAATTTAAATCTATAAATGGAAGGCTTATCTTCTCATTCATCATCCACAATCTCATGCAAAGTTACTCTCTTGACATTGAGAGCCAATTTTGTGCACATCATTCCACATATTCATCATTTTCACAATTCCATAGCTAGGTTATGCTCAAATCTCATTGAAGAGATTTGATCAATCCACACACATCAACATTGCAATTTAGGAGTTGGGAAAGGGCCAATTTTGACATATCAATTGACACCAATTCCCCCATGGGATCACAAGTTTGCTTGCTTAATTAGGACTCACTTACATTTTTATACTTTGTTCTTCATTTTCTTATTTTAAGTTTTAGTAAATGGATTTCATGGGGAATCCTTCATTCTTGCTTGTATATGATCTAATATCTTGATTTGTTTGTTGTTTTTGTACAATTTCATATTTAGGGGTTCACATTTTGGCATTAGAAGGAGGGATTGAGCAATTTTTAATCATGTTTTCTAAAAAAATTCATTTTTTTCTCATTTTCTTTTGCAGGTTACAGGCCTGCGGCTCTATATTGCACTGCATTTGCAGGTACGATGCTATATCACACCGTTGATAACCCAAACTACACTGCATTTTCTTCCCGTGTCAGGATTTTCAAAACTTCAAACTCTGTCGCGGATCCGTAGTTCCAAACTCAGCTACACCCAGTCCCACGGCTCTATATTGTGCTACATTTTCAGGCGTGACACTATATCGCACTGCATTTTCTCCAAACTGCACTGCACCCGCTTTCCTGCTTGAAAATTTTCAAAAATCCCAAACTCGGCTGCGGATTTCGAGTTACAAACTACACCACCTGTAAAAATCTGTCCCACTCGCACTCTCTGTTTTTACAGAATGTTGCACCCAGTCAAATGCACGATGCTATATAGCATCGCTTATGTTCCAAACTGTGTCGCACCCACAAACTGCGGTGTGGAAAACAGTCATAATTCAAATTTTAACATGTGCCTTTTGAGTTTTTATATTTTTTTTAACTATTGACCCATTTGTTGTTTTTGTACTCTCTGGTTTTTGTCATTTTGTAGGTTAGAACAAGGGAGAAAGCAAAATAGGAGGTTCATCATGGCATCATTTTCGTCACACATAGAGTGTTTTTAAACACTATATTTTTGTTTAACACTTTTGGAGGATCTTTAATTTTGTTTAAAAAGGAATTTGTTTACTTTCATGCCTTAGAAAACACTAATTTTTCTTTTGGGTTTTAAAAAGAACAAATAAATTTCTTTTTCAAAAGTTTGTAAAAAGGCTTAAAAAGAACCTTAGAAACAATCTACTAGATTTGGTTTAAGGTTTAAAAATTGAATAAGGCAACTCTCACACTTCAAAGTTGGTGCTTTAAAAAGAACTCATTTTTTCTTTGAGGATTAAAATGAACATGTGTATTTTGATGTTTTGTAATCCTTTTCACAAAATAATATCATCTAAAAGACGTATGCACTTCTCTCACGCCTCATGGCGATCTTGAGAATCAAAAGTCTTTTTGTGATATTAAGTTGTCAAAAGGATTACCTCCACACTTCATTTTGGTTTAAAATTGAACAAAACATCTTGTGAGTGTGAGTAGGCTTATTGTGTGTGTTCTCCCTTTATTTCTAAACAAAGGTTGATCAAACTATGAATATTTCTACTCGCTTTTGTTTGTCTTAGTGGACCTGCCTTATGGGAAAAAGTACTCACCCAAGGGAACAACACAACTGGTAACTCACTAAGGACAAGTGTATTTCCAAATGGGATATAAAAGTGGGTACTGAAACAAAAGCCAGTATCACACGATTGGCTCCGATGAGAAGGGAAATAATGGTCTCTCACCGCATGGGTCAATCTCCACAAACAGGAAGACCGAATTAAAACCCTTGTTTAACAAAGGCCAAATCTTTATCTATTTTGTTGGTGCAAAAAGTCATGTCCTTTGAAGCTGCCCCACGTTATACATGCAGTTTTGTTGTAGAGATGAAAAGTATGCCATGGGAGATTCATGGGTACTGATGTTTGGCTGACCCGAAAAGTGAGTACACTATAAGGGGGAGCCTATGTGGTCAAGCATCTAGTCATCCACACTGAATATGTGCAGCTGGACTCGTCCAACTGGGAACCCAACAAAATATTGTCTCTTCATCCTAGGGTTGTACATGTGTTTGGAATTAAAAAATATATTGCTTGGTCCTCAAAACAATTGAAAAAAAACATTCACAAAGAGCTCTAAATTTCAAAATCCTTGGAGGAAACAAATATCCTTGGGCAAATCTAAGTGTTCTTGCTTTCCCTAGGGATCATATCTTTAGATTTTTCTAAGTGCTTGGGTTTAATCATCATTTTTTTTCACTAAGGTCAACCTAGGAAAATTTTGCCCTAATTTCCTTGATTTCCACACAATGGACCTTGTGGGATGAAAAGAAAGTAGGAAATTAGACATGTAGTTTGAACAATAATCAAGAAAGTGCTTTTGGTAAAAAAGGATTCACTAAGGGAAGATAAAAAGACAAATTGCACCTCACATGTGTTGTCTCAAATGATTTCCTGAAAAGTCAAAATCTCAAAAGCAAGATTCAAAAGGATTAGTCTAAAAGCTCGAGAACAACCTCTTGAAATGCTCCTTGAAGTCAGAGAAAGATTGGTGTATAATTTCTATAATAAGACTTCAAAGAATAAACCAAGTTTGTATGCATTTTATTATCAACAGAATCTTGAGCTTTTTAAAGGTTTTCTTTCCTCACATAGGAAGTATAGCATGTTCTTCAATACAAAGGTTTTGTAAAAAGAGTCGTGTCTAGGTCAAAGTCTAGGATCAAATTCTTCACTCTCATCCATCTCTCCATCAATCAAGTTTTGTCCCACCAACAAACTTTTGAGAAAAAACTTTGGAAAATCATTCATGCTAAACTTAAAGGCTAAATCAGCATCACTCTATTTGGTTTAATACACCTAGCCAAATAGTCAAATATCTTGAATAAAATTGCCTCTAGGATAACAATACTTCCTGAGGTCTACTAGTTCATATTTACCTTGGTTGGTTTAACACACTTAGCCAATCCATTCTCTTGTGTGAGTTTTCCCTAGGATAACACAACTTCCTAGGGTTTACAAGTTCACTACCATCTTGTTTGACTTAATACACCTAGTCAAACTATCAAAATCAATCCAAGTCCAAAATTATAGCACTACCACTAAAAAATCCTACAAAAGGTTCACTCATCCACATCATTCATTTAGCTCATCCCCATCACCACCCCCTTTGATCCTTGGAATTCCCTAGTTCTTCTCTTTTGGGCCTAAAGATTAAGATCAAATGATCCCTATTTTATGGTCCAAACAAGATCACAACACAAGAGGAACATGGAAAACACCAAAGAAATATCAACTTCCAGTGACTTAGGTCAAAAACCCATTGAAGTAAACCTTGCGGGATCAAGCAATCCCCCAAGAAGCTCTCCTCTACCATCACAAAATCCTCAAGAGGAAAGCTATGAAGAGGATATCACAAATGAGGACCTAGGAATGACACAATTAGAAATGCTAGAAATGGTTCAAAATCCAGAGAATCATAAAATTGTCAATGCCATGTTTAAATATTTACGCATGTTAATGGAAGGAGGGGTCCAGTTCCCTTCTGACCTTAACGCAGGCACTAGTATAGATAGGCCTCTTACAAACATATCCCCAATGTTAACTCTGAATAACACTCAAGAAATGTCTTAAACCATATCGACAATCACACCAACCTCACCAATTATGAACAAGGGAAGCACAATGTTTCATGAGTTACAAAAGCATCGCCTTGTAAACAAAAAAGAGGTAAATGTCAGTACCACATCAAATAACTCTATCCCGGTAAATCCATCACACCCATACATCCCAGTCACCTTCCATAATCATGCAGATTCATCCTCATTCCGTGCAACACCGACCTATCCATTAAACATACAAACTTCTCTACCGCAAGGAGAAGGTGGTTTGTTCAGAACAACAGGATTCGTTGACCCGTTCTTCATCTAGGGGAGCCTACCATCTTTTCCTCTATTACTGCTCACATTAGTATCACCTCTTGGATTGGGTCTTCCCCCCCTACCCACCACTATTTTCTCAAATCCAAGCAATCTGAGCATCATATCGAATCCTCTCCTTTTGCCGACAACATCACAACAAGAAGTGGCAACCACTCAAACCACCATGGTCAATACATCAGTCAGTCCTCAAATCTCTCAAAACATACCTTCTCAAGGACCGAGCATCTCAACCACACCACGAACAACCCAAATCTCAACCACCAACACAACCTTTTCGCTCGTCACAATGGTTAGCACCATTCCCAATCCACCACCAATACCACCAAAAGCTAACATGATGAATTCATTCATCACCATGATCCAAGCCATCTAGAAAGCCAATCATTAGAGGGTAATTAAACAAAACCAACAAGCTACACAATAGGCTACTCAACAAGCACAAGCACAACTAGTTTCCCAACAAGTTGCACAAGCCCGGCAAGCAGCACAAGCGGCTCAAGTAACCCAACAAGAACAAGCTCAAACTAAAGCCCAGCACCAAGCTCAATAGGCACAAGCACAATAACAAGCACAATTGCAAGCAATTCATCAACAAGCATACCAATAAGCCCTACAAGATTTTTAGGCACGACAACAAGCTAAACAACAAGATTTTTTGGTGCAACAATAGCTAGACCAACAACAAGCTTTATGGGAATAGCAACATATGGACCAACAACAAGCATTGGTGGAACAAAAGCAACAATATCAACAACAAGCATTATTGACATGAATGCAAGCATATCAGCAGGCATTGAATGCACAGTAGAGCTTGCAGCAAACTCCCACCAGTACCCCTCCCACCAATCAAACACCCCAAACACCTCAAAACACATTCATCCCACCTCTCGATCCACACAACGATGTCGCAATGCAAATCAAACTACTCTCATAGCAGGTGTTGGACCTCCAATTAGGGAAAACAACTAGAACACTAGGCAACTTGTGCCCCTATCCATTCAACAGAGATCTCACAATGGTACTGTTCCCAAAGGGATTTGAAATCCCCAAATACGACAAATATAATGGAACGGAAAACCCTAAAAATCACATCAGGGAATTTCAAGTGCATTGCATGGAGGTTGCATACGATGACACATATCTGATGTGACTTTTCCCCCGAAGTTTGACTGGTCCTGCCATTGAATGGTTTTCTCACCTACCCATAGGCATTAAAACATTCCAGGAAATCGTGGAAGCATTCCTTAAAAATTGTTCCTTCAACATGGGTGCAGATGTAAGTTTTGAAGAACTATCAATGCTCAAACAAAGAAAAGGAGAGATATTCGCATCCTTCTTGCAAATATGGTGATCCAAGGCCAATCAGAGCAAGTGCACCATGCCAACATAACAAGTTTGCACAATCATATCCAATCTAGATGAAAACTTGGCATTCTACTTAAAAATGCAATACATCACATCATACGATCAATTGATCCCAAAGGCGCTCAACATCGAAAGAGCCCTTACTGCACGAGGAGGCGCATCAACATTTAATCCACCATAGGATAACCGTCTGTCCAACAATTATAACGATAAACCTTAAACGTAGTCGAGGAACAAAAATATCACAAATGACGGTGTGGTCGATGCTAAGGTGGTCATAAATTCTCCTAAACCAAACATCCAAACTCATCACCAGCCACAAAATCACAATCACAATAATGTGCAAACTAATGCAGTAGTAGCACAACCACAACCACTCCATACCAACCAAATCAATAACTTGGGCAATCAAGGAGGACCACCTCCCCGAGGAAAATATCCTCCCAAGTAGAAGTTCACGGCTCTTGGAGAATCAATTGAATCCATAATGAAGAAATTGGTCAAAGAAAACATTATCAAAGTCTCCAAAACTCAGAAATACATGAAACCCATGACCAAACCGCCATGGAACAATGAAAACCTCCTCTGTGATTGTCACAAGATCAAGGGACATACAACCGCAAATTACATGAGACTAAAGAATATCATCCAAGACCTTATCTAGGACAAGATCATAAACGTTGAACAACTATTTGGGAACCACGACCTCAAGATATACACAAATCTGATGCCAAATCATAATCAAGGAAATAGTCAAGGGAACAAAAAAGGCAAGAAAAAATATGCTAGTGCTAACCAAGTATATGAAGAGATAGCCGTATGTGTAGATGAAATGGTCATGGTCATTAACGTCAAAGGAGCCAACACCGACTGTGGATTCACCACACATGGCGGCAAGTTCACCATTGTAGGGGCACCGTAACCATCTAAGACCCCCATTTCAAATACAAAAGTTGTCCCCTATGACTATAGTGTCATCGACCAGCTAAAGAGAACCCCCGCACAAATCTCCATCATAGAATCATTAAAAATTTATGCTGCCCATAGGAAAATTCTTGATGAAGCATTAGTGACATCCACCATCTCCACCACTCTTGACACAAAACAGTTTCAAACTATGGTTGGTAATATTGTCACACCAAATATCCTTATGTTCTCCGATCAAGATTCCCCCCCCAGCCATCTCATAATCGCACACTTCATCTGCAAGTGTCGATTCACAAAAAGAAGGTTAAAAGGTCCTGGTGGATGGAGGTGCAGGCCTTAACATTTGCTCTCTCAAAATTATAAAGAAATTGGGATTTTCCAAGGATTCCATTAACAAGAATAAAAGCATCACTATAAGAGCATATGATGATCAAGAAAGAGTGTCTCAGGGCACTATTAAAATCCCAATCCAAGTGGGACCAACAACCACGGAGACTACCTATCAGGTCCTTGACCTCGACCTACCATATAACATCCTCCTAAAACATCCATGGATCCATGGAATGAAAGCAGTGGCCTCAACATATCATCAATGCATCAAATTCTTGTACCAAAATGAGGAAGTCACTATACACAGGGATCCTGGACCATTCGCCTACTACAAAAACTTGGAAGCCAAGTTTTATAAAATCCCCCAAGTGCCAAAAAATGATGAGGGCCCATCCATTGCATACATCGACCCATCTAACCTTGCCTCCACTTATGTGACAGAGACACCTGCCATCCCTGATATATCTGACATCAAAGACATGATTCAGGAAAATGGATGTGGAGACTATAGAATGAAGAAGAGTACATTTGTTGTAGGAGAGTTACCACAATCTCCTAGGTCACATGGGCAACCTCGATCAACCGAAACACCCATCCACACCCTTAGGGCAGAGCCTTCTGGATTTCATCGTTCAGGAGACCTAAGTTGGGAAAATGTTGGTGAGGAAGATATTTCAAGCACGATATACCGTGATGCAGGAACCACACCCACATTACCTATGGATGAAGCCAACAGAGGGCTACAAATAATGTTTGGTATGGGATACAATAGAAACGAAAGCCTTGGAAGGACCAGTGATGGATGGTTGGAGCCCATCATTGTAGAAAGAAGAATGAGGAACCTTGGCCTCAGATGTATTTCTTTGAGTATAAAGGCATGTGGAAAAGGTACTCCCAGTAGGGCAGTCGGGTCCTCTCCTCAAGTATCGACAACCACCCTTAGACTACTCGTATGCACAGGTATCCCACTTGACAATTTCACTTTTGACATAACTAATGTTTGTGCCAGTAGTAACGATAATGATACCATAGCAAGCCTTCCCATGCTCTTCAAGGATTCCTCCTTACTAATGATTAGTACCTCATCCACTGAGTCAAACCAATCAACCCACAAAATCAACTTAGTATATCCTCAACTCATCGATCATGACCAACGAGGACCGCCAATTCTAGACTCATTCGAAAATGATGAGGCTCTCTCATAATTCATGGGACTAAGGGATGCAATTTTATGTGGGGATCACAAGGCGGGTTTTGACATCACAATAGACATTCAAGCATATTACGGGGAGATGATTGAGTCCTTCAGTCACAAAAGAAAAATAATGAGAATAAGCTCGAAGTTATTGAGTGAAAACCACATTGTGGCACTCTCTAACCATAGAATAGTAAAAATAAAGGATGCATCCAATGGTGAAAACCTCTCTGAGGCACCGAAGGATGAAGGATTCAATCTCCCCCCTACTGCATTGCATCAAGAGAAATCAGCAGTCCTGGCAAAACAGTGTAATCCTATCAACTTGGGAACAGAGACAACACCACTTATCACTTTCTATGTTGAGTCGAAACTGATAGAAGAACAAGAACTATTAGCAGCATTTCTAAAGGAAAGGAAGGTAAATTTTGCATGGACCTATGTTGACATGCTAGGTCTGGATCCAGAAGTTGTGGTTCATCATTTCATTGTTGACCCCGGAGCGAAGCTAGTAAGACAAAAATTAAGAAAAATGCATCCCCAGATAGCCTTGCTAGTCAAGCTGGAATTACAGAAACTCCTGGATGTTGGCTTCATACGCCCGATCAACTATCCAAAATGGGTATCTAATCTTGTACCAGTTTCAAAACCAAATGGGGGCATTTGTATATGCACAAACTTCAGAGACCTCAACAAGGCATGTCCTAAGAATTATTTTCCACTACCTAACATTGATATGATAGTGGACATGACAGTCGGACATGAAATGCTATCACTAATGGATGGCTTCTCGGGGTATAACCAGATAATGATTGCAAAAGAAGACCAGCATAAGACAACTTTTACATGTCCATGTGGCACCTACTACTGGAATATGATACCATTTGGGCTAAAAAATGCAGGGGCTACATATCAGAGGGCCATGACACTAATCTTCCATGACATGATACACAAAATTGTCGAAGATTATGTGGATGACATACTGGAAAATTCAAGGAAGAGACAAAACCACATAGCAACCCTAAGTGACATCTTCGATAGATTGGAGAAGTACAAGGTCGGGCTCAACCCAAAGAAATGTGTCTTTGGGGTACAATCAGGTAAACTTTTGGGATACATAGTATAGATGAGGGGAATAGAGGTGGATCCTAAAAAGGTTAAGGAAATCCTATATATGGAAGCACCAAGGATAGTGAAACAACTCAGAGGATTGCAAGGTAGACTCTAGTCCATTCAGAGGTTTATAGCGCAACTGGCAGACAAACAGATTGCATATTCACATCTACTCCACAAGGGAGTAGCATACAAGTGGGATGAAAAATGTGAATAGGCTTTTAGTAAAATCAAAGAATATCTGCTCACACCACTAGTATTAATGCCACCCATTAAAGAAAACCACTAATCTTATACATCTCAGCAACAATAGTAGCCTTGGATGCTCTTTTAGCTCAGCAAGATGAAAATGGGACAGAAAAAGTCATCTATTATATCACAAGAACAATGGTTGGCCATGATTTAAACTACTCATTCATTAAAAAAGCTTGTCTAGCAGTAATGTTTGCTTCACAAAAATTCTGACATTACATGTTGGCACACAAAATCAAACTCATCGCCAAGATAGATCCCTTAAAGTATCTACTTTCAAAAGCTATGCTCACAGGAAGGATGGCTAAGTGGGTCATGATACTATCAGAATATGACATTGAATATGTGGAGAGAAAGGCAATCAAAGGACAAGTCATTATAGACCAACTGGAAGAAGCTCCCATCTGTGCAAAGAATCCACTCATATCAGAATTTTTAGACGAGTCCATCTTTAATGTCAGCATAGCCAATCACTGGAAACTCTACTTCGATGGTTCCCACACACAACATGGATCAGGATCCGGTGTCTTCTTTATCACCCCACGGGGGGATTGCATACCAAGATCTTACAAATTGGCATTCCCCTGTACCAATAACATTGCAGAGTACAAGGCTTTAACCATAGGTCTCAAAATTGTAGCACAGTGGTGAATCATGGCATTAAAGGTCTATGGAGATTCACAGCTTATTATCAACCAAGTCAATGGTGAATACCAAACTAAGGATGATAAGTTCACACCATACAAGAAATTAGTAGAAAGCCTTAGAGAATATGTTATTAATATCACCTTTGAGCAGATACCGAGGGCAAACAACATAGCAGATGATGCCATGGCAACAATTGAATCCTTACTAGATATCCCTCGCAATGCCTCAAAACATGAATTCTTGATAGAGCAACTTCTCGTACCCACTTTCGAGGTACCAGAGTCCAAATATGCATGAGAACTCGTTGGTCCTAGTGATCTTTGGTATCATGAAATCTACACCTACCTATGACTAGGATTCCTCCCAACCGATATTACCCTGAACCTCAAATGAACCTTTGTCAAAAGGTCCTTACGTTTTGTCATCTTAGGGGAAACCCTCTTCTGTAGAAGCATTGATGGAACCCTATTACATTGCTTAAAACCTGAGGAAGCCCTGACTGTTCTGATTGAGGTACATAATGGCACTTGCGGTTCACACTCGAGGGGTATGACCTTGGCCAAGAAGTCACTAAAAATCGGGTACTACTGGCCGACAATGGAAAGAGAGGCACAGGACTTTGTCAGAAGGTGTCTACAATGCCAACAACATGGAGACCTTATTCATGCACCAGTTCAGGAACTCTATCATATTGCTACACCATGGCCCTTTTCACAATGGGGGCTCGATCTCATAGGTAAAATCACACCCACCTCATCCAATGACCACAAGTTCATCATCATCGCCACAGAGTATTTCACAAAGTGGGTCGAAGCAATTCCCATGATCTACATCATTGAAAAGCAGATATCCAAGTTCATCCTGAACTATCTCATTTGCCAATACGGTGTCCCTCAATCCATTATCTCTGATAATGGGACACCTTTCAAGAATCAGGATGTCCATGACCTGTGCGACAAATTTAAAATCCAACATCACTTTTCCACTCCATACTACCCACAAGGCAACGACATAGCAAAAGCTACTAACCAAACCATTCTTAAAATCTTTAAAAAAATAGTCAATGACTCTGGTTGTGATTGGCATCTATAGCTAAATCTCACCTTATGGGCCTATCACACCAGTATCCACACACCAATAGACGCCACCCCATTCTCCCTGGTCTACAGATTAGAAGCCATCCTCCCAATCGAGATCAAGCTCCCGTCATTGAGAATATCATTGCACAACCTCATCAAAGATGAAGAATACAAGGTCTCATGCCTGAATGAGTTGGAGCTAATAGATGAATGGTGCATGGATGCCCTCAACCATCTACAGGTCTATTAGAATTGTCTGAAATTTAGCTATAACAAGAAGATCAGGCATCGTACCTTCCAAGTCAGCGAACTCATGCTAAAAGAGAACTAAAGGAATGTGTCAAATCTAGAGAGAAAAGGTAAATTTGAACCCAACTTGTTGGGACCTTTCATCATCATAGCCAGCTATAAATCAGGAGCATATCAATTAGCAACACTAGAAGGCGAGCCTCTGCAGGAGCCTCTAAACAACTCTCATCTCAAAAAGTTTTATGCCTAAGAACTTGCAAGGTATAAAACCAAAAATACAGAAAAACCAGAAAATGTCTTGAAAAAATGGTTACCTTGATGAAAACTTGGCAAATAGGCGTCTTGGTGACAAGAAAAAAAATATACAAAAATCAAAAAAATGATTGACAACAGTAAAGAAAAAAATCCGTCCTCTAGTGAAAACCACTTTGGTGGCACTTTGGACAAGTACCTTGGTGAAAACCTGGCAAATAGGCGTCAAGTGTAAATAAAGCACTCCCCATCCACCAGGATCTGCATAGCTCACTCATTCATTCCATCACATTTCATTAATCCTCCATCCACCTATCCACTCGCATCCATACCATAGCTTGAGCTATTGCCCATACCATATTCCACCATAGTACTACTTGGCATATTCCTAAGGTCATTTTTTCCTACCTTTATTGAAGTAGTCTATCACTTAAAGTTGGGGGCATGTCCTTGAAATTAGAACTGGTTCGAGTTTGCGTATATTTTTGTGCTCTTCCCAAGATATCGGAAAAATCCAAAAACATTCAAAAAATTCATCAGAAAATCCAAAAAAATATCAAAATCTCAGAAAATTTTCAAAAAAAATCATCATTGAGTCTTGTCAATCTTCCACCTTGTCTGAACTACGTCGTCTCTGAGCTTGAACGTAAGTAGGGTTGATCTTTGATCATCCCCTGAGATAGTTTAGGTCAGTCCTTAGGCATCCATCGCAATAAAATGGCAACTCGTTGCCCACCTATCTCATCATTGAGTCAAGTCTATCATCAGTCAAATTGTGTGGTCTCTGCGTGTATAACGTAGGCAAGACTAATCTATGGATCAGCTCCCGAGACCCTTGGGATAGGTCTTTTAGTTAGTCTCTTCATCGTAAATCTCAAAAATACCAAAAACATTTGCAAAACACTTCAAAAATACCAAAAACAGCCTCAAATATTTGAAAAATCCAAAATGGTGCATCCATTTCATCTCGCTTTCACCCATGATAATCATCATTCCTAATAAATCAATCATCATCATCGCCCTTTGGTAAGTCAGTCAGAAGCAAGTCTAGCAGGTTCAAAAAGTGAACACCCTAATCATCAGAGTCTCAAAAGTTTAAGTTAGTAAGCAAGCAAGTTGGTCAACTCGGAGTATCAATAGCTTATCACCCAATCAATCCCATCAAAACCATGATCACAATATGTCCTAGGATGAATCCTTCCCACGATGGACATAAGCATTAGGTACCCCACAATAGTTTAGCCTTGGCTAGCAGTATGAAGAACATTAGCTTGTTTGTTTGCTTTATTTGGTCTTTTCTTCACTTATCTTATTTTGTGCTCATTCAAAGGACCTCTCGATGATGCCTAAAAAAAATAGGTTTAGAGAGAAATGAATGGAGCAAAGATCATTATCTTTTTTATCTACTGCACTTATGGGATACACTTGTAAAATAACTTAGTCATATGTATTTTTTTTGGTTTGTGGAGAGGATGTTTTAGATATCTTGTTGACCACATAGGAAAGCTTTCTTTCCTATGTTTTGGCCCGAGATGTTTAGAATGTCTGAACTACATCCTGAATGAAGTATGCATGTTAAGTGTGAACAAGAATACTCCTATCTAATTGTCAAGTCAAATTCCATCACATTGGGTACAATGCCATCTTGGTTTTTTATACCTTGATACATCGTACCTAGGTGTGTTATCAAACATAACATAATTGACCCTTTGAAAATCCTGACTCCTGGTAAGCAAATCATCACCATCCTAACTAAATCTTTGATTCTAAGTTCTTTTATCTTCTTGCCATACTAACATGGTATCATTACAATAATCGAAACATCACCAATGCATACACTCTACATCCACCAGATCATTAGCATAAAAATCATATTGCATCATATCATTATCTTAAGTTATGAGAAATAATATAAATTTATTATTCTAAGCATCTTAAGAAAGCATTACATCATACATAATCATTACCATCCATTACCATTTGTACATCAATACACCATTATTAGCATACATTACATTTATAGGATCATCATTAAAAATGCATGAAAAAGATACAAAAGAAGCACATCCATTAGACACATCATAACATCGCATGAGCATAAGAAATATAAACATCTCATAACATATAGGAAATTAAGAAATGCATATCATACACTGCAAAACATTTCATAAAGGAAAATCATCTCATATACATCATCAAAAGACATGTACTTTCATGATACAAAATCAGATCAAGTGTGTAATCAACGTATATAGTACAAAAGGGGAAAATTATTGAGGCCCATAAATCAAAAATGGTAATTGTCTGTAATCAAAGGGCTAGCCCCGCTAGCTATTGTCCTCTCCCAGTTGCCTCTCACTGTGATCCTTTGGGTGCCTCATCCCTGTCTGCTGAGAGAAATTTGGCACTCGGCTTGCTACTAGAACTGTCTATCTATAGTTTTGTCGATAATACTCAGCCTTCCTGACCACCTCTCTATATGCCTGTAGAGCAACTGACCAACCCCGGGATGAGGAAGTTGTGCTCTCTAGCTGCCTCCATCGACCAATCTCTTGATCCCTCTCGGCAGTAACTGTTGCAACCTGTTGCCTAGCCTGATCTCTCTCGGCTATCAAGACCTGAACCTGACCCTGCAACTGTTGGATTAGTGCATCTCTATGGTCTAGCTGTGTTGTTGGTTGCTGCTACGAGACTGCTCTCGACTGACCATCCTACCCCCTACTCCGGGAGGCAACTGTTGTGTTGGATCCCTAGGAGGTGTCTGATGAGGAGGTGGTCCACCTCCTCCTCTTCCCTACCCTCTATCTCTACCAGTTTTCCTACCTTTGGGTCTCTGTCGTGGGAGTATTGTACCAGGAACTATCAATCTCATGGCAGGCCTGAACCAAGCTCTGTATGTTGGAGTCACCCCTGCATCTATTGGCCCCTGATCATATGGCCACGGTCGGGCCACTAACTGTCTGAAAGAGGACACTACCTCAGTTGTCGCAATGGGTTGGCCCCATGTTGTCTCTCTAGTCGTACGAGAAAATATTGCCACGTACTGGTCGTCATGCATATCTTGCATCTCTCCAAACTATCGGGCCATCCTATTTGAAAGATATCTCTCAATCATAGTGTGCTCCCAACCCTGCATCCATCTATCCTGGCGGGCATAGAACAACTATTGAACATCATCATACCATGGGCCAATGCCCATCCAAGGCCTCCAAACAAACTCTCTCATCTCATCAAGAACTCGTCACTAGTGTGCAAGACCACCTGTGTCAGTGTGGGTAAAGTGGATCTGTGCCCCGCCATACCACCAAACAACAGGATCATCAGTCTCAAGAATAAATAGTGTGACATCTCGGTGAAGCACTAGGATTCGCTCCCATGCCCAGACATGTAAAAGAGTAACTTTGGCCTCGAGGGACCTACTATCCAGGTACACAAACTCATGAAGATCCTTGTATAAAGAGGCCAGCAATACTAGTCCCCAAACAAAGCACTCCTTGTGGCGGACCATCTACTCCCATGCCAGTCCCCAGCCTGGACTAAAGTATTGACCCCACCGATCGAGTGCCACAAGGCCTAAAATGATAGCAGCAATGATCAACCTATAAATAGGTACGCTGCCATGGTATCTCTCCAAGTCGATTTGCTCATCAGAGAAGTGAATCTCATCAAGCTCCATAACACCATAGCAATCCTCCCTACCGACATCTAGATCGTAGATGACTCTATCTCCATGGATAGATAATCGGATGATACGCCAGACATCCTCGAGGGTAACAGTAGCCTCACCGATAGGGAGATGGAAAGAATAAGTCTCGTTGTGCCACCGCTCAGCCAAGGCTATCATCATGCCTAAGTGTGCCTGGACAGGACCTAGATGTACGCAACATACCAAAGACCAAGGGTACCAAGTTGCTCCTGAACCAACTCATGCATACCCTAAAATTTGTTGAGCACTGGCCATCTATGCTCCCATGAGTGAAGTACATCAAGAGCCTCCTGAACAAGGGAAGCCATCGTGTCAAGTTCATGTAAAAGAAAAAATCTACCTCTCACATTGAATTTTTGCATTTAAAACAGCAAATGCGGTGTAGTTTGGAAAGTTCCAAACTACGCCGCTGTGACAAAGTTTGCAAATTCTAGATTTCAAAGTGGGTTGCGCAGTGCTATTCGCATATGCGGTCAACTTTGTGGCGAAACCCTAAATCCCTAAATTGTGTCACGCGGTTGAATTTTTACATGTGGTAGAGTTTGACTGGCAAACCCTAAAATCCAAACTAAGACGCATGGCACTATTTGTGTATGCGGCCCAATATAGGACTGCGCGGTGTCGACAGAGAATTTTCGGTGGCATTATATAGCATCACTCAACTTAAAATTGACTTCAACCCTATTTAATGCACGTAAAACAAAAAAATCAAAGTCGGATAAGGGTACATACCATGGGTCCTGCGCCGACTGGCTACTGGTGCACTCGTACTCTCTCTGACACATGCCTGGGAAGCTATCGTTGCACCATTTCGACCAAGACTCAGAGCTCAAAGTGTGAAATTTTCTAAAGGCCAAGTATGCAAATGTGTTGAAAGTGACCTCTCAAGGTCTAATTAAGTCTAAAAATTAGGGTTTTTTGACCTAATTTGACCTTCCAGTTAGGGTTTTGGTCCCCCAATCCTGTTTTTGTCCAACCAAGGGCCATTTTGCATCTTTTTTGGCATTTTAACTCATTTTTTGGCAATCTGGGGCATTTTTGAACCTATCAGACACATTGTCCTCTTTTTTCGTGAGATCATCCAAAAAATAAAAAAAGTTATCTGATCTCTCGAGGGGGCAATATACCAACAATATCCTTTCATTGGGGCAACAGTGGGGCATCTGAAAAAATCAAGAAATTTTGAACTTTGATCACAACATTTTATTCTTTGAATCAATGCAACAAGTACATTGCTTCAAAGAGGGGCAAAATGTAGACATGGAAAATGTACAATTCGATTCAGCACACTTGATCCTAATTACTAATGAAATTTCCTCCTAAATCATACTCTCAGCTTTTCATCATCTTTTGTCTCTTAATTTAATAAATCATTATTTATTTGATTAAGTCTTTCTCTTCCATTGATTAAATTAATCAATTTAATTTAATTAACCTTATGTCCCTGTTTAATTAAATAAATCATTTTATTTGATTAAAATCTCAAAGTCTTATTATTAAATTAAATAAATTAAACATTATTTAATTTAATCTAACATTTCCCCTTTTAGTTAAATAAATCAAAATAATTTATTTAATTAATCATTTCCTCTCAATTCTGATTTAAATCAATTCATCAATTTAAGTCAAAATTGTCAAATCAACTAATCTCTCATTAAATTAATCAAAATCTTGATTAAGTTAATCCCCATCACTAAAATCCTCTAGAGAATGAAACTTTCCCATGAAAATAGATTTAATTCATTTATTAAATCTCTATTTTCCCTCACATGGCATAAAAAATGAATATTCCCTCAATTTTGAATTCAAAAAGTCCAAGTGGATGGGTACTTCCAACAAAGCATTCACTCCTCTTACATGTCCTTGTGCATTGAGCCAAGTGACATTTATTTCATTCATTTTTCCCTCTCACATGTCATTTCCTCAATTTTAAATTCCACTTAATTGCATTTATTGGCACTTTGGTCAAAATATGCACAACCATCAACCATTCACATGGTGACAAGTGGCATTTGGCCATTGGGTGAAATTTAGTCCCACATTGTCCAAATCTTGCTCTCTCTTACAAATTCAAATTTTATAAATAGAAGGCTTATCTTCTCATTCATCATCCACAATCTCATGCAAAGTTACTCTCTTGACATTGAGAGCCAATTTTGTGCACATCATTCCACATATTCATCATTTTCACAATTCCATAGCTAGGTTATGCTCAAATCTTATTGAAGAGATTTGATCAATCCACACACATCAACATTGCAATTTAGGAGTTGGGAAAGGGCCAATTTTGACATATCAATTGGCACCAATTCCCCCACGGGATCACAAGTTTGTTTGCTTAATTAGGACTCACTTGCATTTTTATACTTTGTTCTTCATTTTCCTAGTTTAAGTTTTAGTAAATGGATTTCATGGGGAATCCTTTATTCTTGCTTGCATATGATCTAATATTTTGATTTGTTTTTTTTTTGTGCAATTGTAGGTTTAGGGGTTCACAATTCCATTTGGTAAATCTGTGTACATTTGCAACAACTTTAGCCTTCAATACCTCATCACCATTATACTCTTGAAGGAACTCTCACAAACTTATACTATCTATCCAACTTTGAGTCCTACATTGTCCTCGAAATACTATACTTTCAACTTTCCATTATCAAAATTTGTCTTCAAAGCTTATTTAAGATTGTTCATTTGGCTTGACTTTGGCCTCCAGACTTGTCTATCATAGTGCTCAGACCATCATTATATATTGATTTCCCTCTTCATCATAGTTGATTATCTTCAACAAAGTTTCATACCACTGCCTTAGTATAGTTTGTCATTTTGATATGAAGTAAAGGGAACTGTGATATTCATCAAGACTACTGTGATAACCATTTCACTATCACTAATGGATTTGATTGTACTCTTGATGGCAGCCATGCAATTTTACTTCACTTGACAGTAACCTTCTTCTCTTGCTTTGATGTCAACACAAAATTATACTTTTAAGGGTTACCATCTCTATGCTCAATCCACTATTTAGCTATCATTCCTCTAGCACATGCCCTTATATCTTTCATTGTTGAAGTGATTGTCCTTACACATTGGTATGACTATATTTTAAAATTTGAGAATACATTCTTTATGATAGTAAACCTTCCTATAGCATCATAAATTATATTCTTCATGTGCTCTATGGTGAATATTTGTTGTCTTAACATCTATGATTCATCATTCATTGTCCATGACAGTCCCCTTGACCTCATGACTCATCATAGGTTTTATATTTTGCTCCAATGTTGATCATCAACATCAAATGTGGCCATCATAATATCATCCATAGCCTCCATATTCTACAATTATTCATTGATCATTTCTCATACATAGTAGCCAAATAATGTAGACCTAGAGCTTGGACTATAGATGTATGCAAAAAATGATAAATCCCTGCCTCAATAAGCCTAATTAGACACAACAACTAACATGTTCGATATTTTAAACAATCGTATGACTGTCCTTTTTCTACCTTTTAAACACTTACTCAATGCATACAATAATTTATTGAAATGCAAAGTTGAATGGCCTCTTAACTCTTGACACTAATGTCATTTCATTTTCTCAAAACAGGGTTAAGCATATTTTGATCTAAATTTCCATAATGAACTCTTCCAATCTGTCCTTTATATCTAAGCATTGATGACAATCCATCTTGTCTTTTACTACCCCTTTTAAATGTGCATGGTCTTGGCACATCAACTTTCTCTCTTTGATTGACCTATCCTAATGTCTTGTCATTATCCCTATGGATGCACTTTGGAGCCTCCTACTTCTTTTAAATATCACTCAGAGTCACCCCGATAATTATTTTGATCCATTTGTATCTTCATTGACAAGAGATCATGTATCGCTAGGATATTCTGCAGTTTCCCTAAAGTGGTGAGTCTCCCCGATGATTATTCTTTCGATCTCAAGTATGTCGCCAAGACTCTTGCTGATGTAATCTTATTGACGTGACATAGTGGGTCGGGTAGACATTTAGAACTTACTCCAATGGTATATGTCTTGTCAATATGCTTTCGTCGTGCTTCATCAATGAGACAAGATGAGTATCTCACCGATGAAACTTCATCACTGAGACCACATGATAGTCCTCTTGATATATCTTCTCAGACAATTTTGATTGTTGTAACAGTCTTGATCTTTCACTGATATGCCTACATTTGAATGAATAGTTTTTTTTTTAAATTGCATTGTTTCGTCGAATTTTCGATGAACCTCCAAAAGCATCCGACGAATTTGTAATACATCTGATGAAACTTTCGTTGTAATGATTGAAGGGAAAAAAGAAGAAGGTGGATCTAATGACCCAACAGTGCGGAATACATTCCCTTAACACTAATACAATAGAGGAGTAGAGTATAAACAAGTTCTAATAGCTTCTAAAACTACTTGAGATGAATACAACCAGTAAAATAGATAACAAAATTGAGCATTCACAAATTGACACAAGATATACGTGGGAAAACCTTTTCAAGTAAAAAACCCACCACCCAAAGTCAAGACAATTGTATTCGAGTAATAAAACAATTACATATAATGTTCAGTCTTCTTTGATCAACTCACAACAATTTTGTTATCTTTCTTTTCTCATTTTTACAATGTTATCTTAACATACAGTTCGAAAAAAATAAATTAACATTTGCAATATTGTACTTGACTTATTAAGTCATACATTGCATTCAATGTCATCAACCAAATGTCGACCATCAGGGTCATGAATCTCTCATCCAATAACGCAATCGATCTGCCCATGTTGATCTCCCTGCATCGACCCACCCAGGCATTAATACCATCACCCAAATCAGGTTTTGTTCGCCAGCCTAAGTCGAACTACACCTGTTGCAATTACTATTTTGGTTTCCAACCAATCATCGTTCTGACACTGAGCCAAGTGTCTGTATTTAATTTGTCCATCGCTTCTGTGACCGAGTCCAACTTGGTCAAACAACCACGAGCTCGTCCGAGCTCACCCATCGCCTCATCGAGCTCTATCTAGGACTCCACCACACTACCGCTGCCAAATTTGAGTCATTCTATAGTATAGTGATGAGCTCATCCAAGCTCACCCATCTCACCTCTGAAAACACCACCGCGCTACCACTACGGTCATCGGATAGGACCGCGGTGTAGCGGTGACCGATCTGTGGGACAATTGACGCTCAAAACCGTGCTACCGTGGGGGCCGACAGGCCACCCTGCGGTAGAGCGGTGACCATTGGTAGTCTTACCGTAGCCACCACAGTGAGCAAGCTCACCGTCCATGGTACTGTGGTAACTGCTGAACCCAACCACAAGTGGTCTCACCGCGGTGAATGGACCCACCACCCACGGTATGGCGGTAACCGCCAAGGCCACCACATGCAACATCATCGTGGCCATGATGGTGAGAGGACCCACCACCTGTGGTATGGCGGTAACCACCAAGGCCACCACAGGCGGCTTCACCATGGCCACCCAGGTCAAGGACTTAATCGCCTACGGTATGGCGGTGACCAATAAGACATGTCGAACGATGCCAACCGTGACCACCATGGCAAAGGAAGAGACTGTGAGCGGTAAAGCGGTAATCACCAAAACTATCACTACAGCACCACCAGGGGCATAAAAGAGTCGGGCGCAGTATGGTAGTAAACTATAGAAATAATAAATTTTTTCCAAGGCATGAAAACAAGGGCATTAAGCTGGAAGTTGAGACACATTATCTCAATAAGCTCCCACTTGGCGAACACTTCCAACTCCCTCATGACTTTGAAAACTACTGTCTATCATAAGCCCCAAGACCCATCGATTTTGCGCACCATCTGAACTTGTCTGTGCCAACCGGCTTTGTCAAAGCGTCTGCAACATTCTTCAAGGTGTCAAACTTTTCCAGACTGACCTTGCCATCTTCAACCATATCTCTTACGAAGTGATATTGCACATCAATGTGCTTGGTTCTGGCATGAAAGGCCGGATTCTTTTCCAAACAAATGGCACTCTGACTGTCACAGTAGATTGAAATTTTCCCAACATTAAATCCAATGTTTGAACACAAATGGTTTAACCAAACAGCTTCCTTGCAAGCATGAGTCTTTGCCATGTATTTAGCCTCAGTCGTGAATAAAGCAACTACAGCTTGTCATTTGCTCATCCAGCTGATTGCTCCACCATTATGCATAAAGGTGTATCCACTGGTGGATCGCCTGCTGTCAATATCCCCTGCCCAATTTGAATCAACATACCCACGAATGTTGAGAGTCCTCTGTGATACAACCAAATTTCCATGGTAACACAGTGCATAATCTGAAGTCCCCATCAAATACCTAAATACTCTCTTCATAGCATCCCAATGTGATCTTCCCAGATTTTCCATAAATCGGTTTAGAACTCCCATTGCTTGGGAAATGTCTGACCTTGTACAGACCATAGCATACATTAAACTACCAACAACACTTGCATAAGGCACACTAGTCATGTCCTCCATCTCAGTAGCAGACTTTGGACAGTCTTCAACATATAGCTTTGTTCCATGCATGATTGGAATAACTAGTTGCTTGCAGTCATCCATACTAAACCTCTCCAAAACTGTTTTCACATACTTACTCTGACTAACCCAAGGCTTTCTGCTTGTTTTTTCCCTGGTTATCTCCATTCCAAGAATGTACCTAGCTGCACCAAGATCTTTCATTTCAAACTTTGCAGACAACTGATATTTAAGATCAGAAATCATAGACTTGTTATTCCCAATGAATAACATATCATCCACGTACAGGGTAATAAGAAGCACATGATCATTCTCATAATTATAATAAATGCAATGATCAGATTTTGATCTCACAAATCCAATTGACAACACAAACGTGTCAAATTTTTGGCACCACATTCTAGGAAATTGCTTTAAACCATAAAGAGATTTATTTAACGTACAGACCAGATTTTGTTTACCTCTTTCAACAAAATGCTCAAGATGGAACATGTACATTTCTTCTTCCAACTCACCATGGAGAAACATTGTCTTCACATCCATCTGCTCAATTTCAAAGTCATACACAATGCCAATGACAATAAAAATCTAATGGATGTCAGCTTTGCTACAACGGAGAAAATCTCTCCATAATCAATTCCCTCAATTTGAGAAAATCCCTTTGCAACCAATCATGCCTTAACACTGCCATCAATGTTTGTCTTCTTTTTGAATATCCACTTACAACCAACATATTTTCGCCCTTTTGGAAGTGTTACCAAATCCCAGGTTTCATTATTTTTCAAAGACTCCATCTCTTCATTCATGGCTTGTAGCCAAGAATTTGAATCGGCCATGTTGATTGCTTCTTTACAGTCCTAAGCTCATCAGTGCTGGTAATTAAAGCATAGGCACAATTCGAATTTAACAGTGAGAAACCATACCTTTCAGGTTGCCTTCTTTCTCATGTAGATCTTCTTACAGGCTGAGGTTGTGGTTCTTCATCATCAGAACTTCCAGAGTTACTTGAGCTCTCCTCAGTCTCAGGTACACCATGCAACTCTTCCCTTTTTGGAATTTGGGGAATCTCAACTGCATCCTTCTTCTTGTCACTCTAATCTGTCTCAATTTTTTGATCACTTACTGAAGGTTTTAGCT
Source organism: Sequoiadendron giganteum (assembly GCA_007115665.2). Taxonomy (NCBI): domain Eukaryota; kingdom Viridiplantae; phylum Streptophyta; class Pinopsida; order Cupressales; family Cupressaceae; genus Sequoiadendron; species Sequoiadendron giganteum. Next base: position 350,418,150 of record CM021101.1, read on the forward strand.
CATGAAATATCATGCTTCTGGTGTAAAAAACCATCTCAGTAATAGGGTTCCAAAGCTTGTATCCTTTCACACCAACTCCATAGCCGATGAAAATACATTTGACAACCTTGTTATCCAATTTAGATCTCTTTTCATTTGGAACATAAACATATGCCTCACAGCAAAACACACGGACATGCCTCAGAGAGGGCTTCTTACCAGACCATGCTTTCAAAGGCATCTTATCAACAAGAGCAGAGCAAGGAGATCTATTTATTAGATAACATGATGTAGCCATAGCCTTAGCCCAAAAATTTTGTTCCAGACCAGTACCACTCAACATACTCCTTGCATTTTCCACCAGCGTCCTATGCAACCTTTCAACAACTCTATTTTGCTATGGAGTGTAAGGTGTCTTATACCTTTTAATTCCATGATCAGTGCAATACCTTTCAAAATATGCAAAATAAAATTCACTGCCATTTTTTGTCCTCAAACACTTAATATTCCTTCCAGTCTGATTCTCTACCAAAGATTTAAATTCTTTAAACCTACTGAACACTTCTAATTTACTTTTAAGAAAGTATACAAATGCCCTTCTCAAATAGTCATTAATAAAAGAAACATAATATCTAGACATCGATAATGAAGGAACATTAACTAGACCAAACACATCAAAATGAACATAATCCAGTATACCAGAAGATTTGTGAGGACTAGAATAAAACGAAACACAATGTTGTTTCCATAGATACAATGTTCACAAAAATTGAACTCAAGATTACAATCATCAAGCCCTTCTACAATATTTTAATTCTTTAAGGTTTTTAAACCTTTTTCACCGACGTGACCAAGTATATGATGCCATAGCATAGTCTTCTCAGCTAGGAGTTTTACCTCCAAAGCATTTGCTGACAGAGAAGTGTCTTCATCTTTCTCTACAGGAGCAACATTGCTTGACTTTATAGAGGCACCGTTACAAAGAACAAGACGTGCATCCAGCTTGTACAAAGTGCCAGTACAAACACCCTTAACCAACACCATTGCACCTCTAGCCATTTTACATCCCTTGCTTGAAAAAGAAACTTCTACACCAGCGTCATTTAACTTACTGATAGAAAGAAGATTTTGAGCTAGACCTGGTATGTGAAGTACGCCACCAGTACCTTTGACTCTCCCGTCAGGAAATTGAATTCTAACTCTTCCTCTGCCAACTATCTCCAGCATTGAATCACTTGCCAGGTACACCTTTCCACCATCATACTCCTCATATTTAGAGAACCATTCTTTATTGGACGTCATGTGAAAAGATGCACCTAAGTCAACCAGCCAGACATCATCTGATGCCTAAGTTGTCAAGGCTATTGCAATGAAGGCGTCTGCATCACTTTGAGAAGATTCATTTTCAAAAGAATTCTTCTTCTTCTTCTCCTTGCAGTCCTTTCGGATATGACCAGGTTGCCCATAGTTCTAGCATCTCACCTTGAACTTTTTAGCAAGAGACTTTGATCTCCCTATAGATTTGGATTTCGACTTCTTGTCCTTCTTCTTGCCTTTCTCCTTTGGTCTACCTTGAACACCAAGAGCCTCTTTGGCCATCTTTGAAGACTTCCTTTGAATCTCCTCAGATAACAATGAGGCAACAACGTCTTCCATCTTGAAAGCAATGGTGGTGCTTCCAATGGCCATCACGAGATGATCCCAACTGTCAGGTAACGAACATAATAGGAGCATGCAATGATCTTCCTCCTCGATCTTTACAACTACATAAGCCAACTGAGTAACACTCATATTAAATGAGTTCATATGGTCTGCAATAGATGCACCTTCTTTCATTTTCAAGGAGTACAACTTCTTCCTCAAGAAAAACTTTTTAACTAGAGACTTTCCTTGATAAATATCACCAAGCTTCTTCCACAATGAAGCTGCAGACTGCTCCTCATGGACATTTAGGAGTACATAATCGACTAGACTCGGTCTTATCTGACCTCTAGCTTTTCTATCAACAAGATCCCAAGCCTCTTGGGTCATACTTTGTGGCTTAGTACCAGACATTGCTAACCAGAGGTCTCTATCCACCAACAAGTCTTCCACTTTGAGTTTCCATAGCTCAAAGTTGTTTCCATTAAACTTTTCAATATCTACTCTACCAGATTTACTCGCCATCTCAAATAGAAACAAGTTTTGACAATGCAATACTCCCACTGAAACAGTATTAGCACAAAAAATTGGGCTTTCTCTCAAGGATAACACAATGGGCCAGGCTCTAATACCACTTGAAGGGAAAAAAAAAAGGTGGATCTAATGACCCAATAGTGTGGAATGCATTCCCTTAACACTAATACAATAGAGGAGTAGAGCATAAACAAGTTCTAATAGCTTCTAGAACTACTTGAGATGAATACAACCAATAAAATAGATAACACAATTAAGCATTCACAGATTGACACAAGATATACATGGGAAAACCTTTTCAAGTAAAAAACCCACCACCCAAAGTCAAGACAATTGTATTCGAGTAATAAAACAATTACATACAATGTTTAGTCTTCTTTGATCAGCTCATAGCAATTTCGTTATCTCTCTTTTCTCACTGTTACAATGTTATCTTAACATACAGTTCGAAAAAAAAAACTTAACATTTTCAATATTGTACTCGACTTATTAAGTCATACGTTGCATTTAATGTCATCAACCAAACACTAACAATCAGGTTCATGAATATCTCATCCAATCATGCAATCGATCTGCCCATGTCAATCTCCCTACATCGAGCCACCCATGCATTAATGCCATCACCCAAATTGGGTTATGTTTGCCAGCCTAAGTCGACCTACACCTACTACAATTACTATTTTGGTTTCCAACCAATCATCATTCTGACACTGAGCCACGTGTCTGTATTTAATTTCTCCATTGCTTCTGTCACCGAGTCCAACTCGGTCAAACAACCCTGAGCTCATCTGAGCTCACCCATCGCCTCATCGAGCTCTATCCAAGACTCCACCGCATTACCGCTGCCATGTTTTAGTCATCTTGTGGTATAGCAGTGAGCTCATCCGAGTTCATCGATGACTTCACTGAGCTCAACCGTCTCGCCTCTGGAAACACCACCGCGCTACCACTACAGTCATCGGACAGGATCACAGTGTGGCGGTGACCGGTCTATGGGACCACTGATGATCAAAACCGTGCTACCATAGGGCTGACAAGGCACCCCACGGTAGAGCGGTGACCATCAGCTAGACCGTTGGTGGTCTTACCGCAGCCAACACGGTGAGCAAGCTCACTGTCCACAGTACTGCGGTAACTGCCAGACTCGATCGTAGGTGGTCTCACCGTAGCCACCATGGTGAGTGGACCCACCACCCGCAGTATGGCGGTAACTGCCAAGGCCACCGCAAGCAGCATCACCGTGGCCACTACAATGAGAGGACCCACCGCCCGCAATATGGCGGTAACCGCCAAGCCCACCGCAGGCGGCTTCACCACGGTCGTCGCAATCAAGGACTTAACCACCCATGGTATGGTGGTGATCAACAAGATAGGCCGAATGATGCCAACCACAACCACCATGGCAAAGGAAGAGACTATGAGCAGTAAAGTAGTAACCACCAAAACTATCACCGTGGTACCACCAGGGGAAGAAAAGAGCCAGGCGCGGTATGGCAGTAAGCTGCAGAAATAATAAATGTTTGCCAAGGCATGAAAATAGGGGCATTAAGTTGGAAGTTGAGACACATTTTCTCAACAATGACTTTCCTATATTGATGCAATTTGATGAACTGATGTCGTTGTTATTTCAATCTCAAGTATGTCACCAAGACTCCTGCCGATGTAATCTTATCAGCATGACATAGCGGGTTGGGTAGACATTCAAAACTTACTCCAATGGTATATGTCTTGTCGATATGCTTCCCTCATGCATCATCCATGAGACAAGATGTGTATCTCGCCAATGAAACTTCATCACTAAGACCATAGGCCAGTCCTCCTGATATATATTTTCAGGTAATTTTGATCGTTGTAATAGTCTTGATCTCTCACCGATATTTTCAATAAGTTGAAACTTTCATCGTAATTGCGATGAACTTTTGTTGTTGATCTAATGCTTTGGCAAAGCATGCCACTTCTGTTTTGGCTATTGTCTGTTGTTAGATTGACAAAATTTTCGTCAATATTTTGATGAACTTGAGTCATGATTTCGAAGTTTTAAAGCTAGTCGAGAAAGCGACAAAAATTGAGCAACAAAAATTATTTCAGTGATTCATCGATATTCCGACAATAGATTGTCGATATTCCAACAAAATTTTGTTAGAAATTGGAGTTAAATACAGTAGTGTGTTGACCTTGTGGAGGCATGTGTTGCTGACCATGTGGGGGTATATATTTTTGGTGAGGGGGTGGCTGAGCATTTTTATGTTGTGTCTTTAGTCATTGGGCTCATGTCATCAAACACCTTCTTGCCCTTATCATTCTCTTGAGTTCGTTTACTTTTGTCATTATTTGGATCCTCCTTATACAAAGACCTTTTCCCATGCATGTTGTGAGTAATTTTAATAGTCTGAACTCTAGGATGGTTCCTTTCTAATGTATACTTCACTTTATCGGTTTTAATGCACTTGTTCATTCAGAGTCACCACTCACTTTCCAAAAGGTGAGAAAATTTTGTAGTTCCTTGTTCCCAATGAAATCTTCTGCAAGATATTGAATCTATGATGAAAGCTTGGGCTCAGTTTAACTCCCCAATAGAGTCACCAAACTATTAGGTCTCAAAAATACAGGTTTGAACCACAAGAGGTTGCCAAGCTCTTGACACATTTTTGGCTAATGTACAAGGCCAATCAATGTGTTTGAACCTTCTACTCTTTAGGCTCTACTAAACCTAGGCAAGTGTGCCTATGTAAATGGTGCAGATTTGAACTATGTTTCCTATTTGATCAATCTATCCATAATGGAAATTTGACAATGGAGAGATGTGATCCTAATTTGGTATAAATTGTATAAGCAATATCAAAGTGCAATTCAGTATATTCAGTTAACAGATGTGGGATTGTGAAAAAATGTTTAATGAAACTAAATGAATAAAAATGGGTGAGACCAGTGCCTTGTTGGGTAAAACGGAGCCCAATGAGGACCTAAAAATTGTGACCTATAATTGAAATAACTCAAATTGTTTTGACATGGGTTTATAACTTGTATAAACATGCAAGTAAATAGTTAACAAACTCTACTTGAGACAAATTGACAACCCTAATTATATGGCTCTTCTTATTGATCCAATTAACACTTCTAAATTACTATGAATGACTATAAGGATTTAATATTTACTTGAAAGAACCAAGTAATCTCATCACACGAATACAACAAATGTGCATTGACAAACTGAACATATACTTGATATATCAGTTTGAATAGCAAAGAAGTATTAAAAATGGAGACAACCAAACAATTGAATAGTTTCAAGAAACAGTTGATACCATAATTAGGTTGAAAAATCAAATATCTTCATTAACTTCTTCCATATTCATACATGCATCATGGTCTTCACTGTGTACAACCTGTTCTGAAAAATTCTCTACTCTACTCTCTGCTTCTTCTATTCTCAATCTATTTTCCCTTTTTATATCTTCCCAGAAAAATCCCTCGCACCTTTTATTCTTTTCTTTTCGCATTCTCATGAGATGCAATTAGCCTCAGACCAAAAGACACACCATTCCTTCCATTAACCTCTACCGCTCATTTCATTCACGGTTTCTTCTTTCACAGTTGGTTGGGAGCCTTCCACATGGCGTCTCATTGGGGTTTCCCTTCAAGTCATTCTTTTCACTTTTTTTGAGCTTCGGTTGCTTGCTACATGGTGCCATATCGCACATCTTGCCAGTTTTAATTGGTGAGAATTTTGGAAGCGCGAGCTAGCAAGCAAGGGTGGAGATCGAACTACATCTTAATCTTTACTTTTGAGTCGTTGATGAAAATAAGCATGTGGATCTTCTCTGAATACTTGTGGGATCCATTCATCTATAGCTACAGAGTGTACGTGGTAGTTATTCATGAGTCTCGCCGATCTCAAAGAGTCTGCATCTTAATCTCGCGAGCTCACGTGGAATAGTGGTGATTTGGCTACGTTTATCCCTCAATCTTGGTCATTGATCTTTCTTCATCTAGGTTAAATCATCAAACAATTGTTCTTTATTCAATCTCACATTGACTTCCATCATGGAAAATGGCCCACAATTACTCAATATTCACTTCAAGCTACCAAAAAGACGTTAGATCAAAGCTTTGTTTGATCTCCACCATTCATTGTTGCCAATACTGCTCATAGTTTTCCTACCATCACCATGTGGCATCTTATTGGGGCTTCCTTTTGGGACACTCCTTTTCCTTCTGGCCAGGCTCCAGTTGCTTGTCACGTGGCCCATGCTCGACATCGACATCCACGTGTCACTATTCCACACATTGCTCAATAATTTTGTGAAAACCTTGTGAGGTCAGCCCAGAATGATCTGGATTTGACTATTTCATCTTCATCTGACGGTTAGAAAGCCTGCACATGTGAAAATTTTAATTATAAAAGGGGGATTGGGTAGGTGGACAGGGAAATGATCCTCGAGGCTGAAATTTTAGACATTTATCAACCCGATACGCAAATAAAGTTTAAACACAGTCCCAACGAATAAAAACTTATAGGGTAGGTAAAAAGGGGTCGATAACACAAATGACTAACAAGGCTCATATCAAAACTTATGCAATCGGTGACCCATAATAGTAGGTCAACGCATGAATAAACAACCAAAGCAACCAGAAGACTAGAAGCCAAAATTTGTGGCTAAAACCCAAAACCCCAAGACTAGAAAATTGTAAAGGCTCCAACACCTTGTATTAGGTTTTCTCTCACATGTCCAAGTAAACGTTAGTTTTTCACAGTTTTGATCATCTACATTCGTTGAGCACGACATTCTCTACAAAACTCATGTGCTAGAATTTTTCAGGAAAAATTCCTTCTAGCTTCACTTTTTGAAGCTTTGTTTTTTTCCAGAGATTCCTTTGCATGGTAGTGAAAACGTCAACATTTTAAAAAATGAAATATTTGGGTTTGATCAACTCTCAAGCGGCAACAAAACCCATGTGAGATTTTTTCGAGAAAAAATGCCCTCATAGCTTCCACTGCCCCTATTACTTTTGTTTCAAAAAGCTCTTGCATGCCAAGAGAAAAATCATTTTTTCGAATTTTTGATGTTGTGGGTTTTCTTAGAATCATTTTTTCTACAAAACCCATATCTCGATTTTTTTCCTAAAAATTTCCCCTCGACAGGCTATTTTTAGCTCACTGAAGAAAGTTGTCAGAACATATCCATGTTTACAGTCAACAGGCTAGTTTTTCAAAATGCAGTTCACTTAGACTGAATTCAAGACCAACTCGGTTTTGATTCAGGATTTCATCAAAAAATCTGACATCAATTTGCATCAAGCGCATCTGGAGGGTTGATTTAGACAATTTGACATGCATAGTCACTCAAATTCCACATGGTTTCATACCTCATATAGATAATATCCTTCCAAGGCTAGTTTAGAGGGTCGAATACTGTTGGAATTTTGTTTGCACAACAAGTTCATGGGCATGTTTGATAGCTAGAGTATTCACAGTCAAACATCACGATATCATCATGCAACACCCTTTCACTAAGAAGAATCAAGAAAAGTGTCAAAGGCATCAAGCTTTAAAAGAAACGAAGGTCATCACTCCAGTTACAGAGTCGCTAAAGTTACCAATAAGTGGACTATCAGTTGAAGTGTGTAGATATTTCCATGATTGCTCAAGTTGCTGACAAGTAATAAATCAACAGTTGAGACATGTGATGACCTCCAAATAATGAGGCAATCAACAACCTCGTGGAGGGGTTAATTGCTCAAGATCATGGCCATTAAACTACAAGGTTAGGATGTTCCACCTTTTGAGGATAAACATTAGACACAATAGTTAACTTGATGCCTATTTCCAAGTTAACTCGTTGTCCCACCTTTTGCATGTCTATTTTGGAGATACCTATATACATATGGAGCTTTCAGTTATATTCCAGTTAATTGATGTTGGTTATCAATTGACTCATCGATAAGGACTTGTGTGTTGCAAAGTCCAATTATCTCAGTTTAGAATCAATTAATTGAGGTAGTTTTTTCAGTTAACTATTAAGTTGCATACATTTAGACTTCATGATAAATCTTGCATGCTTGCAAGATCGAATGTTAACTCAAGAATATTTTAGGGTTCCCTACTCCTTCAATCTTCTATAAATAAGAGCACCCTTGATCATTTATATTTCAACTTTTGTTGTGATAACAAATTGTTGTGCCCACCTTGTCGTGCAATATTGCTATTTTGTATTGGTTCACTTTGTTTAATATAAAGTTGGTTTGATTGTTCATTGTGTGTATGTCTCATAATACAATTTGTTATCCCAGATTTATTTATTTCTAATAATCATTCTTTCATATCTACACCTCAGATAGGCATTCCACCTACTTGGTAATTTATAAATAGATATTATCGTTTGATGTTGTTTTTAATAGTCTTTCTTTCATATCTACACCTCGGATAGGTGTTCCACCTCCTTGGAAAGTTAGAAATAGAGATTATCATTTGATGTTATTTTTAATAGTCTTTCTTTCATATCTATACCTCAGATAGGTGTTCCACCTCCTTGGGAATTTAGAAATAGAGATTATCATTTGATGTTGTTTTTAATAGTTTTTCTTTCATATTTACACCTCGGATAGGCATTCCACCTCGTTCAGAATTTAGAAATAGAGATTATTATTTGATGTTGTTTTTAATAGTCTTTCTTTCATATCTACACCTTGGATAGGTGTTCCACCTCCTTGGGAATTTAGAAATAAATATTGTCATTTAGTGTTTGTTTCCAATAATCTTCTTTCAGCCTACCTCAGATAGGTGTTCCACCTCCTTGGTAATCCTGAGAACTGGCTTGTCATTTGATATTGTTTCCAATAACCTTCATTTCAGCCTACACCTTAGATAGGTGTTCCACCTCCTTGGGAATCCTGAGATAGATTTTATCGTCAACTATTCCCACTTGCTCCTAAGTCCTCATGCTCTATTTTTCTTGAGTAAATAAGATAGTTTTAGAATTAGCCTAGTTTTAATTAAGATCTACAAAACCAGAGAAAACCTTGGCTACAATGTATATGGTTTTATAACCTTGTGTCTCTACCAGCTGAGTAAAAAAGATAGGAATTTAGAATACTTTAATTTTTATGCATATCAACAAAAGAGGGAGCTTCTCCTCCTAATTTGAAGAGCAGTTAATACTATGCATAGTTGTCTATTGCCTATACGCACTCTAGAGGTGTGAATTGTAATGCCAACAATTTTTTGGTGCCCACCATGGGGTACAAGGCATAAAACTTCATAGAAAAAGATTAAACCCTTTTATGTCACAGGAATGACCATTTGGTGTTCTACTGCTCCAATACAACAACAAAGTCTCATACCTTCCATTATAAAACCAAAATTCATACTGATTCAAGGGGAGCAGCCAGGCATTATCAATAGCATGCATAGTTTCATCTTTGACAACAATACATCATCTTCTTAGTGGAGAAACATAGCTACTACTCTGGACGAGGAAGAAGAAAGGGTTGATCTTGTAGGTGGAAGACCGATTTTACCACCTCCTATGTGGCAATATTTCATCTTGGCTTACCAAGTATATACCGGGAGGAGAAATAATCCTCTCTTTCAAGAAGAAGAGCCAATCTTCCAAGAGGTTCCTGAACATTTCCAAGAAGAACCTCTAGCTCAAGCAATGGGTGACAATAACAACAACAACAACAATGGCTGGAATGGGAGAAATCCCAGGCATCCAGACCCATTACCTCGAGGTGACAATATCAACCTGTTGGCTTTTCAAGGACACCATGAGCTTCCCAAAGAATCACGTAAGCATTTCCTGAGATTTCAAGGTGACAGGGCTCGTCACCCCGATGAGCACATCTTAGCATTCACAACAACTTATTTTGTTTTGCATATATCACACGAAGACATCATCGTTCGTCTCTTTGTTGAGACTCTTGAGGCAAACTCTACAAACTGGTTCAATCATCTAGAACCACATATTATCACAAGCTAGGTAGTCATGAGTGAAAGATTCTTGGCAAGATTCAAGCCCACAAAAGATAGTCATCAATTATTTGTGCAACTCAAACTCAAATATGGAGTCACATGAACCAATGAGAGAGTTCTTGGAAAGGTTTAACCACCTCATCACATGCCTCTCTCATACATTTAATCCATCAGATAAAATTTTGATGAGCATCTTCATCAACGCTCTCCCATCAGAAATAACCTTTTTCTTGAAGTCAGGCCATGAAATAGATTTACAACTTACACAAGAAGAAGATATTAAGCTTGAACAAAATATGATCACAACACAAAAGATGAAGAATGATGCAATCAAACCGCTTGTTCAAGCATATGCAGATCCACTGGTACAAAAGGTAGTTGATGAGGTGACTATCTTTAAAAGATAGTCACCCACTCAAGGGCAGCAAGCACTGCCCGCACCACCACCGTATCAACCTCAACAAACACACCAACTGAAGAGGAATAACTTCCAACCCTTCAACAAATACAAACTAAGGTTTCTAGCAATGCAACCAAGACAACCTATTGATACTAAGAAGTCTACAACTTTTTGCTCTTTCCATGACACTGATGCACACACCAGATCCACATGTACAAAGAATCTAAGAATGAACTAGATTATAGGATACACTAAGGCTCCTCCAAGTACAAGTTTCATACCTTCACCAAGTGCAAGTGTTGTCTCACCACAATCATACAACTTTAATGGAGACTTCACAACGAAATACATCGATAGAGAACCCATTAATGAAGAAGAAGAATATTGTCAGTACTCTCTCACAGTAAATCATGAAAAAAATTCATCGCCTATGTTCACATGTGCACAACACTTCAAAGCACAAAAAGAAGAAGAGGGAAAGTAGAAATCAAACAAAAAGGGGAAAGAAGTAGCTTCTACTTCTAATCCCAAGTCTTCACAAGAGAACATCATATCGAATGCTCAAGATCCATCTTTAGCAAACTTTTACATTGTGTCTTCCATGATGAAGATGAAGGTACAAATTTCACAACTGGATTATCTTCAGGACCATCCAGATCAATTGGATCGGATCCTCAAGGTTGTAAAGAAGAAAGCTACAATCTAGCCTACATTGCTCAAGTCATCTATACCAGCAGAAGACAAGCCAAATTCATTCTATATATCTTTGTATATGGGAGGTTTCAAACTCGACAACTATATCATAGATTCAGGAGCTTCAAAAAACAACATACCCTTACAAAGCATGAACGCATTGGGACTCTCGTGCACCAAAACTCATGACAAGTGTTACTCACTTGAATCAAAGTTGGTGTCATTGGTTGGACAACTTAAATATGCTCAAGTAAGGCTAGCATCTTGTCCAAAAAATAAGATAATGATGACCATCTTGGTAGCTGACATTCCAACCAGTTATAGGATGCTTTTGAGTAGAAGCTTCTTCAAGGACCTCAAAGGTGAAATTTAGTTGGATTCGTCATTCACGACAATCCCATTGAAGAAGGGTAGTTTCAAGCTAGAACCTGAGGCCAAGTTGAGATTCATGCTGGTAAGATCCTAGGATCCCCAAGCATAAGTGTTATATCAAGATACGGGTCCTGACACATATGCTATGATGTCTGAAGTAACTGAAGAAAGTCAAGAGTTTTCACTCTCTACAAGCACATCAAATGAAGATTCACAAGTACAGACGATGCAATTTGATGAAAGTTGCTCAACATCAGGTTTGGGAGCAGGAGTTGTTATCACTTCTCTCGAAGGATATCTATATCCTTTCACATATCAGTTGCAATTTGAATGCACCAACAAAACGACGAAATACAAGGCGGTTCTACTAGGTCTAAAAAATGCAAAGGATATGGGAATAAAATTACTTAGAGTTGAAGGGGACACAAAGCTGATCATCAAGAAGATTAGAGATCAAATCCAAGTTAGAAAGAATTGCCTTCAATCCTATAGAAAAATATTATGGAATGCCATTGACTGGTTCGAAGCATTCAACATCAAGTATATTGCACATACAAACAATAGTAGAGTCAATGCCCTCATAGTATCAACCCATTTATTCATGCCACGTTCTGACTTTCACCAAAATTCCTTCGCTATTGAGCTAATATATAGGCTAGTTGTTCTTGATAATTTCGACAACTGACAGGTCTTTGATCATGGCAATAACACTACAGAGTTTCTAATCATGGGAGACAATTACAAGGAATTATTCTTTGAAGGTATTTCTACTCCTTTGAAAAAATCAATTACGAAAGACTCTGAAGTTACAGACTGGGATCATTCAATTGAGAGGAAATCAAATTCCCAAGGGTGTTATTTCTTTAGAGAAAATTTTTGACAGGCATGACAAGTAGATTCAAGATCAAAATAATTCAGGTGATAACACTTCTACTAAACATTATCAGGTGAACATTGGCACTAAAGACAAGCCTTGACTTGTTAACTTGGGCAAGTGTTGTACTCGAGAAGAAAGCAAGAATTTGATCTCCTTCTTCAAACAATATAAAGATGTTTTTGCCTAGTCTTACGAAGACTTGAAATTTTTCACACCCATTGAATTGTCTCACACAATTCCTCTGAAGTTTGATGTCAAGCCCTTCAGGTAGAAGTAAAGACATTACAATTTGTGGATTCAAGACACTATCTACGCAAAAAATTAGAAAATGGTGGAATCAAAGATTATTTTTCCAATACATCACTCCACCTGGGTTTCAAACATAGTTCTTGTACGCAAAAAGAATGGAGAAATCAGAATTTGCATACATTCCAGGAACCTGAATCAATCATCCCTGAAAGATAATTATCCCTTACTGATCATGGAGCACACTTTGCAGACGGTCACCGATTTAGAAATGCTATCATTACTTGATTTTTTTTGGATATAATCAAATTGTAGTGGCAGAGAAGGATCAAATCAAAAAAAAAATCACTACCTCATGGGGTACATTTTCTTATGAGACGATTCCTTTCAACCTCATCAACGCTAGTGCAACTTTTCAGAGAGCCATAGATCTAGCTTTTGGGGATCTTAAAAATAAAATAATAGTTGACTACCTTGACAACCTTACCATTTTTGCAAACAAGCGACAAGATCACTTTTCACATCTCGTGAAAGTTTTTGAAAGATGCAAGTACCACAAAATCTCATTGAATCCTAGAAATATCTTTGCGGTGATGGAGGGCAAGTTGCTTGGCCACATCATCTCCAAAGAGGGAACTAGGATTGACCCGAATTGGGTGGATTCAATCAAGAACTAGTCTCTTCCAACAAATAAAATAGGAGTGCATTCCTTCTTCAATAAAGTCAATTTCATAAGAAGGTTTGTACCCAATTTCTCAGAGTTGACTAAGGAGATATCAACTATGATGAAAAAGATGTCCTCTTTCACGTGGATAGAATAAGATAAGCAAGCCTTTGACAAAATAAAAGAAGCCATTGCTAACGCACTAGTGTTGGTCCATCTTGACTTTGAGAAGGATTTCATCCTTTATTGTTATGCATCGGAGCACACTCTATCTACCATACTAACTCAGAAGCTTGATGAAGAAAGAGAATCTCCTATAGCTTTCATGAGCAACAACTTTAAAGATACTAACAAATTGAGAAGAATGCGTATGTTGTCGTTAGGGCTATCAAAAGTTTCAGATTCTATATCTTGAACTCCCACACAATGGTGTTTGTCACCAATCCAACAATAGAAGTGTGCTGACTCAACAAGGGATGGGTACTAAAAGAGGAAATTGGATTGCTAAAGTTTAAGAATATGATCTAGAGATCAAGCCGATCAAGCTCGTTCACAAGCGAGGTCTTTGTCAATTGTTGGTAGAAGATGGAGATCAAAACTACAAAAGCAATGGAAAAATTAAACTTGAACCTAAGATTAAAGAGGACCTTCCTATGGTCCTTACTAGTTGAATCTGTTGATCAATGGTACGTTGAGATATCATACTTTTTAACTTATGGAGAATGTCCATGTCACATGGACAAACAACAGAAAAGAACTTTGAAGCTGAAAGCACAAAACTTCGTGCTTATGAATAATGTTTTGTTCAAGCATGACCTTGATAGAACATTTCTATTATGTGTTGGTAAGGACCAACAATAGAGATTGTTGGAGAAATTTCATAGTTGAGCTTGCGGTGGTCATTTCTCATCAAGGTTCACTGCATTCAAGATCCTACGAGCATAGTTCTATTGGCTGACTATGTTTCGTGACACATACGAATGGGTGTATAGATGTCAGATGTGTCGGCAATTTGTTGGCAAAGTAAAATTGATAGCTATTCCACTCAGGCCAATAATCATTGATGCTCCATTTCAACAATGGGGTATGGATTTTGTAGGTCCCATCATCCAACATTCTAGCAAGGGGCATATCTATGTCCTTACAACAACAAATCATTTCAAAAAATGGGTTGAGGCCATTCCTACAAAGTGAGCCATCTTAGAAGTCGTTTGCGATTTTTTCAAAGAAAATATCATTACACGCTTTGGGGTCCCTTGCAACATTGTGACTGATAATGAAATTTTTTCTCATATGAGGAACTACTAGATTTATGTTTTGATCATGATGTCACATTGTCACATGCATCAGATCATTACCCTCAAGGTAATGGACAAGATGAATCTTCAAACAAGAATATAGTCACAATTGTGCACAAGTTAGTTGATTCAAATCGGTAAGCTTGGCACAAAAAATTATATGATGCCCTTTGGGCTAATAGAATTACTCCCAAGAGAACCATCGACACTTCGCCTTTTACTCTTTTATATGGTACATAAGCAATGCTACCCATCACACTGGAGTTGTCTGCTTTGCAGCTGGCATTCGTAGTGGAGGATGGAGAATTCAAAGATCCAATCGAGAAGCAAATTTTGTACCTAATGAAGCTAGAGGAAGAAAGGGTGGAGGTAGTTGACAAAATCACTACACACCAAGAGCGAGTGAAGAATATCTTTGATAAGAAAGCTTGTCAATGAGACTTTGAGATCAAAGATAAGGTCCTATTGTGGGACAAAAGACATGAGCCCAAAGGAATGCACAAAAAGTTTGATTCCTTGTGGTTAGGGCCCTTTCAGATCCATGAGTTCGTAGGAGAGAACACTTACATTCTCTTGTATTGAGATGGAAGGCTCATCCCTCTGCCATACAACGAGAAGTATCTCAAACATTTCATCCCTTCAGGGGTTGAGTGAATCTTTGTAAAATAATTTTTGTACATACTTTTCATTATTTTGTTATGTTTTTCCTTGTTCTGTAAAGTTTTGTCGTGTTTTAGGTGATTTAGGTAGTCTTGTTTTTAGGTGAGTAGGAAAGTTTCCAATGTCATAGGTGATTAGGGAATAAGTCCTGACTCCAATGCCCAACTAATATCACACTGGTCTACATTTTTAACTAGAGATTCTTGGTTCTCTTATGTCGTAAGTATTCAACATGGTCACTAGACGAAGCCTAATGTTGTACCCAAAACAATTTTTTTGCTTTAAGGCATTTTGATTAAAATGGTCTAAATCTTGTAAAATTGTTGTCAAAAGTCAATTTTAGGTCAAACCAAGTATGGGCTTTCTGTGGGTTTAATGTATAGAAGATGCTGGTAAATTTTTATCTTTTTTGAAAAATTAGGTTTTCAGACCCCTATTCTTAGGAAAAACCCTAAAAAATAGGATCTTTTCAGAATTGATTGAAAATAATTTTGATTGGCTTATTTCATGTCATGATCATAGTGGTGAAGTCAGAATCAAGAAAAAGTCAGTTTAGCTCCAAGGTGGGTTGTTTTCACTTTTTCAGGATAAAAGTTAGGACCTCCGATGTTGTCAATGATAGTTGGCCAGTACCAGGTGTCGAAATCTAAGCCTCAAACTCATCATATAAGATTTTGTGGTGAAAGATGTTGAAAAATATGCTTCGTGATGGAGGGTATTTTCAAATGGTGAAAGTTGTAAAAAATATTATGTCTGGAAACACTATGCCTTGCTACGAGGGAGGTACTTATGCAATCAACGTGCAAGTCAACTTTGCAGTGTTCATAAATGTAAAAATGGTGAAATGCAGTCATTCACTTACGTCAACAGTAGAAATACTTCAACGCAGTGAACTTAGCAAGCGACACGGTGTTTGTGAAGTGTGAAATGATGAAAATCATCAAGTTTGGAGCTAATTGTGCCCCTGTAGGCTAGAGGCGCCCTTGAAAATGAAGGCCCAAATGCAGTGGTTGATGCTTGCAAAGACATTCATCTTTTCCAAATTTTTGTCAGGTTTCCAATCAATCATCAAGCGAATCCATCAAATTTATGAAACACAGGAAAATCGAAGGCCCAAATGCAGTGGTTGATGCTAGCAAAGACATTCATCTTTTCCAAATTTCTATCAAATTTCCAATGAGTCATCAAGCGAATCCATCAAATTTGTGAAACACTGAAGGCGGAAGCAGAAGATGAGGAAGATTCACACATCAAAGACAACAGTCAAAATACAAAATTTGCACCCCTATAGCCTAGGGGCACCCAAAAATAAAGCCTACCAGATGTCAGAATTTACAGTGACCATCTCCCATTGATATCTCCAGATTCAACCTAGCTCCGTGATGAATCTGTTCGCCAATCCATAATACATATTGAATGACCTTAGCTATTGATCCAACGAGCACATAAAATGGGGGATAAAAAGAAAGTTGAAATGTCAGATGTACATCTATAGGCTAGGGGCACCTAGCTTTTTGGTCAACTAGACGAGGTATTCGACAACTATCTTCTTCAAGAGATCTATGTAGAATCCTTCTAGCTATGTGATGAATCCAACCTTTAGCTCTCAGGATTCGTCTAATGCCCGTGAATGAAGAATCAATGTAAAATGCTGAATGATAAAAGGAAGTGGAATTTTGGCTGTATTGAAAAATGCACCTTCCTTGAGAAAGGCACCCAACTTTTTGGGGCCTTAGATGCAGTCTTCTAGATTTGTGACTCCCAAGATCATCTCTTCAAAGTTGATCAATCTTCGTAATGAGATCATTGGCACAAACATCAGAGCAATCAAACTCCCGACAAGAAAGGTCAAACTGGAGCATTCTGTTGAAAGTTACAAGTTGCAAAATGTGTCTCAAAAGGTCAATTGTGCCCTTGCAGGCCAGGGGCACCCTTGAGTTTGAGCCTCATGAATCTGTTTTCAAAACTTGCACATACAGTCATCCTTTGCGAAATTCTTTCAGCTTCGTGATGGATTTAGTATCCAATTGATGGGAATCGTCAGTCATCGACAACTACAGATTGAAGCACAAAGAATAAAAATCCAAAAATGGTTGTTTGGTGAAACATGCACCCTTTTAGAAAAAGGCACCCTAGAATTCAAGGCACCAGATGAAGTTTTTAGTGTTTGTTGCTCCCAACAACATATCATCAGACTTGATCTAGGTTTGTGATGAATGTGTCAACTCAGCTTCAAGATCAACTAGGAATCTAGAATTTAGGGTCAATCAAAGGCTTCAATGACATTTGTAAAGGCTAAAAGTTGGAAATTTTAGAAAAGTTTCTATGTTTGAGAATAATGGCGCCTAAAGTCAAACTTTGACTTTTGAAACTAAAGTGCATTGATCACCCTATAATGGAGGGATTTTTGAACTGAATTAAAATAATAATAAAACTTTAGTTTCACCTCTAAATCGACCTGCAAAATACTCCATTTTGCTTGCATGAGGTGTGTTTTCTTTTTACATGTTGGGTGGTGCCCATTTTAGGGTTTTATCTTCATCTAGTTAACTAAATTGACGTCCAATAAGATTATTGTGTCCTAAATATAGGGTTTTGCATGATGGGTGACACCTTAATTCATGAAGTTTATTTATTAAAGCATTTGGGCGCCTATTTTCTTCATCATAGATTGAAGGCTAACACATATTTTCTTGTGCAAGCAAGATTTGGAGGCGGTGCAGGAAGAAGTTTTTAGTATTCTTCGCAGTTATAGGTCCAGATTGGTCAGTAGGATAGTTTTGCATGCTTCATTTTTTCCAGCAGATTTCATCAAATTGAGACAAGGAGGCAATTTTCTTGAAGATTGATAGAGGCAAAATATAACTTCTATCTTCTCACCCTCATATTTCTTCTATCCTTGTCTTAGGTTTTCTCTTGCATGTCCAAGTAAATGACAGTTAATTCTTAGTTCTTATCATTTGGGTTCATTGAGCATGACATTCTCTACAAAACCCATGTGCTAGAATTTTTCAAGAAAAATTGCCTTGTAGCTTTGCTTTTTAAAGTTTTTCTTTTAGAGATTCCTTTGCATGGTAGTGAAAAAGTCAAAATTTTGAAAAATGAAGAGTTTGAGTTTGATCAGCTCTCAAGCGACAACAAAACCCATGTGTTAGATTTTTTTCGAGAAAAATTGCCCTCGCTACCCCCGCTGCCCCTACTACTTCTATTTCAAAAATATCTTGCATGCCAAGCCAAAAAGCATTTTTTCAAATTTCTGTCGTTGTGGGTTTTCTTAGAATCATTTTTTCTACAAAACTCATATCTCATAATTTTTCCTAAAAATTGCCCCTCGATAAGTTATTTTTAGCCTCACCAGAAGCTATTTTTAGCTCATCGGAGAAAGTTGTCATAATATATCCGTGTTTACAGTCAATAGGCTAATTTTTTAGAATGCAATTCATTTAGATTGAATTCAAGACCAAATCGATTTTGATTCATGATTTCATTAGAAAAGTTGACATCGATTTGCATCAAGCACATTCAGAGGGTTGATTTAGACAATTTGACATGCATAGTCACTCAAAGTCCACATGGTTTCATACCTCGTATAACTAATAGCCTTTCAAGGCCAGTTTAGAGGGTTGAATACTGTTGGAATTATGTGTGCACAACAGGTTCATGGGCATTTCTAACAGCTAGAGTGTTCGTAGTCAAACTTCACGGTTTCATCATGCAATACCCTTTCACTGAGAAGAATCAAGAAAAGTGTCAAAAGCATCAAGTTGCAGAAGAAATAAAGATCATCACTCCAGTTACAGAGCCACCAAAGTTACCAATCAGTGGACTGTCAGTTGAAGTGTGTGAATATTTCCCTGATTTCTCAAGTTGTTGACAAACAATAAACCGACAGTTGAGAGATGTGACAACCTCCAAATAATGAGGCAGTCAACAACCTCATGGAGGGGTTATTTTCTCAAGATCATGGCCAATAAACTACAAGATCAGGACGTTCCACCTTTTCAAGATAGACATTAGATACTATAGTTAACTTGATGCCTCTTTCCAAGTTAACTCTTTGTCCCACCTTTTGCATGTCTATTTTGGAGATACCTATATACATATGGAGCTTTCAGTTAAATTCCAGTTAACTGATGTTGGTTATTAGTTGGCTCTCATATCAATAAGGACTTGCATGTTGCAAAGTCCAATTAGTTCAGTTTAGAATCAATTAACTTTGGTAGTTTTTTCTAGTTAATTATTAAGTTGCATACATTTAGACTTAATAATAAATATTGCATGCTTGCAAGACTGAATGTTAACTCAAGGATATTTTAGGGTTCCCTACTCCTTCGAGCTTCTATAAATAAGAGCACCCTTGCTCATTTATATTTTAACTTTTATTGTGATAACAAATTGTTGTGCCCACCTTGCCATGCAATATTGCTATTCTGTATAGGTTCACTTTGTTTAATATAAAGCTAGTTTGATCGTTCATTGTGTGTGTGTCTCATAATACAATTTTTTGTCCCAAATTTATTTATTTTTAATAATTTTTCTTTCATATCTACACCTCAGATAGGTGTTCCACCTCCTTGGGAATTTAGAAATAGAGATTATTGTTTGATGTTGTTTTTAATAGTCTTTCTTTCATATCTACACCTCGGATAGGTGTTCCACCTCCTTGGGAATTTAGAAATAGAGATTATCGTTTGATGTTGTTTTTAATAGTCATTATTTCATAGCTACACCTCAGATAGGTGTTTCACCTCCTTGGGAATTTAGAAATAGAGATTATCGTTTGATTTTTTTTTAATAGTCTTTCTTTCATATTTACACCTCGAATAGGTGTTCCACCTCCTTGGAAATTTAGAAATAAAGATTGTCATTTAGTGTTTATTTCCAATAATCTACTTTCAGCCTACACCTCAGATAAGTATTCCACCTCCTTGGGAATCTTGAGAACTAGCTTGTTGTTTGATGTTCTTTCCAATAACCTTCATTTAATCCTACACCTTGGATAGGTGTTCCACCTCCTTGGGAATCTTGAGATAGAGTTTATCATCAACCATTCCCACTTGCTCCTAAGTCTTCATGCTCTATTTTTCTTGAGGAAATATGATAGTTTTAGCATTAGCCTAGTTGTAGTTAAGATCTGCAAAACTAGAGAAAACCTTGGCTATAGTGTATATGGTTTTATAACCTTGTGCCTCTACCAGCTAAGTCAAAAAGAGAGGAATTTAGAATACTTTACTTTTTACGCATATCAACAAAAGAGGGAGCTTCCCCTCTTAATTTGAAGAGTAGTTAATACTATGCATATCTATTTGTTGCCAATACATACTCCAGAGGTGCAAATTGTAATGCTAACACAATTACCATTACAAGATTAATAGTGTTTTATATTATTTCCAACTTTCACATCTTAATAATATGCTTAGACATTTCATAAACATTTAATATTCAAATATGACCTATAATCAACTAGCAAAGAAATAAAAAATCAATCAATGTAGTGTCACAAATTTTAGTCCACTATTTTATAAACATGAGTGCATATTTACTTTTCCTTGTAATATGAAGTTGTGAGCTTTCACCATTAAAATATGTATTACATAGCCTCCCTCTTATACTAAACTATAGATAGGCTATCTATTATACTAACCGCTACTTACAATTATTACGTACTTTCTAATTATTATAATTTACAATTTATAATATAATTTTAGGTAATTATTTTTAATTAATTTAATTAAGAGAAAAATTTAATAGATGAATATGTTTTAATAATTGTTATGGTATGATGTAGTAATTATTTTTTATATACTTTTACTCATTTATGATATCTAGTCATTATTTTCACAAGTCACATTAAAGAAACAATCAATCACATAGTGGCACATAAGACAATCAATAATATAGACTTCGTGTACATGTTTTTGTCTTAAATTTTTTAGGGATGCATTTGGACAACTTGACAAAGACATAATTGATGTGGGTACATCATTTATACCTAAAACTCTAAACAAAAACTTTAAGCTCTTAATTGAAATGTAGAAATTTGTTAAAATTTTACAAAAAAAACAATAATAGCGTTTAGAAACTTGAAATGCGTAAAATTAAGTTATACAACTATTAGATCCTCTCTCCTAATAATTATCACATATATTTTCAAGTATATTATCTAATCATTACACACACACACAAATATTTAATGGAAGATTTTATATCATCCACAAGATCATTTTTGCTATCCAATAGAAGTAGGCTAAAACCTCTTGAACTAAGAGCCAATGACTACGGGGTATCCATTTCACCAAATTTACCCTAAACACAATCCCAATCTCATCCCTTATGATGTTGAAGACTTACACTCAACAAACTTGATTTTTAATATATTCTTACAAATTAATCAACTTCACTAATAAACCCAAGAATCGATTGACACACATGATAAATTTTCAATGTCATCATCAATTTTCAAATGATGTCTTAATTGACTGTACTCCATCTCAACTATCTTTTAAATTGATAAAACTTCTCAACCAACCTATCCAACTAAATTGTATGACTTCTTAAATAACATTTTCTTACAACCTTAGAAACCTTCACAAAATACTATACCTCTCACCTACCCTTGCTTGCCCACACAACCATCCATGAGTTTCTTGGGGTCTTCAATTAAGAACTAAATGCTTGTATGCATTCTAAATGCTTGTATGCATTTCACAAGATGAATTTGCTTTCAACAATGAAGGTGGCATCGAGTGCGAGCCTCCATCGAAGGAAGAGTTTGGTGGGGGTGGATGGGAAGGCAACCGAAAAATTTATTCCAAACATTATACAAGAGAAAGACACCTGTCTATCAACTAATCCGATGCAAATGCCAGCAGAAAATTAAGGGGGAAACGGAAAAAACGAAGCACTTCGTTATAATCAAGGAGTGAGCTTTAGGTTGATTGTATTAGAACGCATGTTCATCTTAGAAAAACTAAAAACCCCGTGGAGAAACAGAAGAGAACCCTCTGCCCCTCCGTCCGAATGCTTTGCCAGAAATGTACAATTTAAACAAGCACAATACGTATATATTTGAGTACGCTTTTCTAATTTTGCATTGCAGAAGCTCGAATAGTTAGCACTTGCATAAACCACCTCAGTGTTACTGTGCTTTTGGGATTCAATTTTATATGAAATGGCAAGTTCAGCATTAGTGCAAGGGTTCGGAGGGTTCTCAGCCCTTATATCTCCCTCTTCTTCATCTTCTCCACGGAAAAGGCTGATTATTGGGGTCCCGAAGCTTCAATCAGGTAGTCTACAGCTTTTATTTTTACTGGGTTTGTTTCTATCCAATATAAGTAGAAAAAGTTTGGTCCATATAATTTGCAAGGCCTCAACTTTGAATCCTTTTTCGCAAATAGTGTCAATAGTTTTGCTTTTATAATGTGGAAATACCCATTTTATGGAAGGGTGAATTCGATTGATAATTGTTAGCGTTGCATTAGAATGCATGTTCTAAATTTCTCATCTTCTGCGATGTTGGATTTGAGTGGTTATCTTTTGTTTTGATTTTATAGTGAAGATTCTCGAAGATGCATTTTATGGGAGGTCGGATTTGAGTGATAATTGTTTTGTTAGGGTAGATTTTAATAGCGTCCCTGGTATTCTGGATCTGTATTTCAATGCTGTGTTTGCAGCAGTGGAGATTATAAAAGCCATCTTATGCTTTTTAAGTTACATTTGTATTACTGGTACAACCTACTTGATGTGATGGCACATATCCGTTACAATAGGAACCATTTTTTAAAAACAGAATGCCAAAAGGAAACGTAACGAGTTTACTTCTTAGCGGGTTTCAAGTTTTGAACAGCAGATTAGATACAACTCTATAAATGTTTGCTACTACGACCTAGTACATCTTCAACCGAAACAATCAAACAAGGCTTGGAAGATTTTAGTCTTGAACCGCGCATTCATAGGATTTAGGAATATCGTCAAACAAGTGGGTTCACTTTGACAGGTCTAACAGACCATTTTGGCCTAAAGAATGATCATACTTATATTTCATCCCATCCTGATGCTTCACTGCCCAAGGAATGCAATGTGTGCTTTATCCACACAGGCAACTAGGGACTGTTAAGGTAGTAACTATCTGTGATTAGATCATTATAGTGATCCAAGACGGGGGTCTGGTTGATTTGGTCAGAATTTATATTGTGTTGTGATTAGAAATCGCCTTTCAGAAATAATTAGGTTACTTAGAATTTTACTTTGTTATTATTACATTGCAGAGAGTAAGAAAAGTTTCATCAGTGTCAGATCAGATGCATCAGTTTCTCATTCTTCGAATTCAGCGAATCGAGCCTCCAAGTTGGTCACTAATGCTGTTGCGGTTAGTTTTCTGAACATGGTTCCCTTACTTTGTTTATAAGTTTTGGTAGTATAGTTAGTGTATTCTGTCTTGGGAGGGAAGAATGGCATTCAAATAAGTTTGGAGCTATGTGGAAAGTGACCCTAAGGTGTAGTTCAAAGTTGATTATTACTTCGCTACAAATGGTGATAGTATCATCACCATTAGGTGGCCAACTTTTGGGTGTATGTTAATGCCGGACATGTGTTTTATAACTTTTATTACGTTTATTGCAGCATCTGTTTTCATGTACAAATTTAATATTATTGAGTTCATCTGTTGGCTGTGAATGAGATAATAAAAATTACTCTTTAGTGACAATTTATTTTTGGCTTTAAAGTTAAAACTATTGCATCCTTTCAATGCTATCGCCACAGTTGATTTTCTTGTCAGCTGTATATTATGTGCAATCAATGTGGTGATAGTATCTGATAGGGAAATACAGTTCTGTAGAATCCAATAACTTTACCAAGCTCAGTGCATAGCATTTATCGTCAATTATTAGTCTTGCAGAATTCAGATTGTTTTTTCAGAAAATTTCTGCAGTTGACACTGAAAGATGTATGTGCTTATTTCTAAGATTACAAGGTTGTCTTGTCAGGTGAAGGGTGAAACTGCTGCAAGTCCCGCGTCGAAGAGTGGGTAAGCTATAATTCTCTCTTTTCTGAAACTTAAAAATGTCTTAGCATCTCATCATTTGGTAAGCTTATGAAAAATTGAGAAGCACGAGTTTGATATAAGTATATGGTAATCATCATGCAGCAAATTTCCAACCTTTTTACTTGCATCCTTATATACAAAGAGTCAAAGGACAAGCATTATACTATTGATGGATCCCATGTGTTAATGCAATACACTTAGGTCCAATAGTTGTAGATCTATATGGCGTGCAACATGTATATAGCCAAAATTCTGTGGTTCGTAGTATGCTTTTATCTTCTGTAAGATTGTTTGAAGTAGTATACCTCATACAAATCATACATTTTATATTTAACATTGTAAATTATTCTACAGGCAACCTGTACAACACATAATCCACAACAGTAAAACATAGGGAAGGAGATATCTTCTTGTTCCGCGGTGACATCTATACAGTCATTCTGGTCATCATATTTATATACTCCCATCAGAATAACAATGCATAAATATTCGTTTCAAAATTTATACAATATGCTGATGGGGTTGGTGGGTGTGGGTGGCAAATCATCTTTTTCTCAATGCTTGGTTTAATGTTGTAACTTGCAAAGATGCCCCAAAAATGGTACAAATCCTCCGCCCATTTTGCATTCATAGAGAATCAAATCATTTTTAAACATTGTATTAGTTAGGATGTATTTTATTTATTTTTTTGGATGGAGGGTTTTATGTCAAATCCAACTCAATATGGGAGCATGAGTCTAAGCTGATACCTCTTTGGCCAAGAGCCAAGGACTGAGGAGTATCCATTCTGCCAAAGTCACCTAGGGGGTGATTTTAGCATCATCCCTTATTTACTGCACCTTCGCATGTGAACCTTGGTGGATGGCATAATCAAGGAACATGCCATCACCCTCACTAATTGAGCTACAACCCTTTAGTAGGATGTTTTTTTTAATACTTGTTATTTTATTTAAGGACTGCCCTGTAGCTTCTATTAGTAGGCCTTTCACCAATTGAGCTACAACCCTTTAGTAGGATGCTTTTTTTAATACTTGTTATTTTGTTTAAGGGACTACCCTGTAGCTTCTATTAGCAGGTTTTTCTGTAGACTCGTAGAGTAAGAAGTTAATTAGGAGTCTCTTATGGCATCATTCTTGTTTTGACCTGGGGGGTCTAAAATTAATCATAAACTTGGAAGGCTTGAAATTATCTAAAAGGTATCTTAGTTAAGGCAATACTAGCTGATAACGCCTCTTCAATGACAAGTTGTATAACAGAACTAATTTTGCATACAAACTCATTAAGTGTCATGCACGTACATTAATACAAATAGAGCTGCTGTTGAAAGACATTGGAATAGGCAGAAGAATTCTTGGTACTCTTTGGCTGTGATGGAACTCATCAAGTTTCAATGTTAATTTAGAGTCTAGACTGATAACTTCTTTCTGAATTCCTCTTGTGCTTACAATTTTAAGAATGTCACAACCACTTGACATTTTATATAGTCATATGGATTCAATGCAATTGATAAATGTCTCCATTTTCAAATTCTGCAGTTTGATGTTGTTACCTTTCTAAGCAAAATCAAGCTGCTACACAATGATTTGTACATCTATATTTCCATTCTCTAAGGAAAACTTATATGAACATACATGACAGAGTGTCTGAAACCTTCCCAAAAACTAATCCTTCACTACTATAGCAGTAAATATCACTGCCCCATAGACCATGTATAATAATACTGGTTTGTCACATCCCCCACATCAAAATCCCAAATACATTGCCCGAAGTTTAATTTGTAGGCTAATCCAAGATTAAATTACTCAGGCCCTGGCTGGTAGAAATTTTAAGTGGCATAAAGTTAAAATACATACTCATTGATCTTCTTAGAAGCTGTCTAATTTAGAGAGTCATAGCAAAACATGCAAACATATATAAACAAACCATGGAAGTAAGATTTAGAAATAGATCCATTAAAGGTCAAGAAAACAAAAATTGGTACTGGCACCCAGAACTGCATTCCAACCTTGATGTGTCCCGCTGGGAAGGCCCCTTTGGGATCATGATTCTTGGTACAGGAAGAATATTACTGGTAAGGCTAGCACTGGCCTATCCACTTCATCTTGTTTATAGTGCAGCTTCTTCAAATGAGTTATAACAGAATCCAACAATGACTAAATGTCAGCTGTCACTTGTTTGTATCTTGGTGTAGCTGAAACATTATTCTGCCTTAAAACTTTAACAGTTTGAGGATACTGTATTTGCAAACTTCTTCCTTCAAACATTACTAATTTTTCAAGCACTATATTATATTTGTGCTGCCTTTTCCCTATCATCCCCCTGCTATCCTCAAAATTAGGACCATAGTCCCCTGTCCTTGAAATCCATCCCTATGTCTGCCCACTCTGAAATTCTGTTGAACTATGCTTCTAACCAACTTTACTAAGTTGCTATGTTGACTTTTCTTTTGAGTTTCATGCTTCGCTCTACTTCTTTCTGAAATTCTCTGTCACTTCCCCTAGGCTTGCATCTTAATTCTTCCATATTTTATTTGTAATCACATTCTTCAAGGATTCATAGCTCTGGACAATCATATTCTTTACTCTGTCCTTCAATGTAGACAAAGCCGCTTCAAATTTCTATCTCTGGAATGAGGACAAATAGAGCTGTAGGCAATCATCTGAGTAAACTTTTGATGTAGAAGAAATGATGTGCCATGAGTAAGACATTGGGCATGGAGTCAACTGTGAGATCATCAAAGATGATCTTGCCACCTCTTTTAGTCTTTGTTCAATGATCCTCTTATGGCTTATAATATATCTTGATTGATGACTTCTTCCAAGCTCCTTAAAGCATGGATAATCCTAAGCCCTTAGTGTGTTTAAGGTTAATGTCAGCATTATCTTTGAGATCAGCCACTTTAGTCTTTCTTCTAATGTAATGAAACGATATTCTGGTCAATATGATGCCAAAAATCGAAATACCTCTTAATGAATGTCCCTGTTTCAAACCTTTGATGATTATGGCAGAATACAAGAATCCTCTTTGACTTTCATATTCCTAATTTTATGTTTTGTAGCATTTTAAGATCTAGGACCATGGCCTCTTCCTTTGTCATATTGTTGAAACAATATGGAAGGCCCATAGTGCAGAACACACTAATGGCTTGCCTCCACTG
Source organism: Sequoiadendron giganteum (assembly GCA_007115665.2). Classification (NCBI taxonomy): domain Eukaryota; kingdom Viridiplantae; phylum Streptophyta; class Pinopsida; order Cupressales; family Cupressaceae; genus Sequoiadendron; species Sequoiadendron giganteum. The sequence goes on from CM021101.1 coordinate 350,445,689, forward strand.
TCATGAATGATGTCACCATCTTCTGCCTTTCCAGCCATGCTCTTCAACACTTTATTAAAGTTTAGCCTGAGAGTGGTATTTTGGGGAGGCACCATTTTCAGCCACTTTTCTAGTGTTTAATCCTCTAGTTCATATTTCTGTGTCCACACAACAGTGGAAATTGTTTCTATTATTTTCTTACACGCAAGACTTGAGAAATATCAGGAGAGATTCACTATGGGTGGTAACATCTACTTATGTCCTTTCTTTTAGCAACCACTCCAACTATATGTCTATAGGAGTAATATAATTCACTAAGAGAGTACTTTATGAAGATCTTTTCATGAAGTTTTTGATGCTAGCTTCAAATGCACAAAAGTGTGCAGCTCAAGGGATACCTAGGGAGAAGCAACTCTCCATTGAATCTAAATTTTTATTGGAGAATACATCGGTACTTCTCATGTAATACTACAGTAGTCATTGCTGAACTTCAAAAGTCTTTTTCTTGAGAGGATTCTTCTTGCACTAGAAGGAAGTATATCGGAGTAACTACTAGACTACCAAAACACGGAGGCTTAGCAGAAGCCTGTCCTATGAGTCTGCAACAAGTAGAGTTAGAGAAGGCAGCCAATGAACCAGCATTAAGCAGCCACACTGAGGAGAACGTAGAGCATACCAACCAATGATTGGCCGTACTCAAGCCAGCTACCTGAAGGAGAAATGGGGATCCAGCTAACTAATATCTTTTGAAAGATGATTTATAGCTTGTTTTGATTGATCACTGGCATCAAACTAGATCAAACAACATTTATAGTATGGTAAGGGCATAGCTCATACCTTGCTCTTTTTCAACTTGTGATTGGTGATAGCATTATGCTTTTTCTTTCCTTATTGGATTTTCTATTACCAGGATATGCAACAACATTGCTAATGCACATCTATCAATGCAATTACATGTACTCAATTGTGGCACCATGCATTGATTATTTTTAGTTGCAGTTCAATTCTGTTTTAATCAATACATAATCCTGGGGTTTTTGTGCAATAGCTTCTGATGCTACTTCATTTTTCACTCCCAATCAATAGTTGTAGCATCTGTATGCCACATATATTAATTCCAACATCAAGTCATATATATTAATTCCAACATCAAGTTTCAATTGGGACATGAATACATCATAGTTTGATGCAGTGTATTTATCGTTTTTGATAATACATCTTTCCCTGCAACATCTATGGGAGAATGCCAAACAGTACAAGATTGCATAATTCATGCAATTGTCTGCTTACACAAATTTAACTGCTGCTCAAATGCCTAGACTCCACAAAACATTGACTTTGTTTTCAATTGACCCATTGTTCTCACTCATGAATATCAAATGAAACCTACAGTGACATGTGTGTTGACCAATATACTTCTATGAACCATAGATTTGATTAACACTTGGATTATACATTGGACTATGCCTTGCTTGATAGACTTTGTAGTCTACAAACAATATGGGGTTAAACAATAAAGTTAACCGATCTGCCATCCTCAAAAACATTAAAAGATCAGATTGCATTCATATTTAATTATATCAAAATGTATATCAAGTTATTGATAAGACGACAAAAATTTGAATAAACATGGAAGTCGCTCTTTATCATCAATGACTGGGTCTTTAACTTCATCTTCATTGTTGCTATTGTTCTCAGAGAAGGACCTAGAATAGTTCTGTCTTCAGGAATAATGCCACTTGCAGCTTTCAATCTGTCCAAATGCTCAGTAACAGCGTGCAGCCTATCCTCACTTTGGATGCTCTCTGCACTAGAAATTGATGGGAATTGTCTTGATTTGTTTTTGTGTGTTACTGATCTAGTTTGAGCTTAAGAAAGATTGAGATGCCTTTGATAGCTTTGCTCTTCCTTTGTGATTTGCTGAAGTTTAATATTGAGCCGGTTTGACTGCTCAATCAAAAGGTGAATTTTATTCTCCTATCTCAACAATTTGAGCAGTGAATTGAGCATTTATGAGAGCCTAATTGGGTTGCAAAAATCCAAAGTAAACTGGCTTCTCTTGCCATCAGTTAGAACTTAGAACTTAGAAGGGAGCATCCAGATTTCTTGACCTCCTGTTATAAAATAATAAATCTTGGCAGGCTAAGAATAAAATAAAAAAACTCTATTTATCCATTGCACAAATGCAAATGAGAAACTTGGTAATACTAATTGAAGCTAATAGACTCAGGCTTAATACTGCAAAGTCCTTTCTCATGCTTCTTTGAAGAAGATATGAAGGTGTTTGTGTTTAAGCTCAGCTTCTTGATTCACTTAATTGTCAGCAGCCTTATTTTTTTCATCCAGGTGCATGATGAAGTTTAAGTATTAAGTTTAACCTTTTTAAAAGCATTAGGAATTTGTCCATCATAATTGTTGTCTTTTCTTTACAGGCTTCCATTTCAGGGCTGAAAAATGCCAAAAAATAAAATAAAATCTGCAGTTTCAGATACACCAAATGGCATTTCATGGAAGGAGATTCAAGATTTTGTTCATGCTCTTTTTGTTTATTAGACCTATTGTCTTAGCTTTTTCCCCGTTCATTTAAAATGTTGTTACTTCCATCTGGACTTCTTGTGATGCAAGGTAAAATTTTACAGAATGATAGTCTAGGGATCTTGGGTTTCAGGCAGGCAAAGATATAGCGAGGAATACTTTCCTTGGCTTGCGAAAAAGATGCTTCATCTAGAGGGGCCCTGAGTCCCTTGTTTTTAAGATTATATGGTTTCAAGGTATTGGTATGAGCTAGAATCAAGAGGGAAGAAATTGGTCTTCAGTATAGCTTTTGAAGTCGAGAACTCTTATGCTGGGAGATCTGCTACCTCCATTCTAACTTCCCAAACTGTGAGATTTAGTAGAAGATTAAATGAGGGGCACTAGTGAAGAAACAAAAAAAATGGATGTATCTATGATGGTCCCTTGTGGATTTTCATATGATTTTATGAATAAAAGCTTATCTTCTCTAATAGCTGAAGTAATGGCAGCTGTCACCTCTTGAGAATCCTAAAACTTGAGCTATCCAACCAGATAAAACTTTCATTCAGCTTCTTCAAAGTTCAAAGGCTTTCCAGAAGCGAATAGGAAAGGATCAAGAATGAATTTGATAACTTTTGGCAATATTTGCTGAAGGTCATCTGAGAGAGGAGTGTCATCGGAAATTTAAATTGTATAATGGTTTGACCTTTGTGGAATATTATTTGAAGGACTTCAAATTCACTGCATAAGGCCTAACTTATATATAGATAATGAGATATGGACAACTTGTTTGAACTCTGAAATAATCTAATGTGAAAGCTGGATGGTTGTCCTGGACATACCTCTTTATCCACTCCTTACAGAATCCAATGTTTTCAAGGGAATTTTATATGAAGTTGCGGTTCATCTGATTAAAAGCCTTGGACATTTCAAGTGTTATTATCATGACTTTTGATTCGGCTTTTGTATAGATCATGTTGTGGATGAAAAGCTTTAGGAGTAATCCTCAACATTGGTGATGAATTTCTTTGTGCTGTTAGACGAAGAGATTAGACAAGAACTGTAAAAGATTAGTCCTTCTTCCCCTTAGAGGATTAGAGCCAGGAGAGTAGAGTCAATACCTCTGCACAACTATCTAGAAATTTTGGCCTTTTCAGGACTTTTGAACCCTCTTTGAATAATCTACCAAAATCCTTAGCAGAAGTTAGTTTAAAACCCATGTGGACATGGGGCATTGGCCTCTGTTTGACAAGATTAACAAATGAAGAATAGATTAACTTAGTACTTTAGGAATCCTTTCAATGATATATTTAACTCGGTGTAAGTCAATGATATGGACCATTGGGTTGGCAATAGTTAAAAAAATATTAAAGGTGTCAAGCAGCTCTATTGTATTTTTTGCTAACTCTTATTTCCATTTTATGATCAATCCAACCAGACTTTATATTGCTGACAATGGAGTTTAATGTGGTCTTGTTATTCTTAACTCCTTCAGTATACATTTAGATTTCATAACTAAGACTTATAATATCAAATGGGATTTACAAATCTTATCATTTAAAACTTAGTTATTAGGAAATTTTTTATGGCAGGTTAGATGTAAATTGTTTTTTGTAGATGCTTTTGATTTTGATTTTTAAATTTTTAATGATTAAATGCATTCTTGATTAGGCATGAACTACTTTTGTTTGAGGCTCTCCGTGAAGGTTTGGATGAGGAGATGGAGAGAGACCCTCGAGTTTGTGTCATTGGAGAAGATGTGGGTCATTATGGAGGTTCATACAAAGTTACCAAAGGAATGGCAACAAAATATGGTGATTTGAGAGTGCTGGATACACCCATTGCAGAAAATTCCTTCACGGGGATGGCCATTGGGGCTGCCATGACAGGTCTAAGGCCTATAATTGAAGGAATGAACATGGGTTTTCTACTGTTGGCCTACAATCAAATATCAAATAACTGTGGCATGCTTCATTATACTTCAGGGGGGCAGTTTACTATTCCTGCAGTTATACGAGGTCCTGGGGGTGTAGGGAGGCAGCTAGGCGCAGAACATTCTCAACGCTTAGAATCTTACTTTCAGTCTGTTCCTGGACTACAAATGGTTGCTTGCTCAACACCATACAATGCGAAGGGATTAATGAAAGCAGCAATTAGAAGTGAGAATCCAGTTATCTTGTTTGAGCATGTTCTTCTCTACAACTTGAAAGAGAAGATTCCAGATGAAGAATACACATGTTGTCTGGAAGAAGCAGAAATGGTTCGACCGGGCGCTGATGTTACCATTCTTACTTACTCTCGGATGAGATATCATGTTATGCAAGCAGCGAAGACTCTAGTGAATAAGGGTTATGACCCAGAAATAATTGACATCCGTTCTTTGAAGCCCTTTGATCTGTACACAATTGGGAATTCGATTAAGAAGACACACAAAGTGCTGATTGTTGAGGAGTGCATGCGAACAGGTGGCATTGGAGCTAGTCTCAGAGCTGCAATCATTGAGAACTTCTGGGATTATTTGGATGCACCCATTATGTGCCTATCATCACAGGATGTGCCCACACCATATGCAGGCACACTAGAGGAATGGACAGTGGTGCAGCCTCCCCAAATTGTATCAGCAGTGGAGCAAATCTGTCAGTAGAATCTGAGCTGCTTTTAACTGTGCAAAATTGTGTAAGAATCAAGAAACTACTTTTGTGATTCCATCCAGTTGTGCTTTCATCTAATGTATCCAACTGATTTAATTATTCTATCATTTTACTGTCACAACTATTCAGAGACATTGTTCTACTTTCATTGTGCCGTGATGTCTATTCAGAAAAAAATTAGAGCTTATACTTTAGAAATGAGAAAAGAAAATAGTTTAGAGAATGGCAGAAACTACAATTACGAAGATGGCAGACAAGAAAATTCTAAATTTTGTAGCCTTTGGACGCAAAAAGGGAAAATCATCTCTAATATACACATCATAAGAGGTGAATATTACACTCACATCTACCTTTATAATGTATGTTTGATTGATCCTTTCAACTCCATTTTGAAATAAAACAAAGATAGTTCTTGAGAACTGTATGTTTGTTGATGGTGTGGTATTTAGTTTTTTATCATTTATTGGATTTCAAAGGCAGAGGATGGGGTTCCATCCCGAATTGGACCTCTGACATATGGTCTACCGCAACATACATGGTGGAAAATCTCAATGCGAAACTTACAATTTGGACAGCCTTTACCATATTTTAAAATTACTCAAGATTTGTTCAGGGCATGTTTGTTTTATTTTAGCTTTTCTTACTCTTACCTTTTACTTTCAGTTCGTAGAATTCAATTTTTTATACAGTAACTATGGAGTTGGTCTGTCGTTCAAAGTGGGGAAGTCAGGAATGCAAAATACAGAAACACCGAGATGGAGTGTGAAACTGCTGGGATTGATTTCCAAGCTTGTTCATGATGGTGGCTGTTATGTTCATATATAAGTAGCTGTTTATACTTTATGTGTTATACAGTGGCCTCAAAGAGTCTCATGTCGGTACTCTGTATTCATAATCTAAAAACTAAAATATAACCAACATATATATTTAAAGAAATACTATGCTCTTTCTTATCTGCTGAATCACCACAAAAGACATGGTCATCCTCATTTGCCGAATTTCATGCATCAAAATCAACACGGACCTATCGAAGGTCAAGGGGAGAAGGATAATCTGCAAGAGGGTGAGGGCGAAAATGACATAGATTTAAATGTGAATTGCCAAGGGTCTGAACAAGCTGCTGCATATATGGAAGAATGATTGTACTTTCAGTATTCCTAATATATTTGCGATATATATATGTTGTATAAATTTGATAGCATTAACTGTAAGTATTTGGCTCGCATATAGCTAGGGCAGTTTAGAAATTTTGAAACATATGTATATGACAGTCATATAGCCATGGTTATATCAGGGATACAAAGGTAAGTTAAAAAAAATTCAAAATTAATAATATTTTATTTATTTAATAGTTGAGGATTATAACATGAGAAAACTTGACAAGTAGCACAGAAGTTTATATTCATTGGTAAATGACATGAGATTCTTTTATGCCATTATATAAAAGCTTCGATGTCTAATATATATTAAATCTTATATAAGATTATATATAAAGAGTTATATATAGATTGATTTGTAATACATACATATATGCTGCTTGAGGGATTAATCCCCTATTGAATATAAGCTTTCAAGAGGAAACCTTGAGGTCTCAAAACATCTGGTTATAGGAATGAACAATGAAACAAAAGCCTAAACACTCCTCTTGGATCTACAAGCATGCGATCGATTGGTCTCTCATATAATTGCTAGGGGAGAGGATCCAGTAGTTGTGCACCCTTACTTGCATTTCTCAAAATCTTATATGGAAATTTCATATCACTCCCAATTTTTTATAGTAGCGTACTTGGCAAGTCCCTTGCTTATAACTTTCGTTTCAGGGCCACATCAGCATGCTTTTTGTAAGGTGTCCAAAAAGGTCAAAAAAGAAGAGAGACCAATACTTGTGCATTCGCAACATGGGTAGTTGAGTGTTGACATGGCATCACATGATTGGTTGCTTTTTAGATCAAAAGAACACATTTTGTTTAATTATGTGTAGTTAAGTCACAACTATTGGGCATTATATAAACAACCACTATCACAACTATTGAAACATGCTCAACTACTGTGTCCTCTCCCATATAAGATTATTTCATATAACATTTATTCACATAAATTAAATCTCATGTAGACATGTTAGGAAACTTCACAGTAGATTATTTCATATAACATTTATTCACATATATTAAATCTCATGTAGACATGTTAGGAAACTTCACATTAGATGTAGAGTAGGAGTGCATCGTGGATAGGTCTGACCACATTTGGATCCAAGCATATTCATTAATGAACCCATCACATCTTGTGAAGAATCATCATGGAGGTGAGAAGGATGATGGCATATGTGAGATTGGAGGAGGGTTTCCTTTGATAGAAAAAGCTATTGGTATGTGGTAATTACACACTTGATGCATAAATGCTTTATGTTATTTCCATTTTTTATGGTAAAGGTTTTGTGATAAAATGGATACTACAATGAGATTGGTGGCAAACAAATGACAAATATCATTCTTGGGAGGAAAAATGGATACTACAATGAGATTGTGGCAAAGAAATGGCAAATATTGTTCTGGGGAGAAAAAATGGATACTAGAATGAGATTGGTGGTGAAGAAATGGCAAATATAGTTCTCGGGAGAAATCACAAACCTACAATTAAGTAAAATATTTGAAGTTAATGATGTGATATTGATTCATGCCATTGGGTTTACTCTAGGTGACTTGTTTTATCACCAATACACACACAGGGTAATAGAGATGTATCATGTTTGTTGCAATATGTTGTATCATGTTCTTATTGTTCAAGATTTTGGGATCGTTTCAAAACTTGTTTTCATTCATAGTTCTAATCAAAGAGTTTTTTCTAATCTAGCATTTATATTAATCTATATGGTACTTTTATATTAATCTATATAGAGGCATCACTTAGTTTAAGCCACATTTTTCATTTAACTTATTCACAAGATATAGATAATTATATAAAGATTTATATATATATAGGGAGAGATCATTCTTTAGGGGCATTTTAATTGGATTTGTAATTTAAGTGGAGTAGGATTACAAATTATAAACAACATTATTTTAATAAAAGAATATTTTTACTAATTTGAAACAATATTTTAAAGAGATATTTTTACTAGTTAAATAAAAAATATATTTGTATTGATAAAGATATATTTTAAAGAGATTTGTAAAATTTATTGTAATTATTTAAGAGTTATTTTATTAGACTTGAAAAAATATTTTATTTTAATTATTTAAGAGTTATTTTATTTTATTTGACAAATTATTTATTTTTATTTATTTAAAAGTTATTTTATTTGTATATAGATATCATCCTTGTAATATAAGAGGTGTAATAGAAGAAAAAAGGTTAATGAGATTAAGGGATGTTTCTATATCTCAAAAATGTACTTCAAAATAATTCTTAAATAATTTCAATAATTTTTACAAATCTCTTTTGATAAAAATATATATTTACCAATAAACATGGTTTTCTTTCAAGTTAACAAAATTATTATTTCATTAAAATAGTTTTGTTTATAATTTTTAATTCTGCTCTACTTAAATCACAAATATAATAAATTAAATCTCTAAAAATAGTTTTTCATATATTTTACATAATTTTTTTTTTAAATAAATACTATATAAATCAATTTAGAAAACCCTCACGGACTTTTCGAAAAATCATAATCCAAGAAAAATCCAAGAACCCATTCTTCAAATAAATACTCCTACTAAGACATCAATTCATAAAGAGAAGGTATGGAAAAATGTAATTGTTCATAATACTAATACTAGATGTGATTAGAATAAAAGATCATTGATGGATAATAGCGTGATCTTGTATTAGTAGAAAATTCAATCAATACATCCTCGGGGCAACCAAAACACAGGAGGAGAAAGTAAGAACAATGAGAGGATGGCTGGAATAGAAAGACTAATAAACTAACATGATAAATGATGAATTTTGTATTGTAAAGGCTAAGAAATAATAGGTATACCATGGCTTAACACACAAGCCAATATGAGTTGACATAAAATCTGCAATGAAGCACTTTGTTGTAATTATAGTGTCCAAATACTAGTTATGAATTTTTGACAGTAAGAGTTGCACCTTGTTGTATAACTACTATCATCTTCAAACATATATGGTGAGATCCAAAATAACATTGTGCCAACTGATGTAGGTAACTAAAAAACCTTTTATTAACTTGTCATCAAACCACTTAGTGTAGCAACCAATACTTTGATCTTGCATATTGGTACCATGCAACCCATGTGAAGTATTTGAGAGGCTTGTTTGTTGGGTGGATTGTTCTAGGGGAGGTGGGAATAGGATCTAACTATTTAAATATTAAACATCAAAGGACCTTGAGGTGAATCAGTCATAAGGTTCACAATGGAGGGTTAAAATATCAACTTAATAGCATTTTAAGTATTTTTCTGGTTGTGTGAAATTTTACACAAGTTAAAGGAGGCATAATTTTTTTTAGAAGCAGCTTGAATGTACCAATATTACCCTTGGGATAGTTAAGAGTGCTTTTTAGACAAACATGAGGTGGTCTTCTAGGATATTACCACAAGAATAGCCCAATATAAGAGCATGATCATGCAATTGAGTTGGAATCAGAGCTTGTAGATATTCATGTGAACAAAAGAGAAAGATGGGAAGATAATTGAGGATACAATAGATTTTGGTATTTTGTTGCAACAAAAATGCATTTTGACTGCCAATAAGGATGCTTGGGCAATGTGTTGATCCCCAAAAAGGGGTCTAAGTGTACTAGAACAGTGGGGTCATGGTGTTCCTGGTTGATTGGAGAGTGAATTCGCCATTGTACTAGTAATGGCCAAGGATGGAAAGGGTCGTCTTTGGAAAGTCTTGATCAAAGTCTTAGACCTGAAAATGACAAAAAATTTATCTAGTGAGTTTGCCACTTGTAGTAGAGGGGTGAACACATTGTTTGCCGCAACAAATTCCTTGACAATTGATGTATTTGTACTGATGGAATCAACAAACTCATTTTGATGCAAAGTACAAAGAGTTTGAGCATTGATCTTCCAATGGTCAATTTATTTTCCATCTCTTTGTGATTGAGAGGCCATAGGAAGTAGATGGCTCTCATTGTAAGATGATTGTAGACCATTCCTGGATTGTTGTAATGTGGAGTGACTAGTATGTTCACATTGAGCGTGGGTGCAAGTGTATTAGGAGCTATAAAATTTTGTTAAGTTTAGGGGTGTTGTGTTGACACTTGTAAAACATATGTTTTAGTCCAGTTGATAGTAGAATAAAGGGTACTTACTCTCTAGAGTTAGAACTTTTTACTTCAAGTTGGGGTTTCTCTTGTTATTTCCATATTTTGTGTTTTCTTGATTGCATGTCTTTGTTAGTGTGACATCCATTTTACATGGTTGTTAGTGCATTTTAATAGTGTTGTTGAGTTTTTTTCAATTGTAAATTTGGTAGCTAATAGTAAAGATGAATCTCCTCCCTATTTATTGGTCAAGTGTTATCAAAGAAGTTGTATCCTTAGGGTATTTGTTTGTTTAAGGGATTATAAGTTTATTCCATCCACCATATCAAGTCAGAAAGGAAGTTTAGTGCCTTTTGAACCTTAAGTCGAATCAAGGAAGTGGTTTAGAACAAGAAGAATGACAAGTGATGATGAAGAAGCTAGGTTTTAGAAGTCATTAGAAGATGTAGCCAATATAAATGTTGAAGACAAACTTTTTTTTTATAAAGCATTAATGCCATCCTTTCTTTTGTCAAAAGAGTGCCAAGAAGAAGAAATATAACAAGGTGAGACTTCAAAGAATGATTATCAAGGTAGAGGCTAAAATTGATATATAGTCCTATCACGGAGAAAGTAGTGCTAGAAAATAGACCAATGGGTGTTGTAAATGGAGGTGTGTACTTAGTCTTCATCAACTTTCTACACACCAAAAAATCTCTCTTGCAAGGTTAAAACTTGCTAGGCATGCTCTTACATGGTATGAGAACTATGTACATTCCTTGAAAGTTTGAAAAGCACCATTCGTTTCCAATGGGGTAACTTCAAAATGCTAATTGATGAAGCAATTCTACCCTAGTTTGCATGAAGAAGAAAGGGTGATGCAATGACATCATTTGAATCAAGAGAATGGGAAAAGTGTTCAATATTACACAATTGGGTTTAGAAAGATGGAATTTCAACTTGGGAAGGACATCATATAATGTGAAGTGTTGATAAAGTATGTGGGAGGTTTTATTGATTACATACAAAGAGTAGTTCTCATGGCTAAACCCCAAAATGTAGATAAGGCGAGTGCCCAAACATACTACCTTGAACTAGATAAGAAGGGGAGCATTTGATAAGAACAAGGGTAGCAAAGAATGACATGAGGGCAAGAAGAACCAACATGGTAAGGGAAAAAAATGCTACTACCGTGGTAAAGGGAAAAGGTAAGATCAAATCTCATTGTAAAGATGGACATGTGGTTGAAAGGTGTTGGAATTTACATCCAAAGTTAGCACTTTCTTAGTTGAGAAAGAAGAAGGACAATAACACCATATACATGGAAAAAAGATAAGAGATAGCGGTGGCTCATATATTGATGAACATATTTCTTTGTGCTACTTTGAACATGGTGCTAGCATGGTGAGTGTTGAACTTCAAGTGAAGAATATCTCACTAAGTTATACCACATTAAGATTCAAGCCAAAGGAAGAAGTTTGATACACTATTTGATTTGTGTTTGTAAGAAAATCTAAATTCTTGCAAGTTAGTTGAGGAGCTTGGTATGCAAGTAATAGACTGCCCACCTCCTTATTCTTGGAGTGGTTGAAAGATAATGTGAATATGAGGGTTACAAAGCAATATAAGCTACAATATGGTTAATGTGGTTATTTTAGATGAATGTAGTGTGATCTTTAGGAGTCTATATTTGTATGGGAGGGATGCAATTTATTCCAGAAGGAAGAACCAATATAGATTGGACTTGAATGGAAATGAGTGCCTCTTTAACTCTCATAATGAGGAATTTAATATTTCTTTGGCTAGTACTTTAGAAGCTAAACAATTGATCAATGTCAAGGGAAGGATTGTCCTTGGAAGGGAAGCTAAGCTTGGGAGTAAAAATGATTCACTCTCAACAAGAGAAGTAAGGACAAGTGCATCAAGTCAATTGGGGGCATAGATGTGCCAAGTTTTGGATGATGTTTATCTTGTGGTACAATGTGGCATCTTTGTAGGATAAAGGGATCATCATTCCTTTTCCATTAAGTCCCAAAAAAATTTAGGACCAAAGGTGTAAGACCCCATTTCATGTGTGATTAATACAACCCTAGTTTTTTTATATGTTTCCTTGAATAGATGGTGAGATGTGATGTGGGCAATAAATATTGTGGTTATGTGGCAATATTCTGGTATTTCATTTTGACTTTTTGTTTCATTGCCATTGCCATAGTGCGTTAGGCATGTATGTAAATCAGGGAATACAATTGAAATGTTAAATGGAATTGTTGTAAGGTCAAATCTTGGGATATTTAACTAGCAAACAAATGGGATGTGTGATTGTTGCTAATAATTGCATTGGTAATGTGCAGGAAAGTGAGGGTACCAGTACGAGAAGGGAAAACCAATGAAAGAAACTGTAAACACATTCCCTTGTGGTTATGTATTTGATTTCTTTTTGAGCTTAGAAGGAAATAGAGTTAATGTATCAAAAGATTTAAGGTTGTGAGGGCATTTACTTGCAATTCATGTGAGGTGTAAACGGGGATTAGGTCTTGGGAACCCCTAGCTAAGTTTGAAACTCGGATGGGGCTTTGAGTGGGCTTTTAATGAGTTGTTGGTCAAATATTTGGATTAGGGTGCAAAAATAAACCCCCTAGGGTCTATATCATAGTGGTAGGGGTCAAATGGGCATACAATAGAGCCCCTACAACATGATTTGACCCCTGAAAAGCTCTCATAATGGAGAGTGACGAATTTTGAGTGGTTTTCCAAATGCATGTTCTCATTAATGGGGAAATGACTCTCATTGATGAAAGTAGGTACACTTCACACCTCCCCACCCAAAGGTTGCAAGTTGAAACCCCTATATATTTTGGAGAGGAAGAATGAGTGGAGTGCTACCCACTTCTCCTTTTGGAGAACTTTGGTATAGATTGGAGAGAAGAGGAGAGGAGTCTCTGTCTTAGAATATGGTGCTCAAGATAGTTTAGCTTGGAGAGTAAAGGATGATGGAAGATCTCAATCCCCTCATCTAAACAAAAAGATAAGTTTTCCCTACCTTCCTCATCCTTGTTTACTCTATTGTAGGATGATAAGATGTTGGGTGGATCTTGTTGAGTATGGGGAGTGGAGAGTCTATATGTATGAAATTTAATGTCATGTTATCTTGATCTTGTTGGTAAAATTTGAGAAAACTCCATCTATCATCTTGGAGTTAATAGATTTCTTGCTCAGGGGTATGGCTAGAGCCCATGAGGCTCCATGATGTCATTATGGTAGGGTGGAGAGCAAGCATTAGTTATTTGTGTGTTTTAATTGCATCCCTAGGTATTGTTTATTGAAGGTTAGTGTATTGTTTAAATTAAAAGAGCATGCCTTATTCGTTTGTGTGTATTCATTATATTTTACCAATGTTGTAATGTTAAAAGTTAGTATTTCATTTTAGAAGAAAAATATGGAAAGAGAAAAAGTATGAAATTGTGGCAAGTATGTGTATTTAATTTTTGAGTATTGTGGTAACAATGAAAGTTTACAATTTTGTTATAACGAAGAATAATAATAAATAAATAAAATGGAAGAGGGTAGGATCTTACTCATTGGCTTGTTTTTCATTTCATTTCTATACATTGGTTGTAATATTGGAAGCTTAGATATTACATTTGTATCTCATTGCAATGAAGAGAGTAAGTAATCTATAAGAGTGTAAAAAGGAAATGCATTAATCATATTTGTAGTGATAATACCATGATTGTGTAGCAGAAAATAAAATAAAATAAAATGGTTATCTTCTCATTTCAGCCCATTTCGTAACTATATCTATTGTATAGAGTTCCTTTCAATGAAGAAAAAAAAGAATTGGGTTGGATGGATAAAAGCATTATTGTTGGTTGCTATGCATGTTGGTCTGATTAAAAATGATACAACGGTATTAAACAAATTTGTGATAATATCGGTTGAGGTTGGGTACTATAGTCCACATTACAGCTTCAAAATATATATATCTAGGCTAAACCTTGTTGCAGACTATTTTATCTATAGCATTGAATTTAACGCCATATAATTAAGATAAAATTAGTAAAGAAGTTGCTTAAAGAAGAGATAAAAAATATATATATACATATACATATACATAATAATATAAAAGCATGACTAATGTCACGTATCAGGTGAGTGGATTCATGATCAAAACAACGCTTCTTTTTATTTTTCACCATACCCAACCAACCTACATGTTGGAATGAATAACAACCACTTCACAGCTAAGCCACAATATTTGATTTGTACCAAAATCCATACTTCTATTCATTCATAACACGCCCTCATTGGGGTGGCTGCAAATCATCTTTCAAAATTTCACATCCTTCCAGATCTGTAGTCTAAGGAAGAGTAGGGGAGAAAGCCATATTCATCAAGAAGAACACCACAACTAAACAATGCAATCTGGTCTGAGGAAAGAGGGATGAGATTTTTTTATTAATAAGGAAGAAGAAATTAATGTTGATTAAGGGCAGGATAAGGATATCAAGCCAATCATTCATCGCTATTGTTTCTTTCTCTTTCTATCATATATCGATTGGTCTTGAGCGACCCCTCCTACAAACCAAAGTGCAACAACGTTTCATCTCCTTCAAACCCCTATTAGCGGTTGTCCTTGACCTTTGCCAACTCTTTCTTCTCTTGAAACTATTTTTTGTTGCACAAAGTCGTTCATTCCACAACGCAACATTGGTTAGTGACCAGTAAGAATATTGAGTTTCAAGCCATTACTTTTATCAAGATTACCGTAGAGAGGAAGCAGTAGCATAGAAGATTTGGTTAAAAGGGGAGGATAATGGAGATCGTTCCTGGCGCCAGACTTGTATACTCGGTTTTATCCCACCACATTTTGTATACATGCGTAATCGGGATATCTTCAAAATGGGATCACACCAAGCAACCCAGCGAGGGAACCAACGACAACTGAGAAAATTGTAAGTTCCTAGGGCAAAGAAGTGATGACAGGGACCCAGGGTAGTGACAACAGGTTTACACAGGCAGGTATACACCAAGGCAACGAAGAGCACGTGAAAGTGATCTAAGGGACCCCACAAAAAAGCACAAAAAAATCAAAGGGAGCCCACAAATCAAAGGAAAAAGGCAGAAAGAAGAGCACGTGAAAGTGTGGGCAGTGGACTTGCGTTCCAATAGGTCTCCCTATCACCTCTCCTTGTTTTTATTTTATTTTAAGTATTCTCTATCTCCTTTCTCCATAAGAGACAAATTGACATACCTGCATAAAATAGCACAAACTCAACACACCAATCCATGAGAGTTTAATAAGGGGTTATGGGGGAAAACCTATACCTGGCATGTCAGAGGGTTCCTACAAAAGGGACACAAATTTTGAACACAAACCCATTTTCAAAGCATTTGGAAGCTTTAGAGCATCTACTAGGCAATAAAAAAATGGCAAATAAACCCCATATGCAACTGAGTGATCTCTTAACTCTTCTAGGTCAGGAGGGTGTAATAGATTCGAGGTATCTCACTCCACAGTGGTCAAGCGGGTGTCCACTCTCTACCCAAATGTTCAAGGTGAGAGTTTAGCGAGTTTTTGGAGCTCTTTGCTTGCAAGATCGCCTTTATCAAGCATATTGAATCTTGTAAACACAGAAGAAAGGCTGATCTTTGTAAATGCAAAGCAATATAATAGGATTTTAAAGCGTAGACAATCTCAGAAACAGAAACTGAAACAGAATCAAAAGAAAAAATTCACTCTCATTTTACCAAAGGTTTATAATGGTAAGGCAGGTTTATCTAAAGAGGCATTTCAAAAAGAAGAGCAAATGAATCAAACTGAGTACAAAGGAAAGGGAAAACTAATAGGAGACATAGAGAACTTCGAGTCAAACATGAGCAAGGTGGAGGGGGTCATAGGTAAAACGGAAGAGATAATTGCAAGTAAGGTCACTAAAAAAATGACCACAAAACTTTATAGCCCTACGTCTTCACCTCTATTATGGTCATCAGAGTTATATGTAGAAGAGCTCATGAGAATGAGAAACAGACTTGATGTTCCAGAAAAAAAGGGACTGTTTGAAGACAATAGGTTTAAAATAGTTTCAGAGGTCAATTGTAGGCTAGAAAGAGATAATAAAACATTGCAGGAACAGATTCTAAACCTGCAAGCTAGCGTGGAAAGGGGACAACAAGAATTGTTCACTCTAAAGCAAGAACTATATCAACTCAAAACAACTGAAAACAAGAAGCCAAAAGTGGAGGGAGGTGAAAATAAAATGGAATTAAAGATGATTCAATCAACACTAATAGATATGGAGAAAAAAGAGATTCAGTTAAGAGACCAGATTGAAGAGGCCAAATCATGGTCACAAGTGGTAAGTGGAGCATCAAGTGAGCAAAAGGTAATCATTGAGAAACAAGTTAGAAGACAACTAAGGGAAGAAAAAGACAAACAAAGCAAGGCTAAAAACATTATTATCAAAGGTTTGAAAGATTTTTGTGAAAAGGAGAGAACTGACATCTTAGCAAGGGACTTCCTTAAAGACAAGCTAAAATGGATAGGTTATATTCAACAAGCAAACAAGATTGGAAAAAAATAGATGGAGGAAGATATAGACATGTAAGAGTTACCTTGAGTAGCTTAGAGGATAAGAATAGGATTCTAAAAAACAGAGGGTTACTTAGAGGCTCGCATATCTATCTAGACGAAGATCTGAGCTTCGAGCAACAAGAAGAACAAAGGAAAGAATGGGAAAAAGTGAAAACAACAAGAAATGAAGGAAAGTGGGCATGGTTGAAGAATGGAAAAGCCCAAATTGGTGATCGTCTTTCAAACAAGAAATAGGGATTTGGAGCCCCATAGGAGTACTTACATGTTGTAAGTTGGAATTGTAGAGGATATCCATGGAGAAGAGGACCTGGATTGGGGCCCATAGCAAAAGGAAAAGATATTATCATTCATATCGAAACACATGAACACGATGGTTGCAAGGTTCTAGTTTTTAAAGGGTATAAGAAAGTTTAAGTTTGGAACAAAGGGAATGATTCAGGCAAAGGTCACGGGGGAGTTACAGTGCTAATAAGTGAGAAGTGGCAGGGAATTGTGGAACTCGAAAAAGAAGACGCAAATAAGTAGTACGTATGGCTGCAAATAACTAAAAATGGGATGACTTTCAGATTGGCAACTTGTTATTTTGCTCCAAAAAATTCTAAGTTCTATAGAAAAAGAAATTTAGACAATGAAGACTCGTATGCCTCACTAAAAAAAGATATATCTATTTTCAGCACGCTTGGAGATGTTGTTTTAATGGGTGACTTTAATGCAAGAACAACTAATAATCAGTCTCTTTAGTTGAGCAGGGAGAAAAAAGGGGAGAATAACCCTCTTTGGTTGGAGGAAGGTGAAGACCATTACTGGGAAAGAACATCCCAAGATGGGAATGGTGAGGTGACCCCTTTTGGGGCAGAATTACTTGGAATTTGTAGTCTATATGGCATGGTTATCTGCAACGGGATGAGAGATTGGCCAAAGTTGGGAGGTATCACATGCAAAACGTATAATGGTCAAAGTGTGGTGGACTACATGATTTGCTCTCAAGGCTTTGTCTCTAGATTGATGGAGTTTGATATTAAGGACTGCCCTATCGGGATGAAATCTGACCACTTTCGTCTTCTGGTTAAGCTTTGCATGTCCCTGGTCATCCAACACATTAAACAAGTTCAACACATGCAAAAAAACACCCTCCCCAAGGGTAAAATCCTCTTGAATAAAGAAAATAGAGAGATATTTAGTGTTGTTCTTGAACAACATTTCCATGATTTAAAGAATAACAGAGAGGTCAGAACAACAATAGAGGGGGATGTCCACATTCACAACAACTTGTTGATTCCAATAATTCACAAAGCCTTAAAGGCATGCAAAAGGTCTCACCCCAAGATGAGGGTTGCAAACACTTTCCTGAGAAATCCATGGTATGATGAAGATTGTAAGGCAACCAAGAGATCAGTATAAAAGAGTGGAATGAACAAAGAATACAAGAAAAAATATGAAAAATTAGTGTAGTCTAAAAAATCTGATTATGTTAATGATAGAAGGAAGGAGCTAATCTCTCTTGGAAAACAGAATCCTAAAGGCTTTTGGAGAGAACTGCAACAAAGGAAAAAGAAGACTGAAAACAACATTATGAATGCCCAATGGTTAGAATATGCTAGGCTTCTTTACGAGCGAGTCCACGAAAAATACCATCCGCCTGTTCTTAACACATCAATGGAACTATTCACGATGGAGGATATTAAACAAGGAATAAAAATTTTAGCTAGTGATAAAGCACAAGACATTGCTGAGTTACAGGGTGAATTTTTAAAATGGGGGATTGAGACTCTTGCCCCTCACATAAAAAGAATTTTCAATAATGTCAATCGCGATGGTTTCCATGGGGAGTGGACTACCAGTGTGGTCATTCCTTTATTTAAAAGTGGTGATATCAATAATCCATCTAACTACTGCACGATTATGGTCAATCCTATCTTTGGCAAGCTCTTTGGGAGCATGGTTGAATGGAGGATCAAAAGTTGGGCAGAAAATGAGGGAAAAAGGGAAAAGGGGCAGGTAGGCTTTAGGTCGAGACACTCTACCATTGATCACTGTATCACCCTTAAACATTTGATTGAAAAAAATTGGAACATCCAGGGTGAGGAGGCTTACTGCTGTTTTGTAGACTTTAAGAAAGCTTTTGACACGGTACCTAGAGACAAACTATGAAATAGAATGGAGGAATTAGGCATCCCAAATAAGTATATAGCAGATGTTCACAAATTGTATGAGAAGGTTAGAGCTAAAATCAAAACTAGTGATGGTATCTCAGAGTGTTTTGGTAGCGACATTGGAGTTAAACAGGGCTGCCCTCTATCCCCCACGCTTTTTGGGTTATACATTGATAAGTTGGAAGCTTGGTTAAGCAATACAAACGGGGATGGTATTCAGTTGGCAGGCTATGTGGTGAAACTTCTATTAAATGTTGATGATCTTATCCTGATTTCAAAAATAACTCACGGGTTAAAAGAACACTTGAAAGCTCTTGAACTCTTTTTTCAGGAGGTTGGGATGCAAGTGAATATCACCAAGACCAAAATCACGATTTTCTCATTGAACATAAAAGATAAACAAAATACCTTTCTTTTTGAAGGTAGCCCACTTGAAATTGTGAAAGAATACAAGTATCTTGGGATAGACTTTCATTATAATCTTAGTTGGGAGACTTGTCGTATGAAAAGGATGCTAGGAGGTTGGAAAGCCTCCTACCGTCTGCAGAACAGGTGTAGAAAAGCCGAGCTTTGGGATTGGAAAACCAAGAGAACCCTTTTTGGTTTGCTTGTTGTTCTTTATGGGTGCGAAGTGTGGGGAAGCAGTATGTCAAAGTGCAATTGGAGGCAACTAGAAAGAATTCAAAAACATCTAATAACAAGCAGTCTCAAAGTTAAAACCACAATCCCATATGAAATTCTTTTAGCTGAAGCAGGGACTTTTCCATTGGAAGCAGATCAACGTTAACTCGGTTGATAAGCTATTTAAAGAAGGTTGAAAACATGGATGACCACCGTTGGCCTAAAATGGTTATGAAGGAGACGCTAGATCGTAGGAAAAAAACTTGGATGAAGCAGAACAACAAGTGGATGAACAAGTGGGACATCAATTTGCAAGAGTGTCCTAGCACCAATAGTGAAATAAAAAGCTATGTGAATAAAAAATATAGAACTGCCATGTGGGAAAATCAGATTACTACATCAAAGAGTTTAACTCGGAAAAGGATCATGGTGAAAAAACTTATCCAGGTGCAGCTATTAAAGGAAAAACAAGGTTGTTAGTTGTGCAATTGAGGACGGGATCACATCACCTTAGGTGTGAGACCGGTAGGTGGAAGATACCCAAAAAACTTGGGAAGAAAGAACTTGTATTTTCTGCAATAAGGGGACTGTGGAAACAGAATGACACTTTATCATGGAATGCACCACTTACGAGAATATCCGTACTCAACACGAAAATAGTTTGAAAGTTGATAATATGCACCAGCTCTTTGGGGAAGACAAGATTAATCAGACAACTAGCCTTCTAATCAAAATTAATAGTAGGAGACTCGACTTGGAAAAGAGCTTGAAGACAAATTAGGCCTGGTTTTGTCTTGGTCCCTTAGACTGTTTAGTCTCGTGGACGTCATTAAAATCTTTCATTCATTCATTCATTCCCTCTATTATTGGTTGAAGGTTTGTTGTAGGAATAGGAATTAGGAATCAATTTTTATGCTTAGGGGAAAGTTGACCAGTTGGCTCATAATTAATTCAAGGACCTCGATCCTCTTGGTTAGTGTGTTCAAATTGAGGCAGGATCTAATTAATTAATATGCACCTGTGTCAAATCACATTTCCTTATTGTCATGCTGTAAAAAGGATTCAAAATCATGTTGAATGTATGAATACCATATTATCTAGCTGGCGTGATTATGACTATATTTGCAGACTTGACGTGACCATTTGGGAAGCATATGAAAGTTGCTAAAGGTGCTAGAATGACTAGTCTTTTGGTACGGATCATCCTAGTCCAAGTGTAGTCAAGGCCTTCAACGCCATCAAGCAAGTAGGGAGGTAGGTGGCTGGAGGAAATGATGTGCTACCACTTGAGCGTCGTATTTTAGACCATCCCTCCCTATAATTGAATGAATGAATGAAGACTTTTAATAACGTCCATGAGGCCAAACAACCTATGGGACCCACGGATCGGCAACAAAACAAAACACCACAACCTGAAAAAGAAACCACAACCCAAAAATTACTTGATCTCCCTTTCCTTCTGAATTTTGGATCTTCTACTATGAATTTTTATCAAATAATCAACACTTTTTCGATATTCTCTTATCCTCGAATAAGCTGTATAAAGTGTCCACATTTAAGATCTCGATATAATTGACCCGAATATCCATGTAGACTGGGCATTCCATGATGAAATGCCACTCTGTCTCTAAAAGCCCTAACGAACAGAACCTGCATATCCTATCAGCCCAATCTTCTTTAGGTGTCGTCCATCTACCGGTTTCACATCTCAACTGGTGCGAACTAGTTCTTAGCTGAGCTATTTACATTTTCACTTTTCATTTTATTTCCGCACCTATATATGTTTTTTGAGTATGATCATATGAGGGATTAAAGTGTTTGATGTAATACTCCCTTTTCCTTGATAACTCCCTAGCCCACATGCTTTCTTTAACTTTTTGTTGCATGTACATTTTGATTGCCTTAATGTTATTTGGGAAATCATCTATGTTGATACCCCACTTACTCAACCACTTGTTATTTTGCATCCACGTGCTCTTCCTTCTATTTAGTTTCTCCGCTGCTACCATTTTGGGCCAACGAGACACCTTCATGTTCTCCAGCCTCTTTAGATAACTTAGTAAACAAATCATAGCCGATGTCTCCACAGGTAAGGCAACGACCTCAACTAGGACAATCTCATAAGGAACAAACGATTTTATTTTGAGGCTGCTTGTGATTAAATGTTTTTGCAGTCTTTCAATTTGCCTCCACTTCATTGTTGAAGTATTGCCACCCCAAACTTCACACCCATAGAGAACCACCGGCAACAGTAACAATCCAAAAAGAGTTTTCTTGGTTTTCCAGTCCCATAATTCAGCACTCCTACATCTGTTTTGCAAAGAGAATAAAGCTTTCCATCCACCTTGAATCCTTTTTGCTCTACATGTCTCCCAATTAAGCCTATAGTAAAAATCAAGGCCAAGGTACTTATAGTCACTAACCACTTGCAAGGGACTGCCTTCGAAGACAAATTCTATAGCTTCCTTCTTTCTTTTCAAGGTAAATATTATAACCTTAGTTTTGCTGATGTTCACCTGCATCCCAACCTCCTGACAAAATAACTCAAAAGATTTCAAGTGAACCTTCAAATCATGTGATATTTTTTCCATTAGAATAAGATCATTAGCATAAAGCAACAATTTTATTACATAATTGGTCAGCTCGACTCCTCCTCCTCCAAAATTGTCTAACCATTCCTCTAATTTGTCAATATACAACCCAAATAAAGTAGGTGAGAGAGGGCAGCCCTGTTTGATGCCAATATCACTTCCAAAACATTCAGACATTCCTTGTTTGGTTCTGATTTTAGCTTGAACCTGCTCGTATAACCTATGAACAACAACCCTATGCTTTTTAGGAATTCCCAACTCTTCCATTCTAGACCATAACTTGTTTCTAGGGACTATGTCAAACGTTTTTTTGAAGTCTACGAAACAACAAAAGACCTCACCGCCCTGCTTATTCCAAACTTTCTCAATCAAGTACCTAAGTGTAATGCAGTGATCAATGGTAGAGTACTTTAGTCTAAATCTCGCTTGACCTTTTGCTCTCTTTCTGCCCAGCTACTAATTCAACGCTCAACCATGCTCCCAAAGACTTTCCCGAAGAGCGGGTTAATCATTATAGTGGGGTAATTTGAGGGGTTGTTGATATCTCCACTTTTGTGCAAGGGGATGACAACACTAGTTGTCCAATTTGTTGGAAATCCATATTGAATAACCCTATTGAATATTCTTTTGATGTGTGGTGTGAGGGCATCCACACCCCACTTTAAATATTCTGATTGTAAGCCCTCTATGTCACGTGCTTTGCCCCCCGCAAGCCTTTTAACTCCTTCTTTGATGCCTCTTGTGGAGAAGAGTTTAGCCCTTGAATTAATCATAGGAGGAACATCTTTGTCTTGCACCCTCTCATATAATAATTTTGCATATTCCAACCATTGTGAGTATGTGATATTGTTTTCTTTGATTGTGTTTTTTTGTTGTAATTCTTTCCATAACTCTTTCGGATTGTGCCTACCCATGGAAATCAGCTCTTTCCGTCTTGTTTGCATGTAAACCTCTTTTTTCAGTCTCACAAGTTTTTCATACTCCTTTTTATTTCCCTCAAATTTAGCTAATCTTTTTGCTACCTTGCATTCTTCGTCATACCACGGATTCGCTGGAAACCTATTTTTGTTGACTTTCTTAGGTGTAGATCTTTTGCACCAACTAAGAGCTTTGAGGATTATTGAAGTCAGATTATTGCTGCATATTGTTTTTTTGTTTATATTGGTCATCTCAATACTGCCCACCTCTTGTAACTGTTTTTCAAGATTTGTTCGAAAAAAATTCTTGGTTTTCCTGTGTTAAGAGGATTGTCCCATGAAAAGGCTCCTTTTGATTTGGTTGCAGCCTAGCCTGATAATTAGTGTTTTGTTGCATGCTGATTTTTCCATATACAAGGTTGTGATCTGATTTCATTTCCATGGGACACTCCCTCACCTCCACCTCAACCAACCTTTCCATAAGGTTCTTTGAACAAATAAGATAGTCCACCACGCTTTGACCATTGTAAGTGTGACATGTAATGTTCCCTGAACTCGGCCAACCATTTAACCCATTGCATATAACCAAACCATACACGCTGCATATCCCTAACAATTCTGCTCCATACTGAGTGATGCCTCCTTTTATGTCTTGAGAATTTCTTTCCCACTTTTGGTTCTCTTCTTCCTCTAACCATAGGGGGTTGTCTCTTATTCCCACTTCCTTTCTAAGATATAAAGCTTGATTATTTGCAGTCCTTGCGTTTAAGTCTCCTATTAGGATAATTTCTTATATTATTCTATGCTGAAATGTCATTTTTTAGAGCTGCATAAGGATCCTCCTTATCTAGTTTCTTTTTCTTTAAAATTTTGAGCCATGTGGAGAAAAGTAGTGTAGGAGTTGTCAAAACCAACTTAAGACTCCAAGAAAACCTGCATGCAAATGGATACCTGTCACAAAGAAGAGAATGGATGGAGAAAACAAACAAGGGTTTGAAGCTCTGATACCATGCAGGAGTTGTCAAAACCAACTTCAGACTCCAAGAACACCTGCATGCAAATAGATACCTGTCAAGGAAGAGAATGGATGGAGAAAACAAAAAAGGGTTTGAAGCTTTGAAAAATGGAGAAATTATCTTATCAGAACAAAAAGGAATTGATAAAATATACAATGGATCAATCCTTAAAAAGGAGATCATGCAAACCCTAAAAGAAACCCTAATAGGAAAAACCTAAAAGAAGCCCTAATAAGAAAACATTTAATAATTAATATAATTATTAAATGTCACTTTATGCAATTTAACGTGAAATCTTAAGAAGGGAATAAAGGTAACTTAATCAACATAATTAAGTTAAAACCTTTACTCTAACAAGTAGTAAGCTACAAGATAAATTGTGAACTCTTTGATCTTTATTTTCAGCCATATGTATTGGTTATTTGGGTCTTCTTTTTCCACTTGTATGGTTCTTTCCCATGATTCTTTTATCAAAACCGCCACTCCCCCATGCCCTTTACCACTTTCTGTTAATTCATTCCAAACTGAAACCTTTAAGTAACCTTCAAAAATTGGAATCTTACAACCATCATGCTCATGCGTTTCAATGAGGACAATTATGTCCTTCCCCTCTGCTATGAGCCCTAAACCAAGACCTCTCCTCCAAGGGTAGCCTCTTCAATTCCAACTTACTATTGAGAGGTGTTCCTGGGGTCCCCACTTTCCTATTTGTCATGTGCCATTTTATTACTGATTTGGACTTTTCCTCTGTACAACCATGCTTCATTGCCTGCACTTCTTGTTGCTACAACTTTATCCCACTCTTTTCTTCTTTCTTCTAATTAAAGAGTTTTCAATCAGTTGGTGAGAGCCTTTAAGTAAAGTGGTTATTTCTTGTTGTGGACAATGCTTACTGCAATTGCAAGCTGGATGCCAGAGATGAATGCATTGTAGTTGGCTGCGTGCAAATAGCGTCTTAATGTCTATTGAAGCTGTCCTTTGAACCGATGCCTGTAAACAATATTAAAATTGCATTCTAGCGAGTTATTGAAGACGTCCTTGCCATTGCCGTAGAATTAATTCTCATACTGTTATCCCATAGCGGAGTGCTGGCAAGTAGAAGGTTAAATCATATAATTAAGATCTGATTCGATATGGGGTTGAGAAGTTAATTCAGAGGAATCATTGGCTGGGCGCTTTTAGCAAATTGTCACCATAGCAATTACCACAGTGCTTAGCATTTCATGTGCCCTCAGTCTCTCCGTTATTCACGACACCCATGAAAAGATAACTCCGAGTATTTTTCACACACTAGGGATTACAGCCTCATAGTTATGGCTATAGATAATTTATTTAAGGTGATATGCGGGGTCTTATCGTTCATATATGTGAAGAGATTAAATGGCTATATCAGGCTATATGACATGGCAAATGGCTTTGAATAAAGGTCAATAAATTGAACCTCACATTAGCATGAAATCAGGTCTTATGTTTGATATTTCATTAGGCCCTAAGGCCGACAATAGGTATGAGGTATTGATTATTTAAAAGCCACTATGAAAGTGACATGTTTTTGAATTCTTGGTAACAATGGTGGTTAAGGTAATCGGCATTTGTTTTAAGTGGTCATGACAAATTATTAAAGACATAATTGTGTCGGCATTCTTACTTGCTTGATCATTGAACATCGATTAAAGCTTACCATTGATGATGTTGATCGATGGTTTGTATGCATTCCAAAGGTAATGAGATTGTCGGCATGCATTGCATTGGATTGTCCGTGAAATTCATAATTCATTATCAGTTTTCTACTTATGACTTCAGTCCTTTCGAACTTCAAAATCTATCAATTCTTGGAAATGGCATCGATTGATTTGCTAAGAAAATTAGGGCAATCACATTTTTCTTCACAAGCTTGAGGGTCTGGTACCCTAGCTTTTCCACCTCCATAGAAATTAGCTCACTGTCGTTACTCAGTCGATTTTTTTTCTTACTGCTACTCATTGACAACTATGGAGCTCTCTGCAAGATCCTTGCCATGGTCGATGTCTTTGTCAATCACTTGTCTTTGGGTGAAGGATCGAACCTGGAAGATTTTTTTCTATTCTGACGGTTTGGTAAATTTTCTCCATGACAGATTCTCTATCATTCACATCAGAAATGTTGCATTTTAGTTTCTCATAATCTGAAATAGATACCCAGTTAAATTATTATATCTGTTGTTGCTCCTGCTTTAAGGCATTGTGTTTCAGTAGGTGGGTAATCATGATTTCTGCAAAAATGTATCATTATTTCCCTTGGATCCAGTGGTAGTTGTTCTTGAGTGCACAAAAATGGGGTTTCGGTTACATTTTTGTTGCTGCAGTTTTCAAGGATCTTTTGAATGGTGCATGGAATATATTGTTTAATTCTTTTTCAGTCAGTATTGCCTGTGCAAGCTCCTTGTGTGGACAGGGTTCAATCTTCTTTCTAAAAATGCATTTTCCTTGACCATTCTGTCAGAAGAAATCCACCATGCTGAACATTTCTCCGAATCACTGCAATACCTGGCAACATGATTCGACAGAAGTTGGGTACATGAAAAATTACCTCTGTTTTGTTTAAATGAAATGAGATAAGTTACTATGTTGTAATTTTATTGAAATGAGAAAAAAATGAAGACATATTTGTAAGAAGAAAAACAAAGAGAGAGAAAACAGTTTTAAAACGATGGGAAATGATTGTGAAGTATTGTGAAAAAATCACAGCTATTGTATAGTCTTCACAGGAAGACATGTTTTATTTTTGAGATTGAAAATATGGAATATATGTTCAATATCAAGCTATCTTAAGACTTGATAATGGCTGGAATTATGAAAGTTCATTCTTGAACTTTGAGGATTTTAGGTATTGTCCGTCACGAGGCACTTGTGATAAAAGGGAGAAACAGAGAGATCCTCTATATCATTGTATTTCTTATTGAAAATAGAAAAGGGGTTGGTGCTCCTTGAGTTGGTGCTCAAAAATCAGCTTATAAGGCATTGTCAAAAGTGGTTTTTAATATAAGCCTAGAAAGGCAGTAGTTTAGGAGTGGTTTTTCTACCCCAAGAGGGTTTTCTACTCGGCATATCTTGTGTCACATTGCTTATCTATGTTTCATTGTGTGAATGCCTTGTTATGCTAAGTTTCACTATCATACTTCTCATTATAGTTATATGTGATTACATTCAATATATGGATGAGTTAATCATTGATAAATGAGAGAATATATCTGCTTTATTTCAGTTTATGTAAAATTTGTAAAATCAGTTTATGACACTGATTCACCCCCCCACCCCAGCCCCCCTCTCAGTATCTTTTTCACTCCAACATACACACATTTTAGTATTTATTTAAAAAATGTATTTATCAAAACTAGAAAAAAAAAAATTCATGCACTAAAGTTTTAACTTATAAATACACAAAAAAAAATCAAGAAAAGAAATAAATTTACCATACAAAGAGTGACATCCCATTTAACTTCATTTTTTAGTATTTTATTAGCAACTAAATTATAGTGTCAATTTTACAAATAACTATATTCAAATTATTTTATTTTTTAAAATACAATCATAAAATACACTAAAAAATAAATATTATATTAGTTTACATCATTTCAAAATTCAAAATATATATGTCATTTTTTAGTTGATCCTTTTATAAAAAGTGTAACACAACTTTGTGCTTTTACCATAAACAACAAAACTTTAGCAAAATAATAGTCAGACTACGAGATAGACCATACAACATACCAAAAACAAACACCAATAGACCCTACAACTTTTCAAGATATCAACAACCTTCAACTCCTATTGATACATTTTTTCATATAGCTACTTGAACTCCTAAAATTATTTCTTCTCCTTCTCATGGCTTTTCTTCCTGTTGCTTCTAGTGCTGGCACTAGTTACAACTTTCACAACTTTTCTTTCCCCATTTGGAGCTTCTAAGGATTTGGCACCATCTTTAAGTTTCTTAGCGAGGATTTTGATCCCCATGGTGCTAGTCTATATAATATTTTTAATAACTTGGATAACCTTATTCAAATTCTCCTTAATATCGGCCCTCTTTTTCTGCACCACTAGCCTTTTGTTATGTTACTTCTTTCGTTGCTCCAATTTCACAACCATGGTAACACCTTTTTATCTTAGCTTACTAAGGTCATTGTCCACCATGTTTATATGAGGTAAAGCCTCCTAGTTTTGAAATATCTTAGCATCCTCCTCCCACCATAGCTAAGTTTTCCCCCTCACCTTTTTCTCCATTAATGTAAGCTTCATATTACATCTATTTATTTCTACAAAGAACCAATTAGTAAGGGAGTGATGGGCATCCACTATTTCTTGCATAGAATTTATAAAATATATTGTATTACCAGATCATCCGCTATGTGCTTAGTTTGAAAATTAATGATAAATTCTTATATTTCAAAATAAAGGATTTTATTCTAAAATTAACAAGGACAAGGTAATATCAACTCGTAGCCAAAATTTTAGCATAATTCTCTTAGATGATAGTGCTACACACAATATCCTATTCTATAATTAACAAGCACGAGGTATTAACAACTCATAGCCAAAATCTTAGTAGAATTCTCTCAGACACCAATGCAATGTTTAGATGTCTACACGTCATGTTGGCATCTAACAAATTTTTGAAATTCAAAAGTAAACTTTTCATGTGGGTTGTTTACAACACGTGTCATAGTGCCTAAATGGGAAAGTAACACCTCTTCCCTCCCGTTCGAACAAACAAAACCTTTTTTTCTCATTTTCATGGGGATCTTTTACTCTCTTATGCAAGAAACTCTCTCTCTCTCTCTCTCTCTCTCTCTCTCTCTCTCTCTCTCTCTCTCTCTCTCTCTCTCTCTCTCTTTCACTTGAGGGAAACTATCGAAATCTCTATAGCCACTGTTGTAGTCTTGAAGCAAGCACTATTAATTATTACAATCTCTCTCTTTTGCAACAATTGAAGCTTCCATAGTGCTTGATTGCCAAATCAATCATAGTTATCACAAGGGAGCCCAAACTATTGGTAATACTCTCTATTGTTCTTTGTTATTATTTTTTATTTGTAGAATAATATATTTTCATTGAAATACATCTATTTATTATTGCTATCAAATATAATCATCTTCAATGGTAGTTTCCATCATAGACCAGGGTTCACACCATTATCAAGTATTTTACATTTACAATTTCTTTTAATCCTTAATGCAGTTAAGATTCAAAAGATTTATTTTATCATCTTTTTCTTTAGATGTCTGTGGAGGTCGAAAGACCAAAACAAGGGTTTGATTGAGGAAAACCCCTAAACAACCCTCAATATTTCTCGTCTATGTGTGTGCAAGTTAGAACAAATTTGATAGCCAAGACAAACGTTCTAGGAAGTTCAAATCTGACTAGTGAAGAATGACAACACTATGCAAGGATGTCTGCGCTACGCGCTAGCATCTAGGGCAGTGGACTCCAACGTCTGGTGCTAGGTTCTCTTTTGTCTATATTTTCATTTATAGTTGGAAACAATATTTTATTTGAGGCTTTTATTCTTGTAACTTAATATTTGTACATTATCCTTGTGTTAACAAATAGAAAAATATTTTTAATTTCAACATACAACATTTCCAACAGTTCTATTTGAAATATTATTTATGTACATAAACAATAGTATTTTTGTGAAATTTTGAGGTAATATAAGGATTTTTTGGTTTAAAGTAGTTGTCTTTGGATGTATCAAACTCCTTACATTACAATTTAACATCAATAGAGAAAATTCTTTGAGAAAAATACAACAATGATCTAAATAGCTAGGAAGTGTTCTCCCATTGACAACTTTGGAAGTTTTTATCCATCCCTTTGTCTTTAACCCTTAATCCCTCCATTTGCTTAGGAATATCATGTGCATAATCCATTTTATCTTTTCCCTTATCTAGAAGAACCTTGACACCATGTGTAACGCCCCGCCATGCAACCCTAGAGGAAGTTGCAAACAAATACTTAAACAAGCTAATTTTTTTTTGTTTAAGTACAATTAATATACAAGTTCGCTTCCCAATGCAAACATCCCCTAAGGTTACGAGACTGAGATTACTTAATAACCCACAACAACAACATGAATATAAACCATGCCAATTATTTAGACAATAATTAAACACATACATTCCAAATAAGATAGTTTACAACAAGCATAAGATAACCGTCCAATCCATTTATCCATAATTAAATATTACAATTACGACTCTCATTCCCCGAATGAGGAAAGTCCAATAAATAAGGTTACAGTTACAACTTCCACCTCAATAACATATGAGGGGTCAAATAATACAAGATCAACTAAAATGAAATAAGGCAAGAACTGAAATTGAATTCCACGAGCTCTCCAAGTGGAAGTCTCATCCACATGAATAAGGAGAAAGAACCCAACAGATTAAGGCGCACGCCACCCAACCAAGTGGAACCCAAAGGCCCACCCCTCGTGCTAGGAGATAGTAACAAGGAATCCTAGCCAAAACCATCTACCTTTAGACACAGGCTAAATCACCATTGAACCAAACTGACACATCCAATCACATGTACCACACAAGCACAACACAAGTACAACCCAAGTACCACATACGTACATCATAAGTACACCAAAAGTACAACTCAAGAGCATCACGAGTAACACACAAGGACAACTCTACAAGGTCACATTGCTTCCAGAAATAAAGTAGAACAAGTATGATAAGAGAACCATATACATAATAATTGAATACCAACTATGGTCACATCAGATATGTCAAGGAAACCATACCTACCAGAAACAAGAACCAATTGTTGTCCTAGATAGAGTGTCATCACATAGTTCGTCATGGGTTATCCTTTGGGCATTCTTCCTAGGCTCTGACCCCCACAAAAAAAGGTTATCCTAGTGACCTTTACTGAATCCCGGCCCCCATACTCACTCATGCAGAGGCAAATACCTTTCGTACAGACAAGATAGATGACCTTGCCATTCCAGGCCTTCCCACCCATCCCAAGCCTAATCGAGCACTTGGGTCCATGAGTGAGGCATTAATATCTTGATTAGTGAGAAGTTAGTCCTAATCTTTTAAGTATTGTTTTATTTATCACTTGATTAACTAACTTACAATGAGTTATCCTGGCACCACTTCGTGTGTCGACCCCCGTTACAAGCCACTCTTCTACTAGACAACACACACACACACCATCCAAACATCAATGGAACCAAGGTGCAACAAACAAGATAACACGTCCACTCCTTTCTCAGGAGGCGACAAAGATAAAACCATCTCCAAACAATGGAGCTAACAACAATAACAAAACTGGTCCTGACAAGGAGGCACACATTACAAAATCCACTCCTTTCACAGAAGCACAAACGTCCCCGTTCGTGAAAATCGGGTACTAACATTGACATAACTTCATGCACTACCCAAGGGAATTAACAAACAGTCGACATCACAAGACGACAACCCCCAACCTCTAGGGTCCTCTGGAAGACTTACAGGTTAAATACACTTAACCCATTTCCCCAAAACATGAACTCAAAGGGAATAATCACGAAGGCAAGTTGCGAGGAATTAAACTAATTTGGATATATTAAATCCATTTCCTTTCATAACAATCAGTAATTTATTGCCTTTAAACACATTTATATTAAATTCCAAATTTGTCCTTCAAATAATATTACTTCAGAATAAATCTAATAATTTGACTAAGAACACAACATTTGAATATTCTCAATTATACTTAAATCAATATTTTAACGTATGTATAAATTCCATCATTAAATCCATATGTTAAAATTAACAATTTAAAACCATATGAATAAAACAATATAATCTTCATAACTAAACATTTGATTAATATTTTAATATTTAATATTATAAAATATAATATTAAATATTGTTTTTAAATATTTTAATATTATAAATTATAATATATAAAATATAAAATATTTTCTTTCAAAATTTCACAAGGTACACCTTCACTCACACATTCCAAGACATCATAATTCACTTAAAACTTTCAAAATTTTCCAACTTTTTAAATGGCCAATAACCAAAAATTTCTTCAAAACACCATTAAAATAGCTTGAAATTTCTTCAAATTTTAAATTTCAAAAACCAAAAATTCTAGCAATACTTGGTTCTAACTCGAAAATTAATAGGGATAATTCTATCCCCGCATTAAAATTCATCATAAAACATGCACAATTTCAATTTTTCTAATTTTATTTTACATTGGAAAACCATAAATTCCCAAAAACTCCATTGATGAAAAGCTTCAAATTTTAAAGTTTCAATTTCAATTTTCTAAAAATACCCTTTGGCTCTAAATATGCCCAATAACACACTTTTAACGTCAATTTCACTTTTCAATGATTTTGAAAAAAAATTGCCATGATGAGGGCACAAATTGACATTTTCCAAAAAAATCACAAAACAATTTAAATGAACTAATTTTGCTCAATTTGAAATCTAAATGGGAAGTCCTATGCTCCCTTAAGGGTGAGCATGACCTCTAAATGACAAAACACAATCAAAGGGAGAAGAAAAAATGAACTTACCTCAATTTTGTTGCCACACACAATCACACAAAGCTTGGAAAACACAAAGACAGATGAAGAATCCAGACACCCGAGCAATCCTCCACCCATTCCTATCCAATCCAAAACAAATCCCATCTCTTTCCATCCACAAATGCATCCAATTCCAATTTTTAAAGAAAATGACAAGGAGAGGGTTTTAGAGCAAAAATCCTCCAAAATGAACAACTTTTCTTTTTTTTTTAAACACAAAACAAAAAATATATTAATATCTCTAATTTCAATTTCAAAATATCTATTAATTTCCAAAATGAATAACTTAATTCAAATCAACACAATTAATTTAATTAATCAATAAAATAAATCTAATCCAAGATTAAATTATTTTATTAATTAAATTAAATTAATTAATAAATTAAATAACATTTTTCACATTATAACCAGATTAATTTAATCAACAACTTAAATACATAAAGTCATTTAATTACCCTTTTCAACTTGCAATTAAATAAAATCCTAACAATTTAAACAGTATTAAAACAATTGAACCAGAGTAAAACCGACGACACACTTATGACTACGGTGATGACTTGACATGGGAAACCTAGCTACTATCTCCCAATCGAATACCGTTGGGCATTGGACATCCTCAAACCTGTGAAACCAGGTGGAGTTGATGTCCTGTACCTGTCAACCTGAAAATCAAGTAACAACATATAATATGAACAACATAAAATACACACCGTGAAGAGGACATCTCGAGATCGCAGGGCGCTCACAAGCGAGTGATGCAATCTCGTCCCCTTCACCAATACAGTCTTACTAACTGACGAATCTAACATCATTAATATGATCAAAAGAATAAACATCATTAATTCAATTATCCACTATGCTAATCCAAAGCATGACATAATGATAACATCAGGATCAAATACCATCACAACAAATCATGATAAAGATAGAGATTAACAGTAACAGAGTACCATAGACAAGGTACTAACAGAAAACAAGACATAACCAAACAAAACACTGTTCGATCAAAAGAGCCAAAACGGAGAGGTCTAACACCATGGGTCTACCCTTGAATATAATCTTTTTTCTTCTCTCAAATTGTCAATCCTAATCCTACGGCTTTGGACTTGATTATTACCAAGTTAACCTCTCTTCCTCTTACCCCCTTGAGGCCTATCATCTACCTAGACCATATCTCCCAATGTACTCCTTAGCATCAAGACTACTTCCACTAGAAAGGAAATCCTTATTGTTAAAATCAATAGCATTCTTTTTCTCCACATTATTCCAAGAATTAAAAAAGGATTCTTCAATATTGTTGGTGGGAGAGAAAGTATTCAACAACATTTTTCAAATTGTTCTATTTACTTATGACACCCTAGATGGGTGTAGGGTTCATGGTTCTCATATAGTTCACAATAAGGAGAATAATCCCTTGATGAAGGGGGCATACCAAGGACCTACTTACAATCCTTAATCAAATTTTTTTGGGGAAGACAAAATAAAAAGTGGAAAGGAAACTAGCTTCTTGTTTCTAAAATGGTTTGATAAAAAAAGGTGATATCCATACACAGATTTGAACCTTCCTTCTAATGTGACATAACTCATAATGTAGTGGAGGAATTCACCCCATAGAGAGGCTTCAGGGAGCTCCTTGCATGTCCCAAATGAAGCTTGACCAATTCCTCTCAAAGCTTCAAAAAGATAGACATGGCATCTTCTCCTAAATTCCTATCCTTGAAAAGCTTAGCTCCCACCATTGAAAGGATGGTATCATGTGCCAATAAATCCTTAATGATTATAAATTCAAGCCCTTGCACCATAACCTTCCTATTTCCACACCCCTTAGCAAATTCCACAACCAAATAAGTATCTTGGCCATTCAATCACTCCAAATATAAGGTCAAACCCCTCTTAAGAATTTTTCAAAAAAAAAAATCTAATACCATTGTAACTGAAGGGTTCCACATGATTTACGCCATCTTGAATGGTATGAAATACCATGTCTTTTCCTTCACAACCCCACCAAACTGAATATTGAAAAAAACCCAAGATACTCTATAAAATAGACAAAGGAATTTGTTAGATGGAATTCTCACGCACTCCTTATTATTGAGTGAAGTATTCTTCACTCATGTAGGTAATATTTTCCATCCTCTAAACAATTTTTCCTATCAACATTAATAAGACATATATCTTCCACATGAAAAGTGTCATTTCTCATCCAGTTGGTGACCCTCGTATGCATGGCCCTAATTAGTATAAAAAATAGCTAATTTATTAGCTTCCATAAATATGTGAATAATATTCACCTTTCCAAATTTTTTTAATTATGTTGATAGCATCCGTAATTATGCTAGCAATGGTCCATCTTGGATGATTTTTTCCTTTTAGGAAATTTATGATCATAAAGTTTCCCTCGATGATTAAGCTCTAAACACCAAACTTAAGAGCCATCTTTATAGCATTATAAGCTGTGTTTGCTTGGAATAATGACTAGTTTGTTGTCCCAAGTTGATTGTAATAGCTACAATCAAGTCTCCTTTGTCATCTCTTTGATCTCCTCCACCTCCCCCTAGCCTTATATTCCCTTCAGAAGCCCCATTGAAATTTTAAGTTATACCACATAAGGAGGGAGGGGTCCACATAATGTTCTTCAATTGGGATGCAAACTCCTTAAATGACATTGATATATCAAAATTTGAATTCCAAGCAATATCAATCTCCATATTGAGTTTGGAAACCCCAATATTAGAAGCATACGATATTTTCTCTTTAATTGCAACAAGAAATTTTTATTTAATGGCCAAACACATTCTATTAATCACCCTATTCGCTAGGGATTTATTTTCACAAAAAAATCTATTATTACTCCCCTTGCACAACCCCCAACAGCATGGGCTAAAGTAATAAACCAAAGGAGTTTTAAAGAAGAATTTTCGTACAATGAGACCCAT
Source organism: Sequoiadendron giganteum (assembly GCA_007115665.2). NCBI lineage: Eukaryota > Viridiplantae > Streptophyta > Pinopsida > Cupressales > Cupressaceae > Sequoiadendron > Sequoiadendron giganteum. The sequence goes on from CM021101.1 coordinate 350,481,460, forward strand.
TGTTCTAGTAAGCCTTGAATGCAATTAGGGAAGGTCCAACTAACTTTGAAGAGAGAATGTAAGAAATTCCAAATCTTTCTACAAAATGAACATTCTAAAATTAAATGAACAAAAATTTCTTTTGCTTCTTCACAAAGGGACCCCCTATTAGGAAGGGTAAATCCCCTTTTAACAAGGATATCAATCTTAAGTATCTTGTTTTGAGCCATCACCCATAGGAAAATATTAACTTTAGGTATCAATTGAGGCATCCACAATTTGGCCCTAAAGGAGGGGGTTTCGATCCATAGACATATCAAAACCAAAGGCAACAAAGTAGATCCCCATGAGGGTAGCTACCCAAACTAGTTCATCAATTATAGATACTTGAGAAATATGGCAGGAGAGAAACAAGGACTGTAAAATAGAAAATCCCCTCACAACATTATGGGAGGAAGAATTAGTTAAATTATTCCAATATTTCACACTATTAACCTCTTTAATATTGTCATCACCTTATTCCCCAAGATAATTTTACAAAATTCCATAATAGGGGTTTCTTGAGTGACATCCATAAATGGGGAATTAAGCAATGATTTATCCTCCTAGAAATTAATGTTAGCACCATCTCCTAATTTCGATTTCATGGCTTTATTAAGGATAAATCTTCTAGATATCAATTTTTTCCAAATTCAAGATCCTTGGGGAAGATCGCCACCATTTAACACATCCACACTAGAAGAAAGATGTTTTTTTAGTGATTGAACTCCATTCTTTTTGTTCATTCAACAATCTCTAAGTAATTTTAGCATTGAGAGCTAACTTGAAGTCTCTAATCCTCCTTATCCCTACTCCCCCCTTGTTTTTAGGCTTAGAAATTGAGTTCCAAGCAACCAAAGTGATTCTTTTTGTTTCTTCCATACCTATCCATTGAATTTTTTTATGAATTTGTTTAAACTTTTCAGAAATTTTTATTAGAATTATTAATAAACTCATACAATAAATAGGAAGGTTCTACAAAGAAACTTTGATCAATTGAACTTTACCAACTTGGCTAAGGATATAACCCTTTCAACCCACAACCTTTCATTGAAATAAGTCCATAAGTTTTCGCCAATTTTTTTGGGGGAAAACACACTAAAAGAGAGGCATTCCAAGGTAGGAAGAAGGGAGGTATTCCACATGGCACTCCAAGCTATTAGCAATTTTTTGATGTTTTTTAAAAGAGTATTGAGGAAAAATATAATAATTTTAGGAAGACATTTTCTAACCCGGGAATTTTTCATACTTTGATAAAATCAATTTTACCTCCTTAGCCTCCAAAATTGATGCTTCCTATGTGATAATTGTATCATCCACAAATTGTTGATGAGAGAAAGGAGTGAAATTCAAAGAAAGTTCGATACCCTTAAGGCTACCCTCACTCAAAGCTTTATGTAAGTTTCTACCTAGAGACTTTGCCATAATAATAAATTAGAAATGGGGAACAAAATCACCTTGTCCAATACCTCTAGAAATTTTAAATAATCCCAAAGATAAAACATTAACAATAACCAAGAACTTAGGAGCAAAGGTCAACTAAAAAATGATTCTAAGAAACTTACCCTAAAAGAAAAATCTTCTAAGAAAATTGAGAAGGAAACCCCAAGATACTTGATTGCATGCCTTCATTAAATCCAACTTCAAAATAAATAAAAAATCCTTGTTAACCATCAAAGAGTGAATAACCTCATGAATGGAGATAATGGAATCCAAAAATTTCCTTCCATGCACAAATCCACTATGCTCTAATGAAATCAAATTAGGAAGCACCTCTTGGGGATGGTGAACAAGAAAGTGGAATTAAATTATTTCAACCCTCTCCCACTTCCAAATAATTCCTTTGCAACTACCACAACATCTTTGGCCACAATTTTTTCATATAGTTGAAAGAAAAAATGAGGGAAGTCATCCAACCCAGGAGCTCTATCTCCTTGAAAGGAAAAAAATAATAATTTTGATTTCTTCTTCAATGAAGATTTTCATGATCTCTCTATTATCTTTCTCATTAATCAATTTCAAGATCTCCTCAAGAATGTCTTATTAAAATGGAGAAATATAATTCAATATTATTAGAGAGGAGATTAGAGAAGAAGTTAGTTGCTTTTTTTCTTATGTCACTACCATCCAAGACTTGAATGACATCTTTCCAAATTCCTTCTTCTATTGGAGGTACTATGCTTCAACATAGTCATGAAATAATTTTGTGTTTCTATCCCTCTCCTTTAGCCAAATAGCCCTTGAATGATGTTTCCAATTTTTTTTTTTGCAATAAGATTGTGAAGCTCACATAACAGTCTCTTTCTTTCAGCATTAAATCTCGATTCAACCCCATATTTTGAATTTCATATTCATTCTTTTTGAGCTTCTCTTTTACCTTAGCTTTACTTTTAAATATATTACCAAAGGAAGTTGTGTTCCACCTTATGATGTTGATTTTGCAATAATTCAAATTTTTAGCAATCTTGTACATGGTTGATCCATCCACCCTAATATTCCACCATTCAACATTTTTTCATTAAGATTGGGATGATGGGTACACATCTTTTCAAATCTTAAAGTAAAACCCTTCCTTTTGCCCAATTTTATTAGCATACATAACAATATGAGAGTGATATAAACATATCCTTGTAAGAGAATAAAGAAAGCAACAATAAGAGGAAATCCAATCAGGAGTTATCAAAGCTCAATCCAACTTTATCTAAATAAGAGAAGGCCCAACTCTATGATTTGACCAAATATCATAAGCACCATACATGTCCAAATCCAACAAATCATATCATTGATGAATTCCACCAAGTCTTTTGTGTTATCCAAGGAAATTTGAGAGCCCCATTCCTTCTCATTTTCCTTTAAGGAAGAATTAAAGTTCCCCATAGCTGACCACTTCAAATTAGAGTGTGACCATCTAAAAGTGGTGAGACTACTCCACAATTCTTTTCTAAAATTTTGGGTGTTGGGAGCATAGATATTGGAGATTATCCTTGAATTATTTTTATTTTTATTGCAAAAGAGAATGGCCACATGATTTTCATCCGCACATAAAAAATTCTCATAAAAAATGGGTTAAAAAAAGGTAGCAATGTCTCCTAAAGCCACATTTGCATTAGCCCCAAAACATTGGGAATCCTTTTAATTTTGAAAACTCTATCAACAACCTTTTTTGTTTCGTAAACTAGTAAGATATCTAATTTATTTTTCCAAGAAATATTTTCTAGAAGGTGATGCTTGTGTGGATTGTTTAACCCTCCAACATTCCAAGAAAGAATTTTTATTTTTTAAAAAGTTTGGGTGTACCCTTTGAGTATAATTCTAAAAGGGTTGTTAATTTATATTTGCAATATCATCTTTTGCTTCTCTTTCCCTAAGGTCCATGGTTCTTGTTCTTCCAAGGAGTTGTATCAAATTCACAATCTATAATTTTCTATTTCTAGTAAGCATCTTGGCTTAAGGATCTGAAGGCTTATCCTTACACCCTTTCACCATGGGGTGGAGTTAATGGAGAAATATTTTATCCTTTAACAATTCTATAGCAACAAAACACTAAATGTATTAGCTACATCCAATTTCACTTTAGAGCTAGCATCCAAAGGTCTTTCCTTTACTTCCACATCCTCCACAATTTGTGTTAGCTTTTTTTACTTCCCACCCCATATCTTCCTACAAGATATGGAAAGAATCCTCCTCATTTCCTAAAATTTTCAAGGAAGGAAGTAAAAAATCCTCCTTATTATCTTTCATGATGATTTTTAAGTCAAATTATTCAATCTCTAAATCTAAATCCTTTAACTCTATGGCTTCATCAATAGGCCTTTCATCAAGGAAGTTATCTTTTGAGTCTTGTTTGGCAATGTCATCGTCTCAATCTTACCCAATCTCACCATCCTTCACCTATTTTTGCCTTCAAACCTTGCTTCCCTTGCTTGATGGGCGCTCCTTTGCCCAATGACCCATTTTTTATATTTAAAACAAGCAAATGGAGGAGAAGATCCATATTCCTAGGTTTGTTTCTAGAGCTTGAGCTTTGACACAATAGAAATGTGAGATGGAAAGGAGATTTCCTAATCTATACACACAAATAAGCTCACACAGACAAACGATCTTCTTGAGATTTTCACATCTCGATGGTCAATAACTAACCAAAGGCACTCATAATCTCTTTAAAAATTCCCTTGTTCTAAAAATCAATCGTCAATCCAAGCATTCTAACCCACATAAGAGCAGTGTTAAACAATCTATTTGAGGGATTAAACCGATCATACCATTTTTTAAGGATTGAGGTCGATATGCCCATTAACAAGAATTTTGTAAAAGGTATTTTGACAAAGAAAGAAAAAAACCACTTACCCATAAGAACAACATTCTAATTGTCTTTTGCTTCACCACTTCTTCATGACCAATAATTAAACCAAATCAATATTTGATCTCAATCCCATAAATTTACCAATCAAAAAAATCTTCACCTTTGAAACTCCTTTATCAACAACAATGTCAAGAACGTTATTACATTAACACACCTTTGTTTGCCCCTATTACCAAAGTAATTGGGGGGATGAAAATATTCATGTCTCTTTGATATGGTTCCCTTGGTGTTTTAGCTATGAGGCCCAACTTTATTTTGGCCCACTTACTCCTTGAATAAAGCTCTAGAAGCTTGAACATTGACAAGCTTTGATCCAGATGTTTGACCTTTACTTGACTCGACAGATTGGATGCAATCCTATTGATTCCCTGTGATCTTTTCTCAAAATTTTGTAGCTCAATTGTAAGGAGGTCCACCCATTCTACTAGCATAAGTACATCTGTAGGATTTTTCTCCATAACTTTCAAAATTTGCAATCCCATCCACTTTGTCACTTTCTACTTTTCCTGCTCTGGGGAGAACACATATATTTTACCAATAATGTGGGTCATTGTGATTTGTACTCACTAGCTCAGACTTTTGAGCAATTTCAGCAAAATCATTTTTTTTTATCACATTACTCATTTATGTTGATTCACACTTAAGCAAGCTACTCACACATTGTCGATGCTCCATCACAACTACTAAATAAATTCCTTCATCAAATCTTTCTAATGTATTTCTCATTTCTAAATGAGACACCCACAAAGGAACCTCATCTTTAAACAAGTAAAAACCATCATTAGATGTTAGCTGTAGTCAACAAGTGCCCAAACTTTGATCCATAAATGAACCCTAATTCAAATAATTATGTTAGAAAGGGATTTGGTAATTGCTCTACCGTAAACATGATACCTTTTATGTAGGCCCGTTTTTCTTTTTTGGTTTTCAATACGTTGGGAGTTGCATAGTTTTGGGGTTGGATAGACAATAGTCTCATAAACAGTGTAGCTAGGGGAGAGGGGTCCATAGTGGCGCACCCTATATTTGGAGGTCCATGTAGACCAAAAAACTAAAAAAATTGTTCGCCACGTCACCTTGCCACTTGTGCATCTTCCAAATTTGTTTTTTTTTTAACCACCCCACCACCTGACACACACCAACTGGTCCACGGTGTTCCTAACAAACCCATTTTGGGGTTCGCCTGACAGTGGAGCAGGTCCACCTCTAGAGGCAACACGAAAAAAACCATGCATTGGGTCAGACATACATATGTCGTGCGAACACTTCACCACCCCAAACGTCCAGTTGAGAGCATTAATCATGCACCACCCCCTTTGTTACCTCCATTGGGCAACTTTCCTTACACGTCCCTCTACAGTTACTCGGCCTGTCAAGCACAAAATTCAAAGATCAAGGTTCATTCAATGTTCTAAATTCTCGCATATCCCGCTCATTGTCATTCCTTTTGTTTGTGTTTATTTTGGAGTCTTCATTTGGTTAGGCACCCATACATGTTCGACTCTCCACAATTCATTTTTCAGCTCTACGCAATTCATTGTTCGGCTTTGCACTCTTGAAAGCTTCCTTTTTCTTTCAGGTGAGGTTTTTTTTACTTCACTAGGCTTGTACCATTGTCTTTCATTTCAACAATATTCTTTCATGCACTTATATCATTTTTTTCTTCGTTGCACAAACTTTCACTATGCATATTTATCTTTATATTTGATTGCTACTATGAAATATGGGAATGGTTTCATCAATTTTCATTTTGTATGTAGTCCTGGACCATGCACTTGTACTCTTATGTTCTTCATTGCACAAAGTTTTACTATGCATTTTGCTTTTAATATTTGTTTGCTACTACGCAATGTGAAAAGGGTTCCACTGATTATCATTTCAAAAATATTATGCCATGCACTTTTAATATTCTATTTATCATTGCACTATGATAAGGGTTTCACTGGTTTGACATTAATATTTGATTGTTACTGCGAAATATGGAAAGGGTTTGACTAGTTTTCATTTTGAGGGTTTTCTACCATGCACTTCTATTCGTGTGTTCGTCATTGCACAAACTTTAACTTTGTAATTTTCTTTTAATATTTGTTTGTTATTCCAAAATATGAAAATGGTTTCACTGGTTTTCATTTCGAAGATATTCTACCATGCACTTGTATTATTCGGTTCTTCATTGCACAATAATTCCGTCTGAAATTTGCTTTTTATATTTCATTGTTACTACAAAATATGGAAAGGGTTTGACTAGTTCTCATTTTGAGGGTATTATGCCATGCACTTCTATTTGCGTGTTCATCATTGCACAAACATTAACTTTGCAATTTGTTTTTAATACTCGTTTGTTATTCCGAAATATGAAAATGGTTTCACTGGTTTTCATTTCAAAGATATTATGCCATGCACTTTTATTATTTTGTTCTACATTGCACAATAATTCACTCTACAATTTGATTTCTATATTTGACTATTACTACAAAATATGGAAAGGGTTTGAGTGGTTCTCATTTCAAGGGTTTTATGCCATGCACTTGTATTTGTGTGTTCATCATTGCACAAACATTAACTTTGCAATTTGTTTTTACTATTTGTTTGTTATTCTGAAATATGAAAATGTTTTCACTGGTTTTCATTTCAAAGATATTCTGCCATGCACTTGTATTATTTTTTTCTTCATTGCTCAATAATTCACTCTGCAATTTTCTTTTTATATTTGATTGTTACTATGAAATATGGAAAAGGGTTTGAGTGGTTCTCATTTTGAGGGTTTTATGCCATGCACTTCTATTCATTTGTTCATCATTGTACACACATTAACTCTACAATTTGTTTTTACTATTTGTTTGTTATTCTGAAATATGAAAATGGTTTCATTGGTTTTCATTTCAAAGATATTCTACCATGTAATTATATTATTCTATTCTTCATTGCACAGTAATTCACTCTACAATTTTCTTTTTATATTTCATTATTACTACAAAATATGGAAGGGTTTGATTGGTTCTGATTTAGAGGGTTTTCTACCATACACTTCTATTCATGTGTTCATCATTGCACAAACATTAAGTCTGCAATTTGTTTTTAATATTTCATTGTTATTCTAAAAAATGAAAATCTACATATATATGTAGATATATATACATATGTATATAAATCTACATATATATAGATATATATGTAGATATCTATATATAAATACATGTGCATGTATATATATATAAATACATTTATATACATACACACACACACACACACACACACATTATATAGATAGATATATCTACACACACACATATATATGTAGATATTTAAATATACATGTGTGTGTGTGTATTTTCTCTACTCTCTTCCCTATATATATGCCAACATATGTGCATGGCATGACTTCAATTCTTATTGCCTACCACTAGCCAAGGAAAATCAACCATTCAAATATGTCCCACTTTTCCAACAACAAAACACTCAAGGAAAATGAATCATTCAAATGTGTCCCATTAGTCAAATTACAACACACAAATATTGTTGCCTTCTCCTCTTTTGCCACCTGCAATCACCAAAAAACAATGTGTTAAGGCCACCAAAATTTCTTGAGAAGTAAACAAAGATTGCACACCATAAATACATACAAACTCTGCAATTGAAGGCATCGAAACAACTTTTCAAATTTGAAAAAGAAGGATAGAAATTAAAGACTCCATACCAAACTAGCATTGAACATATAAAGAGATTTACAAATTCAAAAATGTGTTACTCAATATTTTCCAATTTCTATTTACCATGTCTCACTTCCATATTCATATCTACATTTTCTTGGAGGCAATGGAAGAAAGAGAAAAAGCAGCAACAACATCACACCATAAATTTATAGGCATTCTATTGCTATTAATTCTTTATGCCCGTGAACGCCAATTTGTTGTATGTTATGCAAATATTTATCACAAAATTGTGACTCAATATTTGGGGTTTCAACCTGACACTATTTACATTGGGTTTTCCATTTTTATCTAAGGGGAGTGTGGGCTATACTAATTTTATATTTTCACAACAACACAATAGGCAATTAGCGCCGACTTTTGTGTCAAAATTTAGAGTATTTGAGTGCATGAATTGAACAATTTGGCTGGCGCCCAACTCGGCGCAAACAGGCATAGTCAGCTCGACGTCAGATTTTGCACCGATTTGTGTGTCATATTTAGCGATGTATGTAGCGCCGATTTTAGCGTCAAGAAATCATAACACCTCTATTGGTGCCTAAAATTGCGCCAAGTAGTAACGTCAAAAATTGCACCGAAATGGGCGCCCAATTTGGCTTCCAGTTTTACTTCCATGTCTACTCCCAATTTCGCTTCTAGTTTTGCTTCCAATTTGATGTCCAGTTTTGCCTCCAGGTTTGCTTCCAATTTTGCTTCCAGTTTTGCCTCCAGGTTTGCTTCCAATTGTGCTTCCAGTTTTGCTTCCAGTTTTTCTTTTAAGTTTGCTTTCAAGTTTTCTTCCGGGTTTGCTTCTAGTTTTGCTTCTGGTTTTGCTTCTAGTTTTGCTTCTAGTTTTGCTTCCAAGTTTGCTTCTAATTTTTCTTCCAGTTTTTCTTTTGATTTTGCTTCTGGTTTTGCTTTCAAGTTTGCTTCCAAGTTTGCTTCCAGGTTTGCTTCTGGTTTTGCTTCCAATTTTGCTTCTAGTTTTGCTTCCAATTTTTCTTTCAAGATTTCTTCTAGTTTGGTTTCCATTGTTGCTTCCTTTTTGCTTCTAAAAATGCTTCTTTTTTTGCTTCCATTTTTTAATTTAATATGTTTTATTTCAATTTGATTAGTTAAATATATCGTGCCTCTTAAATAACTCATATGATTATATAAGTAAGTAATTTAATTATTTAACTCATATGATTAAATAACAATATAATTATTGTAACATGATCATCATCTATAATTAAAACAAGTGAGTCAAATATCTATAATTTAATTGAATTTGACAACATCCATCCTGAGCAGTAAATCAAAATCATCATACTTAATAAATATCCATCCAAAAATCATCGACCACTTTTAATATATATAAATTGACAAGTCAATACTAATAAGACCATCATCATATATAACTAAAACAAGTGAAATTCAAATATGCTAGTACATCATAAATATGTCAAAATGATACATGTCCAACAATTGACATAAGTGAAAATGATACATGTACAAATGATATAAATAAAATTGATAAATTATGTAACTCAAATTGATACAAGTCAAGATGATACATGTCCAAATGATATAGTGAAAATGATACATGTCAATATGATACAACTCAACAATATAGTATTGTAGGCCGTGAAAATGATACATATGATAGTAACCATAAAAAGAGTCATCATAACGATATATCAACAATGATCCATGATGTAGTCTATATGATCATGAATGTCACTGGTTACTATCACCAACTGTCTCATCATCATCATTGTCATCGACTTAGGTGTCTTCTATATCTGCATCATCATCATCCTCTGCCATGTGATTTGTACCAATAGAACCAATATTTTGTGGATCTATATCATGTTGAGGATCATCTTGATCTTCTGGAAGACCCATGTTCTGCAAAAAAAACATTTAAAATGAAAAGTTATTATTTATTTCATGCAATAATTTATTTTTCTGTTATATATCTAATATTACAACATATGAGACGAAACCATAATCACATTACATCATATCAAAGTGCACATACCATAATAAATTTTTTAAAAAGTTACAGCTAATACTGGCGAGTCAAGAGAAACTTCAACTTTCAAAAACAAAGCCAATTAGGCTGGCAGACTTATGGATCAGGCCAACATTTGGTGGAAGAGGAAGAAAGATGGCAGGAACTCTGGAGGCCCACCATAATGGATTTCAATATTCAACCATGAGAGCAAAAGAGAGATCTGATATCATGTATCAAAACATTAAGCATGCATTCTTCCAACCAGTGGAGAAGGAGATGAATACTTTGCTTCATTTTTATTTGTATAACCATATCACGACGTGGGAACCAAGAAGACCAAGGATGTCCAGTTTTATGTGGAGGTAATGGATGTGGTTCAAACTTTAGGAGGGGAAAGAAGGTCAATGTATGATCCGAATGAAATTGAGGAAGAACAACAAGAGAGGGACAAGACTACAAAAACACAAAACATGTAAGAGAGCTATGGGAGTAGCCTCATCTAAAAGATTAGATTACATAATCATGGACTACAGAAACAAAAAACATGTAAAAAAAGGAAAGATTCTAAAACTATAGAGTGATTATATCCCACAAATAAGATCATGATATCCATAATGCACGCACTCATTTTAAGGCATTCAAAAAATAAAGTAGAGATATAGTCTCCCCACTAAAATACAAGCATACGTAGTAACCAAGGATTAAATTCCTTTAGCAGTTCTCTCAAAAACATACGATGATAAAACAATTAGCTTTGAATTAACAAGGATAAGGACAAGAACTTACGATTCGCCTCTAGATGTAGAAGGGTGCTTCACTTGAGCACCCCCCATGTAGCTCTCCTCCCTTCCTCTCTTCATTTATATGACCACCAGTCTCACCTCAAGCTGCTCTTGCAAAAAAAAATATCATATTCATTACAATTAGTCTAGGTTTCTTGTTTCTACAACCCCCTCCTCCTCCTTCCCTTACAATCACAAAAGCATGAATCCTTCATAGACAAAACCCCAAATTCTCAACAGTCAAAATGGATATAAATTCAAAACCCAATAAAAACACAAAATACTCAAACAACAAAATTAAGATCAGGCTCCTCTAAAACCCAAGAAGAAAAAGCAAAAAAGAATCACATAAAATTGAAGCTTCTGGTCAAAAGTATTTGACCACATATTTGTGTCTAGAGGTCAAGAGATCGAGACTCGCAGAGCTTATTTCATTTTCACTACCTTGTCTCACATTTTTTTCTTTCTTTAATAGATCCTTGCAAGCTTAATGGCAGATTAAAAATAAATGCTTTCATTGAAACCCCAACTATTACTAAAGCCTTCTTAAAAAGGAGCATCAATTTAAAACATATACATGCAAGGCCTTTCAAGGCTTAAATAGACTAGCCTCTACACTAAACACTTTCTACAAACAAACAGAGGGCATTGCAATATAATATAAAATAAAATAAAAAACAAAAGTAAATTGCGAACCAAGATGAGCACCATAGACCTTGTTTTGAAGCACAAAAATCCGTTGTTCACAAAAATTTGAACCTCTGCTGATCCGCTGCAATGAAAATCAATCACAATTCCATCAAATCCATGAAATACTAAGGCATAAACATATCCTCATCCTCCTGTTGCTCCTCCTCCTTAAGGATTTTTCAAGCAAGTAAGAGAGCTATGGGAGTAGCCTCATCTAAAATATTTTGAACTAGAGTTTGATATACCATTTAGAGAGCTTGGTTTTCATGGAGTTCCTTTCAAAGCCTCTTCTTTTATTGTTCCTATGGTAAACTGTTTGGTAGAGTTGGTGGAATTACCTTTCTTAGTAATTGCTATTAGTGAGATTGAGAATTGTTAACCTTGAGAGAGTAGGTCTTGGGAAAAAGGAATTTGATATGGCTATTGTTTTCAAAGACTTCAAGCGAGATGTACTCCGAATGTACGCCATTCCTCAATATTCGCTTGATGGCATCAAGGAATGGCTGAACTCCATGGATATAAAGTATTTTTAAAGTAGAATGAACTTGAACCGGTGGCCAATTTTGAAGACTATTACTGATGATCTAGATAAATTTATTGAAGATGGTGGTTGGGAATTTTTGAATATGGAAGCTAGTGATTCTGATTCTGATAATTTAGAAGAGTCAAATCAAGGATATGAACCCTCTGATGTAGAAGAGGAATCAAAATCAGATTTCATGTAGCCACCATCAAGAGTGTTATAAGCCAACAAGATGGAGGGAATTCTTATATAAGGATAATTTTCAATGTTGCAGATATCGGGTTTAATGCCAACTACAATGGCGACATTGAAATTCCCCAATAGTATTTATGTTAAGGAAATTTCCTTTAGATGCAAGGATTCAAATCACATCAACCATGTGGTACAAATGATTAAATCTCAGAGATGATCTGTAGCAATGACATAGTCTAAAAAGGCAAAGAGAGCTACACTACTAACTCAGGAGAAACTTCAGCTTTCAAAAAAAAATCCAATTAGGTTAGCAGACGTATGGATCAAGCCAGCATTTGGTGGAAGAGGACAAAAGATGACTAGAACTCTGGAGGCCCACCATAATGGATTTCGGTATTCAGCCATGAGAGAAAAAGAGAGCTTATATCACATATCAAAACATTAAGCATGCATTCTTCCAGCCAGCGAAGAAGGAGATGATTACTTTGCTTCTTTTTCATTTGCATAACCATATCATGGCATGGGGACCAAGAAAACCAAGGATGTCTAATTTTATGTGGAGGTAATGGATGTGGTCCAAAATTTAGGAGGGGTAAGAAGGTCAATGTATGATCCTGATGAAATTGAGGAAGAACAACAAGAGAGGGACAAGACTACAGAAACACAAAACATGTAAGAGAGCTAGGGGAGCAACCTCATCTAAAAGATTAGATTACATAATCATGGACTACAGAGACACAAAACATGTAAAAAGGAAAGATGCTAAAAATACAGATTGATTATATCTTGCAAATAAGATCATGCTATCCATAATGCACACACTCATTTTAAGGCATTCAAAAAACAAAATAGAGATATACTCTCCCCACTAAAATACAAGCATACATAGTAACCAGGGATTAAATTCCTTTAACAGTTCTCTCAAAAACATACAATGATAAAACAATTAGCTTTGAATTAACAAGGATAAGGACAAGAACTTATGATTCACCTCTAGATGTAGAAGGGCGCTTCACTTGAGCACCCCCCATGTAGCTCTCCTCCCTTCCTCTCTTCATTTATATCACCACCAGTCTCACCTCAAGCTGTTCTTGCAAAAAAATAAAAATCATATTCATTACAATTAGTCTAGGTTTCTTGTTTCTACAACCTGCTCCTCCTTCCCTTACAATCACAAAAAGCATGAATCCTTCATAGAAAAAACTCCAAATTCTCAATAGTCAAAATGGATATAAATTCAAAACCCAAAAAAACAAACACAATAAAAACACAAAATACTCAAACACCAAAATTAAGATCAGGCTCCTCTAAAACCCAAGAAGAAAAAGCAAAAAAGAATCACATAAAATTGAAGCTTCTGGAACAAAATTATTCGACCACACATTTGTGTCTAGAGGTCAAGAGATCAAGACTCGCGGAGCTTATTTCATTTTCACTACCTTGTCTCACATTTTTTTCTTTCTTTAACAAATCCTCGCAAGATTAATGGCAAATTAAAAATAAATGCTTTTGTTGAAACCCCAACTATTACTAAAGCCTTCTTAAAAAGGAGCATCAATTTAAAACATATACATGCAAGGCCTTTTAGGGCTTAAATAGACTAGCCTCTACACTAAACACTTTCCACAAACAAACAAAGGGCATTGCAATATAATAAAAAATAAAATAAAAAACAAAAGTAAATTGTGAACCAAGATGAGCACCACAAACCTTGTTTTGAAGCACAAAAATCCGTTGTTCACAAAAATTTGAACCTCCGCCGATCCGCTGCAATAAAAATCAATCACAATTCCATCAAATCCATGAAATACTAAGGCATAAACATATCCTCATCCTCTTGCTGCTCCTCCTCCTTAAGGATTTGTCAAGCGAGTAAGAGAGCTATGGGAGCAACCTAATCTAAAATATTTTGAACTAGAGTTTGATATACTATTTAGAGAGCTTGGTTTTCATGGAGTTCCTTTCAAAGCATCTGCTTTTATTGTTCCTACGGTAAACTGTTTGGTAGAGTTGGTGGAATTACTTTTCTTAGTAATCGCTATTAGTGAGATTGAGAATTGTTAACCTTGAGAGAGTAGGACTTGGGAAAAAGGAATTTGATATGGCTATTGTTTTCAAAGACTTCAAGTGGGATGTACTCTGAATGTATGCCATTCCTCAATCTTCGCTTGATGGAATCAAGGAATGGCTGAACTCCATGGATATAAAGTATTATGAAAGAAGAATGAACTTGAACTGGTGGCCAATTTTGAAGACTATTACTATGATCTAGATAAATTTATTGAAGATGGTGGTTGGGAATTTTTGAATATGGAAGCTAGTGATTCTGATTCTGATAATTCAAAAGAGTCAGATCAAGGATACAAACCCTTTGATGTAGAAGAGGAATCAAAATAAGATGAGGAAGGTTCAAAAGATGAATTTTTTATGGAATCAGAGGAGGACAAAGAAGAAGAAGAATATTTTGAAGAGGAGAAAGGTAAAACATGGGATGAATTAGATGCCAAATCCAGAAATGTAGATAAGGAAAAAGGAGACGAGTCTGACAGTGAAGAGGAAAGGTGGCAACGAAAGGTAAAAGCTATAGGGAAGTCTCGAGCACTTGATATTAGAGATTCAAGAGGAATTCCTGCCAAGAGGCATAAAGTTAGATGAATTGAGTTCATCTACATCCTTCTATTATTTATTCATGTACATAAACGGTCATCTTGTGATCATAAAATTTGAGCTCTATTTACTCATCCTACGCATCAATAAACAACTCAACACAAGAGATGCAAATTGACATATTAACACAACAATATCCAACTAAGTTATTAAAACTCAACTATTGATACCTCGTTCTAAATCCAGATTACAAAATCGTTCCACTTTTTTTTTGTAACATATTATTTTCAAATTTCTTTGGATGGTGGCCATATTTATCCTCCTGTCGAAACATGGCACATGGACTCATTAAACTAATTAATATGCAATCATTTACTTTTTCCAAGGAAATAAAAAAAATATATCATTTAACATCTGAAATATACTTACAAATGTATAGATCAAGGCTTGTAAACCTTTCTGGCCACTGTGATGCATGGCACAAAGTTTCTCAAGCCTAGCCTTGGAGGCATTGTCCTGAAACATATACTAATTCAATTTAACTATGCAAAAATAAAATTTAAATATCATTTAATAAATTTGATATAATCTTATGAGAAAATCCAAATACCTACGTACTCTCCTCATCATACTTCCTCCATGCATCGGAATTTTGTGGTGGCACACGAGTCTTCCTTCTATTCCTGGCGGTGTTGTGGTGACTCCAGCAAGTCTTCTACCAATGGCGTGTGGTAGTGCGGTGACCACCACTGTCTCGTGGCTCCTTCATCAGCTTGGTGCGGTAGAGTGGTTTTTACTGCGGTCCCACAAGTTGCTTCTTCCTTCTCAGCAGTAGTGTGGTGAAAGCTTCTGTGGTAGCATTTTTATTCATAGAGTAGGCCATGGAGAGAGGACGTGGATGACATAGAAATACTAAATCGCTGAGAGGAAAGTGGGTGGACATTGTAGCAGACAATAATTTTAATGACCAAGACTTCTAAATTTTTCAAAATTATTTGTAATCCATGTTTAAAAAAGGATGATTCTTATGGCCTAAACTTTGAAATGCTTTAGTAATATTATGTTGTACTTGGACAATTGAAAACCTTTTTTATTCTCCTAGCAAGCTTTTTTATTTTCCATTATAATTCTAGACCAAACAACATTTGCGGGGATGGCATTTTACACCAATCTTAATTTGTATGAAGTCCACGAACCTGTTGTCAAGCAGTAAATTCCTTTCGTAGAAATGAAATGTACAGGCTTCATTTAAGAAAAGAAAAGTAGTCTCTTTCTGAGGGTAATCCACATGCAAAAAGTAAAAAGAACATAAAAATAATAATTGTACAGTAGAAATTCAGATTCAATCAGTTATGTCTTATTTCGCTTGCACACTTATCTGAAAGACATAGGGTATTCACCATACATTTCCCTTGACAAAGCAAACATGTGCTATCATTTATTTTTACTGTATATCTCAGAAGTGAAATTGTTGTTACATAATGATGCACTGAGAAAATAATATATACAAAAAAGTGCAAAGAAAATGTTTGAAATTTAACATGCAACCTACTGTGTTTTTTTTTATCGGTGATAATATTTGATTTTATTGATAATAATGCAAACTTTACATCAACTTCAAAAATTAAGTCCATCCAGCAGCTTCTAAAATATGTCTATTTAACCACCACAGTTCCCACCAAACCAGAAAAAAACTACTGAATCCGCTTGTAAACAACCCTATCTACTATTACCCATACCCCATACTGTTTACATTTTCAAATAAAAACAAGGCTTAACCCCAGAAAAAGTACAACAAAAACTAAGATATAAACTGTATTTTAACCAAAATTGAGCTTCAGTTTACGCGAAAGTGCCCGACGTACTACCCAGTTGCATTGGGCATATTTCCTTGATTGGATTCATCTTCTTCCTTGGGTGTAAACCTTTCTTCTCTCACAACTCCTCTCTGGTGACATCTTTGAGTCCCTCAATGACCGTCTTGACCTCCATTATTTCTACACAAATTTTTAGGGCTTTCCATCCTAGCTCTGACTCTACACATAGCTTTGGTGATTCCTTCTGGCCACCTAATGAAGGGATGGTTTATCTCTGCTACTTCAGGGTCCACATGATCTTCCATGCCTTCGATCACATCAAAGCATTCTCTTGGTATAGCCCGTTCCAGGATACTTTCCATATTCACTAAGAAATCCTTGTGTACCAATACCTTCATCACTTTCCTCACTTCCTCCACCGACTCTCCTAAGTCCAGCCCCCATGCCATGATCAGTGAGTAAATATCCATATTAGTATGATATTTGTGCTTCAAATCTTTGAAGCCATTACCCAAGATTTTTTGCATAGATTGCGCCACCTTCACATCGTTGTAGAGGAACAATCCTCTTAGCCTCTTCACAGTTGCTTTTCCAATAAAAGGGTCCAATTTTCTCCTCAAATGTAGAGTGAAATTGGCCTCCATTTCTTCTCTAGGATGCTAGCTTCCAAACTACCTCACACCATAGACCTATTACATTCCTTGCCACCATAAACCGAGAAGCATCAGACAAAATGCCTTGTGTATCTTTAAAACACATCCTATTGTCATCCCTCACCATTAATGTCGAACGTATGTCCAACGCCGCCAGCAATACCTTCATCAATGCTTCAAGTCCTTCAGGAATTGAAAACACATTCCTCTACTTGCTAGCGTTAACTCCTTCTTGCATTAATTACAATGGACAAATTTCCTCCATAGGAATTCCACTAAAATATTCTATTCTTATTTCCTCCACCTCTGCAAAAGATAGATCCCATTTCAATAGGGTATCTGCTTCGACAATGTCTATGTAGGCAACATACTTTTGATTTGACTCTATTTATTAACTAATTGAAAATAAAAAGTGCATTCACTTTTTATTTTCAATTAATTAATAAATACAGTCAAATCAGTTAATGGTGGAATGTGTTCCCTTCATAGACAATACTTTTCCTAATCACACCCTACAAATGCCAAGCATCAATTCCTCTTATTATTGCTTGGATTACTTGGATGAATTGTTGGTAGAAAAAATTAGGATTACTTGGATGCTTCTTCCATTCATTTTGTATCAACACACTGATACATTTTGACCCAATTTCCGATGAAAGTTCGTCAGAATTTCGACAACCATTCGTCAGAAATATTTTGTCGAAAAATTGACGAAATTTGAAACGTCGATTTTTCGACCCAAGATCGTCGGCAGGGTCAGAAAATCGACGTTTCAAATTTCATCGATTTTTCGACGAAATATTGCTGACGAAAGTTCGTCGAAATTCCGACGACCTTTCGTCAAAAATTGGGTCAAAATTTATCGGTGACATATGTTTGTGAAGACACAAAAGTTAATAGCTCAATCAGGTAGAGCTTTTGTGATTTTCAAATGAAGAGTAAGGTACATTTTTATTTCTGCTACATTGCATTCGTGTGCATAAACAAAATCAGAAGATTACATTACTAGATTGCACTTATACATATGCATATAATATAGGAAAGATTGCACAATCCTTTCAAAAATGTAGTCTCTATTGATAATTTAAATGTATGTTGTTCCACACAAGCCGTGAAACTAACTATTTGAATGCATATAATTGAAAAACTATACATTTATAGATACAAAAGAGAAAAATGCACATAAAGAGAAAGGGGACTGCCATTGCCTCAATGACAAATCTCGGTTGCTTTGTTCTGCATCATCTTCAGTCTTCCTGCTTGTCTAAGCCTCCAAGTTGATGTCTTCCTTGTTGCTCCTAGGTTTCCTGTATTTGAGTGAGAAGAGTGTTGTTAGAGAAATGAAGGATCACCAGTCAAAATATGTGCATACATCTATAAACATATAATTTGATCATCATGTGCATTCAAATCACTGGCATACCATAGATGTCCAGGAAAACAAGAAAGTTATCAAACATATCTATCATATGCTCGGTTTTATCTAACATGTTTTCTCATTGTGCAGGTATAGATAAAATTAGGTTTTTTTTTTATCTGGTTATAGCATGTGGGGTGAAATGTGGCTCCTACAAGGGTTGAGCCCAGCCTGCTACCCTATTGTTTCATTTGAAAAGGATAATCACAAGTAAACCATCCATGAAGCATTAAAGATCAACCTTTGCAAGGATAGTGGAGTATGTTGGTAAGGGGTAATCTCCTTATTGATAAAGATTTATCCTTATTAATAAGAACATTCCACTATCAACATAGCCATGATTCTGACAAAATTGATCATCAAGGATTCCAAGATAGTTTTCATTAATAGTTTGGTTAAAAGTAAGCATCCCCAAGCATCATAACAATCACAAGAATTGAACATGAGGGGCAGTCATGTAGATTAAAAGCTTACACAATAGTCATCACTTGCAAAGACAGAGACAACATGTTTCCACATAACAAATTAAATTGAATGCATGAAAGGTACAATGATGAAGTTCATAATAGTGAATGTTGCTTAAGAGGGATTACAGGACAACATTTTGTATCAAGGAGAACAAGGTAACCTCAAACTCTGTTGTACCTGAGTATGACAGTACCTGAGCTTTTGGTATTTCTAGATGGAATCTATAGCGGAAAAGTGTAGTCTCCATCTGAAGATACCATCTTCGGAGCTCTTCCCTGAAATGAGGGTTGAAAACATTAGAAGAAAAGAAATACAATAATTCTAAAGTAACAATTTGTATCAAGACAAATGTCAAAAAGTATAATTAAAAAGACAAATCCTTACAATTGCACCTCAAATTGGACCAAATAGCAACAACAAATGTGCCCTGATAAATCTTGCAGATTTCAACAACTTGAAAAGATCACTTTGGAGACAACAAAGCAATAAATAAGCATGAAAATTGACACAACAATTGAACACTAAAGATGGATTAGGAGTTATAATGTATCTGCTCCATTATATTGCTCAAAATATAAACATACATAACATGAGTTCTTTTGATATGAATAAGTGGATGAGATAGTCTAGTATCCATTCTAATGGATTGAAATGATGATGATATGATGATCAAAATCAGACCTTGGTTTCCCTATTTGTACGGGTAGCAACAAGTTTCAGGTCCATTAACAAAAGTTACATCGTTTCTTAACTAAAGCATAATTAACATAACATATAAACTTAAAAAGATAGGTCCATTCCAATTGTTGCCAAACATTAAATAATGCTTGCATTTGTTGATAGGTAGAAGATTTTGATGAAACGCATACTAATACCCAAGATCCAACTGGGTTATTAATATCTGGACGGGATGATTCAAACCATCCTTTAAACCATACCAGGGCAAAAAGAGCAAGATTAAAGAGAACACCTGAAAGTGTTTCACACCGACTCAAGGTACAATCCAACCTAGTTATGACACTGATATCAATCCAAATTTTCTTGAACCTTCCATATCCGAATGTTGCATCACAATCTATTCTTCCTGAACATAAAAATACCACATGTTAACCCCTTCTAAATAAAACTCAAAATACCATGAAACAATGAGTCCCCTATATTAGTAAGTAAGTAGGCAGTCTATAGGGCATAGTTTGATTTTATAGAAGGATGCTCATGAAAGGAATCTTCAAGTGATAGTGAGTGAGTTGTTTGAGATTGTAGTTGATGGTGCAATATCCAATCTTAAAAGCAATTAACAAAGCAGTAAATGTGCAAGAAAATCAAATTATACACAACAAACAATTCACAATATTATCTTGCATAATGCTTTAAGTTTGAAGAAAAAAATCTCATTATATTTTGATGAAAGTAGTGACCTTAATGGTCAATCACTGGCAACCATGATTTTAAAACATGGTATTATGCTTATGGAGGCAACATTTTAAGCAAGGCGGTGAGTGGTGGTTTGGAAAAATGGTAGGTATGAAGGACTTGCTTTATATGCATACTATTTAGTCTAGCTTAAGACAACATTCTTAGAAGAGATTGAAGCTGGATTAGGGAACTCAAGGGTTGCCATGATAACTTGATTAAAGCAAAGACTGGGCTCTATTTAAAAGCCACTATCATGAAGATATTAAAGATGTCAAATACAAAACCCTAGCATCTGGAGTAATGAACACAATGTGAAAGAGGACAGTGTGCTAGGGCATATTTAGGAGATCTCCACATTATCTAATCATAGGAAAATACATCATTTATTTATTTTTTTAAATTAAAATAAATTATTCTAAACCCTATATAGGACACATCGATACTTCAAAAGCATCTGATTTATTTTTTAAAATTAAAAGAAGTCATTCTAAACCCTATATAGGATACATTGACACTTCAAAAGCATGTGAAGGAATTTGAGATTATGCAAACATATGTCAATTAAATACCTGGATTACAAATAGTAGTGCAAACATTGTAACCCTTGTTGATCAGAGCTGGAATTGATAAACAACAATGAATCTTATACCTCCTATCATGCACATCTCCTTACCATTCTCTGTCATTCTTTACTAAAACACTTCTCCATTTTGGCAGGCTACGCCTGAAAATAAGGTTTCAACAAAGGTTTTATTGTATGTTTATAAAAATGAAAACTTCATTCTAGCGGGCTATGCTTGAAAATAATATTTCAACGAAATTTTTAGAGTATGTTTATTAGAGTTTTAGAGTATTTTGGTGGGATATGTTCTTGATTCCTTAAATGATTTATTCAAATGGATTGTGACTGACGTGATTTTCTACCACGATTACCATACTACCGTCATCTCTTATTATACCCTCTGCAGTATGGTGGTGTTTTGCACTTCCCTTCTGTTTTTTACCACACTACCACCTTACTCAAGGCTTCTTGTTGTGGGGTTGCAATGTATACCGCTCTACCGTATATGTTTCTCACCTTCTTGGCGGTACAACGGTGTATGATTTTGATCATTACCTGAAGAGTGTCGATGAGACAATCTTCTTTGTCTTATCAATATCTCAATGTCTCATCGACATTAGATCTTATGTTCCTCTGATGTTGGTTACTGGTGTCGATGAGATAAGTTAATATATCTTGTTGATATGCCACTGTCTCATCGATATTTTCCTTCGACGGTATTTCTTTATATATCGGTGTAACTCTGCCATGTTGAGGAGACTCGTGATTATCGCTACGGTATGGTGATGTTTTTCCCTTCTCTTTAGCTGTTTATCGCACTACCGCCTTGCTCAAGGCTTCTTGCTGCAGGGTTGCGGTGTATACCACTCTACCGCATATGTTGCTCACCCTCCCGGTGGTCTAGCGGTGTATGATTTTGATCATTACTTGAAGAGTGTCGATGAGACAATCTCATTTGTCTTACTAATATCTCAATGTCTCATCGAAATTACTTCGTTATATCCAAGAGTTGTGTTTTGTCGAGCACTTGTAGATATACCTTGTCAATGTGACGTAAGTGATTCTCTCCTCGATATGGCCGTATATTGTTGACATTTCATTATTCTACATCGTTGATGAGACATATAAATAAGTCTCTTCAACATAGGGGTGTCTAAACCATTGCTATACCCGAAGCTAAACTCAAAGCTAAAGTCGGGAGCTAAAAGTGGCACTAAACTCGAAGCCAAAGGCGGCGCTAACGACGGCGGCACACTCGAATCCAATATCAGCGCTAAAGGCATTGATAATTCCAGCGTAAATTAGTGCCGACTAGTTCTGATCGACGCAAATAAATGCCAAAAATAGCACCATCCCGATAAATAGTGCCAACATTTTCAAAAAATTGGCAAAAAATACATTAAAACATTGGGTGGAAGCAAAAAATGGAGCAAATCACAGGGATTTGTTGTAGTGTTTGGTTGCATGTTTTTTATGCTATGGGCCATTAAAAAGCAATTTGGATTGTATGTCGGTGGTGTTAGCTGAGGTTTGAATATTCTATGACATGTAAGATTGCAAATATTATTTATGTTTGGGACAATATATACCAATTATAAGATAATGTCTATTGGTACAATGTTTCGACTATTTTTGTTTACTTTATGGAAAAACTGTCTTACAATTGGATATTAAGGCACTCCTATACACCCTATGTGTGGAGGTCCACATGGATCAAAAACCTAAAAAAAATTGTTTGCTACATCACCTTGCCACTAGTGCATTTGCCAATTTTTTTTAAAATTTCCACCACCCTACCACCTGTCACGTACCAATTGGTCCACGGTGTTCTCGACAGACCCATTTTGCACAAACATTAACTCTACAATTTGTTTTTACTATTTTACAATTGGATATCTGGGATTTCAACCTGATACTGTTTACATTGGGTTTTTCATTTATATTCTTTATGCCTGAGAATGCCAATCTGTTGTATGTCATGTAAATGTTTAATTCTTAATGCCCAACAATGTCTCTCTTCTAAAGGATGTCATTGTCTAATCCACTCTTAAATTGTTCTTCAATTTCTTCATTTAACTCATATACAAATGTTGCTATATACATACATCTATATATGTTGTTACACCCTGTTGTGTTATTACCTATTTACTTTTACCTTGATGGGGTAAAAATTCTTTAATATATATATATATATATATATATATATATATATATATATATATATATATATATATATATATATATATGTTATGATTGTGTTTCGAATATGAATATTGATGGAAATATGATGAATGAAAGTTTAATTCAAGTTGATATTTTATAATGATCCTGAAAATGAAATATTTGATGCATGTGAATGTATTGTTATCAACTAACTATTGTTATGTTTTACTAAGTTGGATACAAGAACAAGCTCAAACCTTTGGAAGAGAGGGCAAGTATCACTCAAGAAAAGAACTTGGTTTGGTAACCCTAATGAACCTAATTGAGCATACACACACTCACTTCCTAGTTGGTCTAGTTGATTAGGTTAGTTCAGGAAATGGTAAGTAACCTATTGTATGGGTTGTGAATGTTTTGTATTGGGTTATGATCTTGTTCTCTGAATATTTTGATTACGAGTATGTGATTAAGCCTTTATGTTGAGAATGATTTCTTCATTGTATGTTCATATTTATATGCTAATTAATGAAGTATATGCATAATATATATATATGTGTACATATCCACAATAACTCATACATGTGAGTATATGCGTGCATGAGTATACATAGGTATACGTACCTATGCATGCTCATAAATAGATAACCCATATGTATGGGAGTATCGATTGGACAAATGTGACATGTATATATATACACACACACACACACACACTTCATGTATAGACATCGATCGATGAGTACGTGAATATATGTGTTTGAATTTGATGATCAAAATAATGATATATAATATATAATATATATGTATAAAGTACATTTGTGGAAACGTATATACATATATACTAATATATATATATGATTATTTAATATATGCTTATATCAATTGACAATAGATTTATTTAATAATCAAGTGAACATGATTATATATATTATGTGATATATATATATATATATATATATATATATATATATATATATATATATATATATATATATATATTAATAGTATATAATGTTTGATTTATATATTGAAAAATACAATGTTGTGGTTAAAATCTATGCATAAAGCAAAAGTATGACTAAGTCAATGAAGACTTATAACCTGCACATGAAAGAAGGAAACAATTTTCACGTTGCAAAGAGAATGAATGCAAATTTTAACAAATAGAATAAGTCTTTTCCAGCTCTATTATATGGGGTGCTAAGATATGAATACGTAGTGCCAAATTTGAAGTATGTGAAACAAATAAGAAGTCTAAAACTTACACCTAAATCTGAAAAAGCAATATGATAACCATAAAACTCAGTCAAAGCATAGATGGCGGAGATTTGAGAGGGTAGTCAACTTGCAAAATAAATAGGAAACCAATAGATTTTAATTGTTGTCCCTTGACTCAGTAAAAGAGTCATGTTGTCTCTTATAAAGGGGTCGACTCAACCATTGGAAGAATGTGGACTGTCATGTGTTGCAATATAAGTTTTATTAGATGAGTCATTGTATGAGAGTACAAAGGTGGCATAATTGCTAGCTTGTTTGTAGCCTTTGGAAGCTAAAATTTTAGTCTCTTTCTATCATTTTTTACACTTAGTTCAATTTCTTTGTTGCTATTTTGTTGTATTTTTTGTGCAAGTGAAATAGAGAGCTTGAGAGTTAGTAAGTTTGTTATTTTGCAGTTGTATTGTTGAGAGAATTGGTAAGAGGCTAGAGTTTGGAGATTAGTTGATCTTTGGAGAAGTAGTATTCGTGGAGGTGAAGGCTAAGGTTGAAAGGCAACATTATCAAGTTGGAACTTAATATCTAGGCATGTTTATTTCTATTCCTCCATTATTTATGTTTGAAAGGTTATTTGGATATAATGCCTTTGTTTGGAAATATTGCTTATTGAATGCATGATATGCTTGTTCTCATGAACTTAGATATTTCCTTGTGTTGGAATAATTTTGAATGCATGATATGCTTGTTCTTATGAACCTAGCTATTTCCTAGCTTTGGAATAATTTAAGAATGCATGATATGCTTGTTCTTATGAACCTAGTTAATTCCTAGTATGGAATAGTCTTGTGTGATTCTTGATTGAGTCTCAAATTAGAGAACCCTATTATTTGGCATTACATTTATATAATGTTAAAGTATGTGTGGCTTAAATTATTTTAGAAATATACTTTGTTCGTTAGTCTATATGGATATTGAATGAAAAATGAAAAAAGGAATAAGTTGTTATCATATAGTTCTTTCATGAATATGTCAATTAAAACATAAGAAGTTAGTAGGGTTGTTTTCGGGGCTAGTGAGCTAAACACTAGTTTGTGTACGTGTATGGTTAGTGTGGTTATACCTAGGGTTAGTGAAATCCATGAGAAAGGGTGTAACCTAGATAATAAATTTGTTATAGACTTGGGTATTCCTGGGGTTAGGGCAATCCATGGTTAAGGGAATTACCATGTTGAAACATTTTATTATCTTATCACCTTAGAGTGAATGTGTTTTATGTTTATGGTCAATACCAAATCGAGCTTAAGGGTGGGTGGACAGATGACTCTCACTCGAAGTATTGGGTGTTGAATTCTTTGGCCAAATTAGTGTAAGTAGCCACTATTTACATTGTCAATTCATTGTGATCCATGATCGCAATCTATGTAGGGAAACCAATGTATGGTAGCTCTAGATATGTAGGACACAACACTATGCTCATGAAGGTCAAGATTATGGGATTACCAAACCAATCTCTTTGTTGAAGGGTAGGGTTGTCTTACTAGTTAGGTAGATGTGCAGGGGACTGCAATAATTCCATGGTTGGTGGAAAAACACTTGAGCGATGCTCTCCCTCATACAGTTGGCAACCAGGATTTGGGGATATAGCTCCAGTTTGGGGACACCTAGAATGTATGCACTAGTGATGGGAACATCCAGGAGGTATGTACCAACATTGGGGACATCTAGACCATTGTACTCTGTTATATATCTTTATCATTGAGCTCATAGAAGCTATGTATGTAAACATGTAACTCTATACTTATTGAGAAATTATAAATGGGAAATATTATCATGTAATTATATAATGTGAAGTCATTGCTTGAATTATTGATACAATTCTATGTTATGCAATGGGAAAGTTTGGAATGGTTATGTTTCAAATGTGCATCTTATTATTTATGTGAAAAGGAAAAAAAATTATGGCTCATAGTATTTAAAGTGTTTTCCATAGTTTTGTTCAAGCATCATTGTGACTTTAATGGGTTTAATTTCTTATATTTCTTTTGTCTGCTAGTTAGCCAAAATCTGTCTTCATTCAATTTTTAGGTCACATAGTTATACACAAATTTATATATCTATCTATCTATCAAACTACCTATCTATATCTCCATATATTCCTATAAGTCTAACTAAATATCAATCTATCTATCAATGTATGTATCTATATATCTATTTATTTATATATATGTATATGCATGTGTGTGTGTGTGTATATATGTATGTATGTATGTATGTATTTATATGCATATATTTACATACGTATGCACATACATATATATGTAATATGTACATATGTGTGCACATACATATATGTGCATAGATATATATGTACACATAGATATGCATATGTGCACTAAAAATTTGTGAAATACAAATCAACACAATGAATGATTGTGCAATGAAGAACACACGAATAGAAGTGCATGGCAGAAAACCCTCCAAATGAGAACCAAACAAACCCTTTCCATATTTTGTAGTAACAATCAAATATTAAAAGCAAATTGGAAAGTGAATTATTGTGCAATGAATAAAAGAATAATAGGGGATAACATCCGAGGAAACCAATAAACATATCCATTTAACAAAAAAGACATCATATAGGAATGTGCATGATGCTAGCAACAACATTTACATAATATAGTACAAAAAATTGTAGTATCATTTGAGGTTCTAGCATTGAAGAGACCTATTTTTTGCAAAATAATTTTTGTGTTAAACTTTATTTCATTATACTTTTCAAATTGACAGTATATGCAACATGGTTTAATACTAAAATGCCTTGGTAAAATGAAGCCTCTCCAATGGGGAGCCAACGATGTATGGGTGCCTAACTCCACATAGACTCCAGAACAAACACAAAGGAAAGGAATGACAATGATATATATGTACAAATTAATGTTTATAAAATTCATTGTATGTGATCTTGGTATACATTTAATTTTATTGTTCAACTTATTTCCAAACTCAAACATGTAACAATAGGAATTTCATGTGATTATTTAAGATAAAATTCTTTCAATATCCACTGCAAACCTTAGCAAAAAAAATTTACATCACAATTCACACACACATTAAGTTTTAAATATGAGAATTTTGGTATTACTTTAATAAAAGATTTATCAATAACATGTAAACATCACACCATGACATTTAATATAGGAGATCATTTTATATATAAACACAACAGGGTAGGTATGACATAATCAATTATATATAATTTCATAAATACTCACAAACACTAATAAGCCAAATAATTGTTCTAAAATAAAATGTACAACTTGCTCTCTACAATTGAGGTACTTGTTAAGAGGTACTCCTAGTCCCCAAACCCTGATGCCTTACATTTATTTTCACCTTTGGGTTTGGGGGTTTGTTTCATTACAATATAATTGATTTTAGACATGATTAAATAAATTTATCTCACTTTATGACTTGTTGCCACCAACATACAATCAAAGTTGCTCTTGATTAAATGGTGTTTTATAATTGGTTTATAATTCTCCAAAACAAAAATAATTATTCACAGTCTTACATGTCAGAGAAAATTCAAATCCCATTTGATACCACAAACATACAATCCAAGTTGATTTTGAATGGCCTGTATCATAAAAACATGCAACCAAAATATAAAAATAGTATAACCCACACTCCCCTTCCATATCACCTGGTGCATTACACTATCAATATTTTCAAAGATCTGATGCCACAAGAACAAATAAGTACCAAGATTGTCCCATCACCAAATCCATTATATTATAAATAAGAGGTTGTTGTTGTCAATACATACTATATCATGTAAATGATGTTGCTAGTGTTGTGAACATTTCTATATGTGGATTTAAGTGATATTGTTTGTGGTTTTCAATACATAATTTTTTGTATAGATGTAATTTTTATGCTAAGTGTGTTGTACATTTCAGCCTAATCAAGCAATCACCATAAACAAAGTTTTACTATAATTAAGAAGACTTACATTTACAAGAGATTACACTGCACTACCAACAACATGTACATCATATAGTGAAGTATGCCCAAATAAGCATTCGAGGAAATCAATAAACATATCCATTTAATAAAAAATACATCATATAGGAATGTGCATAATGCTGGAAACAACATTTACATAATATAGGACAAAAAATCGTAGTATCATTTGAGGTTATAATGTTGAAGAGACCTATTTTTTCGCAAAAGCATTTTAATGTTAAACTTTGTTTCATTATACTTTTCAAATTGATGGTATATTTTAACACTAGTAAAAATACTTTGGTGAAATGAAGCCTCGCCAATGTAGAGCTGAACATGTATGGGTTCCTAAATCCACATAGACTCCAAAACACACACAAAGGAAAGGAATGACAATGAGTGGGAAATGCAAGAATTTGGAGTATTTAATGAACCTTGATCTCTTAATTATGCACTTTTCAGGTCGAGTATCTACAGAGGGACATGTGAGGAAAGTTTCGCAGTGGAGGTAATGAAGGGGAAATGCATGATTAATGCTCTCAACTGGACATTTGGGGTGGCAAAGTGTTTGCACGACACACATCTATCTGACCTAATGCATGGTTTTTTCACGCTACCTTTAGAGGTGGACCCACTCCACTACTAGAAGGACCCCAAAATGGGCCCATTAGGAACACTGTGGACCAATCAATGTGTGCCATGTGGTGGGGTGGTGGAAATTTAAAAAACCAAAATTGGCAGATGCAAAAGTGGCAGGGTGATGTGATGGGATTTTTTTTTGGTTAATAACAAGATATTACAATCCCCAACAACAAAAGTAAATAGCCAACAATTGAAAATTATCTTGCAGTTCGGAACGTACATAAAAAAAGTAGCCACTAATTTTGATAGAGTTGTAGGGATGGTCCCTCCCAACCTCAATCAAACATGCCAAGAAAAGAATCTGGAGATGTGTTCTCATCTCCTGCTGCTATGTTTTGAGTTGTCGTTACATGATTTGGATTTGTATTTGTAAATTGACTACAACTTACATGCAATAGTGTTGAACAATTATTTCCAACACAAACTCAAGTGCATCTTACATGCAGGTTGAGACTTAAACCGACATCACCAAAAACAAACAGAGGGATATATATGTTCAATATTTCCTGAAACAAGGCATGGTTCTTCGGTAATGGGTTTGTAGGACTACTTATCTGTATTTCTCGTTGGAATGCCCTATGGGCCACCTTAATTTCTCTTTCCTTTTTATCTTATTTATTTTGAACTCTCTCTTGCTCTCTCTTTTTCTCTCTTTCCTTCCTTTCTAATTGCTTGAGATGCTCTATTTCCTTCACAAATTTAATGATTGTCGAAATAGATTGGGATTTGTTTGTTTGAATCACTTAGTTTTCAATGTTTTCCTCCTCTTCCTCACCAATACCTTGAGTTTCCTTTTTGAAATTTGCATAGTAATTTAGCATTTGTGGTATGGGAAATGTGACAGGTGTAGATGGAAATGAAAAATTTCCCTTGTCTTCTTCCCAATGAAAGTCAATACCTAGTTTCATAGCTCCCTCTGCCAACCAAGATGGTTGGAAAAGGGTTGAGGAAAGACTTAGACCATCATTACCCACACTCATAGCTCCCTCTACCAACCAAGACAGTTGGCTAGGGGTTGAGGGAAGACTTAGACTAACATTACCCATATTCATAGATCCCTCTACTAACCAAGACAATTGACTAGGGGCCAAGGGAAGACTTAGGCTATCATTAAGTTCCTTAGATCGGTTGCCCACCATGTCATTATATTATTGATTTACTATTGAATGAGTACCATTAATGTGTTGTGTATCTTCTATAGCTTCATGAGCTTGACATTGAGATGCACACTGCAATGTGTGTGCGATTTCATTCATTGATCATTCCCATTCTCATGTTGTTGTTTTCGGCCTGCTTGCAGAAGCAATAATTACCACAATTGCCTCCACTTGTACTTTTTGTTCTTCTTTAGGGGGGGATGCAACCCCTCTTTTACCTATAAGCTACCTAGTCATGGCTCTCTTCTTCATTGGCCTGGTCCTCATTTCAACTTTATATTGCACCTACACACATTAGGAAACATGTTTCAAAAATTGATAACAGCCATCAATGAACACCCTTAAAGTCAAAGTGATGCATGAACACATTATTTTTCTTTATTGTGTCTGTTGATAGTTTATAATACAAAATTTGGTAAAAGTTTGATTTATATTTGATCTTTCTACTTTGTTTGAATTGTTATAAAAGTTTAGAACAGTTTGGATTGAATTGAAAGAAAATTGTCTTATGCACTTAGAGCAGATTGGATGTAACAATCATATTGTATAGAACAAAAATGCAATGACATTCATTAACAGTGTAAGTTGAAAGCCCATAAATCCCATATATTGAGTTGCAATTGAGTGTGAAATAATAGATTGGAATTCCCAGGCATAAAGAATAAATGAAAACCCAATAAGTTGGGTGTAACAATCACATTGTAAAGAACTCAAATTCATTGACATTCATAAATAGTATAAGTTGAAACCATAGATATTGAGTTACAAGTTTGTGTGACAAACATTTACACTGCATAGAACAAATTGCCATTCCCAAGCATACAAAATATAAATGAAAACCCAAGAATTGAACTGAAAGTAGTTGATGTTATGTGCTTAGAGAAGATTAGGTGAAACGATCACATTATTTTTAACTAGATATAAATTAACATTCATAAACAGTATAATTCAAAACCCCAGATAATGAGTTACAGGTTATTTTGACCAAAGACATTGGCATTATGAGGTATAAAGAATATAAATAAAAAACCAAATGTAAACAATATCAGGTTGAAACCCCAAATATTTATAGTTTTATGAAAAACATTTGCATAACATACAATAGGTTGGAATTCGTAGGCATAAAGAATTAGTAGTAGTAGAATACCTGTAACTTGATAGCGTGATGTTGTTGCTTCTACTCTTTGTTCCACTGCCTCCAGGAAAATGTAGATATGAATATGAAAGTGAGACATGGTAAATAGAAATTGGAAAATATTTGTTGCAAGATGGTGTGTCCCTTGGTCTTCCTTGTGTAGCACACCGCTTGGGTTCATGACATGGCTTAACTGCCTCCTGTGGATCTTATATAAATTTGGTGGTTGTATCAAGCATTAATAATAGGTTGATCTTTTGGTGCAACGACAACCACCAATGTAATAATTGGTATCAAAGCCGAGGTCAAAGGTTTGAACCTCTCACTTGCACTAGGGGGTATTGTTGCAATATAGTGTGTGCCTTGGTCTTCCTTGTGCAACATAATGCTTGGGTTCGTGACATGGCTTAATCACCTCCTGTGGATCTTGTATAAATTTGGCTATTGTATCGGGCATTAACATGTCGATATTTTGGTGCAACATCAACCACCAATGTAACAAGATTGAGTTAAGCATTTTTGAATTTATAAATCTCTTTATATATTCAATGTTGGTTTGGTATGGAGTCTTTAATTTATGTTCTTCTTTTTCAAATTTGAAAACTTGTTTTGATGCCTTCAATTGCAGAGTTTGTATGTATTTATGGTGTGCAATGTTTTTTTGCTTCTCAAGTGATTTTGGTGGCTTTAACACCATATTTTTTGTGGTTGTAGGTGGAAAAAGAGGAGAAGGAACCAATAGTTGTGTGTTGGGATTTGACCGATGGGACACATATGAATGATTGATTTTCTTTTGAGTGTTGTGTTGTTGTGAAAGTGGGATAGGGGAGTGGGTTCAATTGGATTTGGTGATGGGGTAGTCTTGGCTCTTGTTCTTGTGGCATTAGATCTTTGAAAATATTGGTGGTGATGTAATGCACTAGGTTATATTTAAGGGGAGTGTAGGTTATACTAAGTTTATATTTTGGCTACATGTTTCATGCTACGAGCCATTAAAAATCAGATTGGATTATATGATGGTGGTGTCAAATGGGCTTTGAATATTCTCTGACATATAAGGCTACGAATAACTATTTGTGTTTGGGATAAATATAAACCAATTATAATATATTTTTTATTGATATAGTGATTCGACTACTTTTGTTGACTTTATGGATAAAAATTGTTTTACAATTGGATATTAAGGTGCTCCACTGTGGGCCAATGGAGGACTACTTTTATCACCACTATATGACCCCGTGCCACTGTCGGCCCCTCTCCCCTATATTTTCTATCATTTTCTTTATATTTGATACAAATTCCTCAAAGAAGGTGCTCTCATGGAACACAGATTGAAGGTTTTGCATAAAATGGATTTTTATTTATCTTTTATTCATATTTCTATTATAATTTTTTTTTTTTAAATCTCTTCTATTTTCATACACAAACATATTTTTATTTAATTTGGGTAAGCAATGGTAGATACATACCTATTTATTGTTTGAATGAACTCAACATCAAAATGAATCAAAGGTTGAATTTTCAACAAGCAAGACCCATTATTATTGGAAGCAAAAGTATATATAAGATACACAGATTTATACAAATTAAATTAAATTTATTTTTTCTTTCTACAACAATGAAGAGTAGGTACTATCCTTATAGATTTCATCTTCTTACAAATACAATATTATGATAATTATCTTCACTTTAACAATAACTTTCAATACAATTCTAAAAAATTTATTGGTATCTTGTAATATGAATAATACATTTACATTTCAAGTTGTAAATTTTTTAAGTTAAGATATTTTAACACCAAATCTACATGTCTTTAATTCAAGAATAGATATGTCAAGGAGAGTTCCCACCTTCTTATTGTAGGATTGCACAAGAAATCCACCCTCGAGCTAGGACATCCATCTAAGACCCCAAGCAAGCACTCACACACACTTATAATCTCAAGACTTTCAAGGTAAACAAGGATAAGAAAATCAAATACCAAATAAAAGATTACACAATCACTTTCATATAAGGAAGGCATTTATCCCTTTTTTTAAACCCAATATCCACTAAGACAACAAGCATAGAACATTACAAAAAGATACACTAATAAAATTTCCTCATACACACATCCACACATAAACAAGACCATTCATAATAAAACTATTATGGAAGAAAATAGTAACAAAAGTGGGAGAGAACTTATCTTTTCTCATGGAACTTGTTGGAATGAATAATATATTGTCTTCTCCAATCCCTAGCTCATATCCCACTCCATTTCCCAAACTTGCAATCTAATTTTCACCCATGAATTGTTCTTCCAAACTCCAAGTTCTCCCAAGCTCCTCCAAAAAATTCTCTCCCTCAAGAAGATTTTCATAATGTAAGAGTGTCCTTCAAAATCCAAAAAATATGAGCTTATATGAGAGTGCCATGTTACTCCTTGCCAATAGAGGACACATGGCACCTCTCCAATCCCAATAACTATCCTCATACAACATTTTCAAGACGATTTGACCCCTCATTCACATATACATGGGTCTCCTTCCACAAGTTTGGGCCTCCCTTCCCCATTCAACACTTTTGGAAAGTCATGGTTTGACTTTGTGTCTTAAGCCAAGCACCTATCTCTTCATACATAAGAATTATTTTTACAAGCCTCCAAGTGCCCTACCCATAGGTACTTGGGTTGGGGTTCTAAACTAACAATAACAACACAATATTTCACTTTTAAAGTGCAAGAAAAATGATCTAAAAGATTCTACATGGATTTGCACTCCAACCCACTCATTTTGACACAAGAAATATACCAAAGCACTACATGTCGAATTAGGACTTCAAAATATGATAAAATTAAAATAAATAAAATTCAAACACTTAAGGATAACAAGGTCTAATATTATCTACTTATTAAGGTCTTGATGATTCTCTCACTGGTGATTTCTTATACCTCAAAACACAGTTCAATCCCAACCCATGCATCACTAGCATAGACATAGCCACCTCATGGATTAATGTGACCTCACATCCTACCAATTAACATGATAATATTTCATAATATCTAGCAATTATTGTAAGAACACTATTTATATTTAATTAAAAATTGATAATCTTAACAAAACATAATCACACAAGATCTCGTTATAACAAACAACCACTAAAACACCTTATCCAAAATTCATATACAATTCACACATGACATCATGCACATCTATTTAGTTCACATTATAAGATCACTAGTCATGTTTAAATTTACTTCAATATAATAATGTTCTCAAATCAAATTCATGCATTTTACCCAATTAATTATTACAAACACTAAACATCACTTAATCAATGATTTTTTATTTCATTAAAATATTTTCACCTTGAGAGTTTGTCTTCCAATTAGAGTTAGCATCTATTTACTTGAAATAATTCACTTTAACTCAATTATTCATGCAAGTGTTTCAATTTCTCTCTTCGGGTCAGCACAATTATTTCATAACTTGACACTACTACACATCACATGGAACTCATAATACAACTATAAAAACACCTATCAGGAGAACACATAAAAATCTATATCGATGTTTTAGTACATATATGAGATATAATTGGTTTCACATCACGAGTAGAATCAAGTAACAATTATGAAAATTCTTAATAAAGATAAAAAACAACAAAACTAAGTTTTCAATCCAAAAAAGCATCCATAGGTTTCATTCAATGTTGGATGTTATTGAAAGTATATTAGGACAAGAATAACAAGGTTTACCAAAAGATTCAACTAGCTAGCAACATTAGTGTCAATTAGTAGGGAAAGGTGCCACAAGAATTACTAACAAGATCG
This sequence comes from Sequoiadendron giganteum, assembly GCA_007115665.2. Taxonomy (NCBI): domain Eukaryota; kingdom Viridiplantae; phylum Streptophyta; class Pinopsida; order Cupressales; family Cupressaceae; genus Sequoiadendron; species Sequoiadendron giganteum. The sequence goes on from CM021101.1 coordinate 350,516,787, forward strand.
AGTGTTACATTATCTACGCTAACTAGTTAAACTCAACTTCTAAGAGTAGTTAACTAATAAAATATATCTACTTAAGATACAACTTTACTATTAATATAAATAACATACAAATATGAAAGCATTAATTATTGCATTATCTATGAATCATTACAACGAATATCCATAAATTAACACAATAATTATCCATAGATCATATTACAATGGACATAAAAGTGCATCTTAAAACCATATAAGAGTGTATGATAATTAAATACATTAACAAACTTTGTAGTGTTTTCAATTTTATTGCTTCAGTATGATATGTGGTTATACATATGTTCATTAACTTCAACATTGTGATTATTTTACCACACATCTATATACATATCATTCTAGTGTTAGATGATTTTTAGTTAGATGTAGATAATGATATTATCACATTAATTGATATATACTATGTTTCAACTAACTTGTGTTGTGCATATATGCCTAATATTTTTATTGAATGTGTAGGCAAAAATTTCCCCAAATATGACTAACTGGAGGCAATTGGCTTGGGTAAAAGTGTTGTGTTCTTATCCATGACTCCCTTGATTTTGAGTTACGAGATGAATCTTGTGTGTCCTTGTGAGCTTGAATGTATATCAATTAATTTTGGACTTTCAAGTCATGTGAAAATGTGTAAAAAATTCTCATGTGTTTTATGTATGTTGTTTGACTCCTATAATTTATTGTACTTAATTGTTTTCCATGATTTCTTAATTGCTTGTGAAGTGAATTTATGATATAGGTGAGAACATCTTATATTACTTTTATGCCTCGCAATGTGTGTGAATTACTTGAATGAAAAAGGAATCGTATATTTTTGAGAATTTATATATTTGTAAACACTTAAATTTACCTTATGTCAAAATGAATCAAATAAGAAAACATAATTAAAAAGGGAATATTTGCATTTGTGAAAGGAAGGTTGCATAGTATTAAAATTAATTATTTTTCATTCAATAAGAAATACAAAAGTCACTTTATATAAAATATATTATATTAAGTTATTTTGTGTGAAATAGAAAAGGGAGACTTTGTTTAAAGTGCAAAATTGCATTATAAAAAAGAAATGAACCCATTTTTTTGGGAGGGCTGTCTATTTTACTATGTTTTTGGACTACAATATCCTTTCTCCTTATCCTCTTGCTTGCTTGAGATTTTGGAAAGATTTCTTGGAAAGATTTGGCACGTAATTACAACATTGGATTGAGAATCGCATTGGAGTGATTGTGGATACAAGTTGAGTGGAAGAGTTTCTTCAAACCCTCTTCTTTTCTTTCATCATAATTGCTTGGTTTGAAGGTTGGTCTTTTAAATTAGTTTTATGTTTTTTTTTACTACTTTGGCCCATGCCTACCTTATGTGGTTACATACGACATCTTTTTCTTGTATTAAACATGTATGGTGAATTGTTAAATTGTGTGAAATCAATTTAACAATTTTCGTATTTTAAATTTTTGGGACTATCTATTTTGTGTCAAAACTATAGAAAAATTATTTTCTATTCTTATGTGATTGGAAAAGTATGTTTCTCATTCCATTAGCTTCAAAAGTTTAGTCTTAAAATTTAGAATTTTGGGTGGGATTTGAGATTTCCATCATTAAATTTATAGAATTTTACAAATTTATGTGTTATTGAAAAATGAAAATTTGAATTCCCATCTTGTTTTTAATTATTATTTAGTGGGAACATTATTCGTTCATGGAAACAAGAGGGAGAATCATATAGTCATAGGATTGTTGTGATTGAACCTTGTTTTATGTGCCATGCCCATATTGGCCTTAGAAGGTAAAGGCTCTAGATCTTAATGGAGTGGAATCTCACCCTTGTTTGTCTGTAAGGCCAATGAGAGGTAATAAAAGAATAATTTAAAATAATGGGGTACATATTTTACACATAAAAATATTAATATATGAGTTCATTTATTGTGTAACTAAGTGGATATGATGTATGATTGTGAAGGACATGGGGTACATCCTAGCTCAATCAATGATAGTATCATTTAGGATCCTCATTGGATGGGGCATACTCCTCAACCTTCCTACAACACTTAAATATTCCACATGATTAAACTTCCTTAATGTACTGATCATACTAAATTCATTATTTATATGTCAACTTATTAATATTATAAGTGCTTGTGAGCCCATTTGTGTGTGCATTGATCGGTGTGTTCTTCCCGATCTCTTATATGAGTATCCTTCTATGATGTGTTTATGGATGTTATATTTGATTTATATGTGCATGTGTTGTACTCATATGTGTGGTGTACATGTTCAATGACTAATTAACTAATTGTGTCCCAATTTAGAGGGGTGAGCGTATTGGTTCCACATGGTTGGATGATGTTAAACCATTGTTGGGTCCCATAGATCCTTTGATTATCTTGGAGAGTGTATAAGAATTTCATGACCTTGTAGATGTGGTAAGTTATCATTTTGTATTTTAGTTGAAATGAATAATTTAAGATATTTAATTCCTTACATTATAAATTACAATCATAATTAGAGGAAATTGTATACTGGCTTGTAATTTTCTTATGTATGTGGTGTTAGCTCCATCATTGATTTTAGTATGTATCAATGTTGGGGTCAAATATGCATGTCATTTTATAATGGTTTCTTATGTTTTGTTAAGTGTTGATAATATGATTAGAAAGCATAATTCATGTTGTGTGCAAATAAATGTGTACTTAGTTTAGTGGTTTATTTACTTTTGTATGAATGTACTTTATAATTGGAATTTGATTTTTTTTCTATTTTCAAGTAGTTGTTTCCTTTTGCATGCCTTGTCTTTTTATTTTGGCATGTGTAGACTCATATGAATGTAGGAGATTCATTGTTGGATTTATGTAGTTTTGAGGTATTTGAGGCTTCTTGGTTGGCCAATGAAGAGGCTATATATGCTTGAGTGCTTGGCCCAAGCCATTTTTGTATCATACAAAATGAAAAAGCTATGTTCTTTGGTTAGTATAAACTAATCTTAAGGTCAAGGTGTTGGCACCCAACTTTGTTATGCCTAAATTTTCTCGGTTATGGCCCCTTCATGCATTTTGCCTCATTTCCTATCACTTATAACCAATTAAACATCATTCCTAATGGGTCTCAGTTTTTCAAAATTTCATGTTTTATTTTCTTCCATCCCTCATGTCCTTATCATGTGTTAGAAGTTGCATAAATCCCAAAGTTCTAATTGTGGAGGTTTTCTATTCAAATTCCAAAGATTGTGCCAAATCACAAAGTTTCAAAGTTTTCCATCTAGGCATACCTTTCCTCCATCCCCCACATTTTCCCCTTTATCATATTGGGATTTCAAACTTTTTAATTCTAGTATGTTTTTCTCTCGATGCCTAGTTTTTGAGATTTCGAAGTCAAATATGTGGGCATACCTCTAACTTGTTACATTTGGGGATGATGTATGGCCTATTATCATTCCTTGATTCCTAATCCTTTTCATTGTGCTATTTTTTAAAGTCGTGATTTTGGTCATCCTTTTAACCACTTACCTTCTAGCATGGGTTATACAGTGTCCCTAATATTCTACACTACGTCATCTTACTTGGCTCGTGAGTTCAGGCCTATCTTTATTTGCATATCTTGTGGGATGAACTCCTCAATATCCCTGATCTAGGACTCCTGATATTTCCCTTTATGCATCTTTTTAGAATTTGTGATGCAAAGATACTTTTATTTGTTTTCTTCTAGGCGTGACTTAATTTGTACTCCCAACCCATAATTCTTGATAAATGACATGAATTATCTGGTATCCCTAACCCCCTAATCCCAAAATTCCTCAACCCTTACATTTTGCAATGTTCATTCATACCTATGTCCATATAGTAACCCAAGTCACTAGTTATCCACACCTAAAAATGACTAACACGTTTTCTTTAAACCATCATCCCTTATCAACCCATTCATCACTATTAATTATATAATTAAGCTAACACATTTTCCTCTTTAATTAAATAATCTCAATTATTTAATTATTTCATCATTTTCCCTCATCAATATTAATTAAATATTTTTAATTATTAATTAAATAAAATTTCTCTCATCCACACTAATTAAAAAAATTAAATTATTTTCTTCCAACCACTTTAATTAAACAATTTTTAATTATTTCTTATTTTCTTCCATCTACATTAATTAAATAATTTTTAATTATTTAATTAAATTCTTAAGTTTCTCTATCCATATTGATTATTTTTTTAATTATTTAATTAAATCATGCATTCCACTCATACAACATAGTTAAATAATTTTAAATTATTTAATTAGCTAATATTTCATCTATAATTAAATAAATAAATAATTTTATTTAATTTGACTTTTATATTCCTCTAGAAATAAAATAAATCACTATTTTATTTAATTCCTAAATATATCTTCATCTCATGCACATGAATTAAATAAATTTATTTATTTAATTCTATTTAAATTCTTCCATTGTTAAATATAGTGAGTTGATTGAAAAGCAATTTCAATTCACTCTCACTCACTCCCACTTCATTCTTTCATCACTTTCATTTAGTCACTTAACTCCACATCTTAGCCCTTCATCTTGACACATGTCACTTGCATGGTCATCATGATCTCTCAACCAATCTTAGCCATTGATCTCCCAAAGCATTGTACATCTGTAATACCCCTCTATTTTTCCTTCTGGTTGGACAGTGTGTCCTTGTGTGGGTATGTTGTTGTGACGAGTTTCTAGTTATTCAGATGTTATCTTTATTCCATGTTTTGGATTAGCATTATGGATGTTTGAATTAAATGTTTTATGCTTTGAATTATATCATGTTAGAATTGTCAGTTAGCAGCAGTGTATTGGTGAAGGGGACAGTATCGTATCACTCGCTTGCGAGCGCCTTGCAATCCCGTGATTACCTCTTCACGGTGTGTATTTTATGTTGTTCATATCATATGTTGTTGTTTACTTGAATTGCAAGTTGATAGGTACATGACATCGTCTCCACCTGGTTCCACAGGTTGGAGCATGTTCAATACCCAACGGTATTCGATTGGGAGATAGTAGCTAGGTTTCTATGCCAAGTTGTCACCCTAGTCCTTGTATGTCATTAGTTGTTTGTCAGGTGGTGTTGTTTTGATTATCGTTCCCTCTCTTTGTTATTTAATTGCAAGTTAAATTGGATGATTTAAATGACTTAATGTATTTAAGTTGTGGATTAATGTGTTCTGGAATTATGTTGAAATATAATTTATTTATTATTAATTTAATTTAATTAATTAATAATTTAATCATTGATTAAATCTATTTATTAATTAATTAAATTTATGGGGTTGAAAGAAGTTAATTTATTTATGTTGAAGTTATTGTTAAATTTGTTGAAATTGGAAATAAAGAAAATGCATAAAAAGTCAATTTGGAATTTGAAAATTCAAAAATTGAAAGAAATTAGATATTTTCTAATTTTATGTTTTGATGAATTTATGAGGGTGGTTGAAGGATTTTAGGGTTGAATCCTTATGTTTGAATTTTGCTTCTCAATTTTGGATCTTGGAGTTTTTGGAAAAAGATTGAATTAGATAGAGAAAGAATTCTTCAATTTGATGGGTTTTTGGAAAAAGCTTGGGGAACCTATGGATCTGAAGAGGGAGTCAAGTCACCATCAGGATCTGCTATCAATTTCAAAAAAAAACCAGGTTCTTGTCTTTTAAATGTTTGGTTTTTGAGATTCTTGAATTTTAAATTTTATGGTTGAAGATCTTATGGAAAGAGTTTTAAATTTTTTTGTTTGAATTCAATTAAAACAAAGGTTGGAATTTTGTTCTTCAATTAGCAAGAAGATCCTCTTTAAAATTAATTTACTTCAAAAGAAAATGATGCTTTGAATGTAAATGATTGTTCTTGTATTCTTATCATTCTGGTTTTTTTCAATTTATTATGCCCTTTAGCCCAAAAAATGCATATATATATATACAATAAAAAGTATATAAATATATATATTTATGCTGGTTTAAAAATGTTTTATTGAACAAAAAATCCGAATTGAAATGAGCAAATTTCATTGTTTTAAAATCGCGTTTTAAAAAAAAACGCAATCGTGGATTTTATTGGGGTTTAATTTTTTTATAAAAAATTTGGGAGGCCGTTGGGGGCTCAACCCCCACCACACTCCATGGGAGGCAGGCAGAGGGAGCCGCACCCAGCGCGTCCCTCCCCACTCCCCACACCCCCTTCCCTTTCCACCGGTCACCGTCATTAGCGTCTCCCCTCCACCGCAGTGTTGTGGGAACAACCACCGCACTATTGGCGGCGCTGTTCACACAGCCGCCAACAACAATGGGGACGGTTGTTCACACAGTCAGCGCCCAAACCCTTGGCAAGCAGTGCCAATGAATGGTGCGTGGCCCCTGTGCAAAACGCGACCCATGAACCAAGGCGACCGCCCATTGAGACCAGTGCACGAACCGAGGTTGTTGTGGGTGTTTTAAATTTTGTTTTTATTTATTTAATATTTAGTATTATATATTTATAATATTAAATATTAATATTTAATATTATAATATATAATATTATAATGTTAGCATAATATAAATATTTTAATGAGTAAAATTATATTATATAATATTAAAATATTAATATTGTATATATTAATTTTAATATTATATTTTATAAAAATTAGAGTATTATTAATTAAATAAGTAAATAGGTGTATTTTGACATACACATGTATGAAGGGTTTATTTGGTAAATGGTTTTTTTATATATATAATTTTAAATATTCTTCTCTCTGGCATGTTGTAAAATGTTGATTTAAATCGATGATTGTATTTTAAATGTACATGTGGGAATTAGAGTATGTAGTTTGTAATCAATTTATCAGTTAAAATTTTAAATGCAGTTTGGAAGGATAAACATAGAATTGACAAGAAATGTGTCTAGCATTTGGGTTATTTAATAAATTAATTCGCAATAATCTTATTGTAAATTCTAAACGTTATATTTTGAAACGTAGAAGTTACATGATTACTTGTTACCATTGAAATAATTAGTGTAATTAAACATTTGATTTGAATATTATCGTTCGTCTGAAAGAGATGTATTTAATTCAGTTTTATTAACGCAATAAAGTACTGAATGTTAGCATGAGGACATGGATTTAGAATATCCAAAGCAGATTTAATTCTTGTTTTGATTTTTATCTGTTCTTGTCATCATTTGGGAAATTTGGGTCATTGCATTGGACAAGGCTTCCAGTTGAGTTTTTTGTGACGTGGGTTGTCGTTTTGTTGTGCTAACCAATCTTGTATTCCTTGGGTAGTGCATGATAATTTATTAGTGTTTACCCGGTTTCTACAAATGGGGACGTTTTGTGTCTCCTGAGAAAGGAGTGGATTATGGGATCCGTGTGTCCTTATAAGGAGTGACCTTGTTATATGTTTTGTTGCCTCCAGTGTTGGAGTACGTTTCAGTTTGTGTCGCCTCTTGAGAAAGGAGTGGTCGTGATATCTGGTCTGCTTGCACTTTGTACCCTTGATGTTTGGATGTTATGTGGGTTGTCAAGTAGAGGAGTGGCTTGTAACAGGGGCCGGCACACGAAGTGGTGCCAGGGTAACTCGTTGTAAGTGGTGTAATTAAGTGATAACTAAATCAATATACTTAGAAGTTTGGGTAGTACTTCACACTAATCAAGATAAGTATGCCTCACTCATGGACCCATGTGCTCGGTTAGGCTTGGGATGGGTGGGAAGGCCGGTAACGACAAGGTCATCTATCTTGTATGTACGAAAGGTATTTGATTCCGCATTAGTGAGTATGAGGGTCGGGGATCGGACTGGGCCACCATCCGATGATTCGCCGTGGGTAACTCATGACGAACTATGTGATGACACTTTGTCTAGGACAACAGTTGGCTTTTGATTTTGTATTAGTATGTATGAGGGTCGGGGATCGATTAGGGCCACCATCCAACAATTCGTCGTGGGTAACTCATGATGAGCTATGTGATGGCACTTTGTGTGACCATAGTTGGTCCTTATTTATTGTGGGTATGGTTTCCATAGCATACCTAATGTGACCATGGTTGGTGTTTGATTATGTGTATGGTTTTCTTATCATACTTGTCCTGCTTTATTCCTGGAAGCAATGTGACCTTGTAGAGTTGTACTTGTGATGTACTTGCATGGTATTTGAGTTGTACATGTGTTGATCTTATGTTGTACTTATGTTGTACTTATGTTGTATTTGAGTTGTACCTTGGGATGTACTGGTGAGGTTCATGTGATTGGTTGTTTCAGTTGGTTCAGTTATGTTAGCCTGTGTCTAGAGGTAGATTGTCTTGACTAGGATTCCTAGTTACTATCTCCTAGCACGGGGGGTGGGCCTTTGGGTTCCACTTGGTTGGGTGGCGTGCACCTAAATCCGTTGGGTTCTATCTTCATGTTCATGTGGATGAGACTTCTAGTTGGAGAGCTCGTGGGTTTCAGTATTAGTCCTTATTGTATTTCATTGCAGTTGATCTTGTATTATTTTTACCCCTCAGTTGTTATCGAGGTGGAAGTTGTAATTGTAATTATGTTGATTGGACTTACCTCATTCGGGGAATGAGAGATGTAATTGTGATCTTTAATTATGAATTAATGAAATGGAAAGTTCTCTTTGCTTTGATGTAATCCATCTTTTGGAATGTATGTGTTTATATAATTGTGTAAATGAATGACATGGTTTAATTCATTTTTTTGTTGAGGTTCTATATAACCTCTGTCTCGTAACCTTAGAGGTTGTTGGCATTAGTTGTGAACTTTCTTATTAATTATACTTTTAAAAAAAATAAAAATTGTTTAAGTAGTTAAATGCAACTTCCTCTAGGGTTGCGTGGCAGGGCGTTACAACATCGTTGATCAGATATCAATGAAAGCTATAAAACACCCATCATTTAACCATTCAATCTTTCCATGAATTTTGATAAATCAAACCATCTTTGCATCCATTTTTCTATCAAGGTTATGCTAAGCTAAGATAAATCCACATATTATCAAAGCAACATTATCACAGACAATGGAGTAAGACTAGGCACATTGGTGGAGGTAAAAAAAATTATTTACTTTGTTTGTGCACACGCTTTATTGAAGTAGGTTATTTGATTATTGGATTGAGTATTATTGATTTATTCTCATTTTAGATTTAATAATTGTATGTCCTCTACACTATTAATGACTACAAGTGTCGAGAGGCTTCTAGGGTTTCAACTCTCACAAATCCAGTCACCATTAGAGTAGAATATTTTATAAAAAATGAGGAGGTTAATATTGTAAATGGCTCTTTTAGTTTAATGTCTCAATTATTCTATTTATGGATCTTTCCAAAAATTCTAGCTTAGGGTTTTGTCTTGCAACATGTGTTGCTATGAATGTGATTGAAGATTGGATGAATGAGATAGAAGTTTATTTTTTTACAAGATTTGTAAAGGTATTTTCTTCATTGCGTATGAATTTTTGTAATCTAGTATGAATAACAAAGAATGTTGAGTTATTTCATATCATTATTCATAGTGTATCATCTCAACACAACTCATATTCCTTTGTTATTTTTGTATGTTGTTTATATTGGTATACTACAAATCTATAACCCAATGAATAGGCATTGATCTTGGGAGTGATGATTTACCATGTACCTAAACTAAAAAAATCATTCACCTGTAGTTTAGGAGTATGAGGTAGTTTTTATGCACTTCATGATACATTGTTATAACTAGGAAAGTATCTTCAAAAATCCATAATTTTTATCATCTTGGAGAATCATGTTCTGTGTACCCAAATTCTATAGTTGTGCAATGATGTGCTTATCAAATTAATAGAGAGCTTATGAGTAGTAGGTTAATCTTTGGTCTAGTGATAACTCTTGGGGCCAAGAATACATTGAGTATTACTACATTCTTTTATATTTGCACATCTTTAGTTATAATTAATTTGATAAGGATTCCTCTAAGGAATCCCCCTTGGGTCTAGCTAAGTCCAAAGTGGAGGAGAGATTAACCACTCTCAATAAATTATTTATTGTTGCCCTGCTTGATCATAAGTTAGAGGCCTATTGCTCTAAGTTTAATAACCTGGTGCTTAGAGAATAATCTAGCTTTAAGGATTGGGGACTTAAAACTCTAAGCACCAACACAAGGTTGTGTTCAACCATTTTTAATATGTAAAATATCATTGTGACCTTGAAGTCTAAAGTATTATCAAAGTGCTTAACCAGTGGTCCTATTTTTTAGAGCCCCATGAATTTAATATTTTGTGGCTACCTACACAAATTTATCTTGGTTTTATTTGATGTAATTCTCATATACTATCATAATTGGGCTAATAATATTTAACATATGGATATCATCCTCAATAGTTTAAAGAAACATATATTTTTTCTAGGTGCACTAAGTGTGCCTTTGGAGTCCAACAAATGGATTATCAAAACAATATTATTTCACACACTAGTGTATAGGTTGACCCCAAGAATATTATAGTGATATAAGATTGTCCTAGCCCTAACTCCCTCAAAATATTGTGAGGTTTTTTTTGTCTTGATAGGGTATTATCACAAGCTTGTTCATAACCATGATAAAATTGCTAGGCCCTTGACTATATTTCTTGAAAAGAAATTCATTTGGACAACACCAATTGATTTGGAATTTATTACTTCCATGTTTCACACTCTAGTGTTAGTCCTACCAATTTTTCACAAACCCTTTATTCTTGAATATGATGCCTCTAATATTGGTATGGGTGTGGTGTTAACACAATAAGGTAGGCCACTAACCTTCACAAGAAAATAGGTCACAAGGTATAATCTAGATAATTCTAAATATAAAAAGTAAATGATGATTATACTCAATGGTATCAAACATTGGTTGTCCTTACCTATTGCATCAAAATTTACATATCAAAACAAATAATTATAGCCTTATTTTATAACAAAGGGTGTCTTCTCCTTAATAGTAAAAATGGGTGACTAAAATGTAGGGATATGGTAATGAGATTTTCTACAAGAAGGAAAGGAAAATAGTGAATAAAATTCCCTCTAATGTCAATATGAATGGGAAGGCACAATATTTTTTCTTTCTTTCTTAGTACATATTTGGATGGATGATATTAAATAGGAATGGGTCACTAACAAAAAAAATCAATATCATAAGGCAGTTGGAATAGTATCTACAATCTATATCAAGGTTTTTATAGATAGATAAGTCTTCACCTATCAGGGCTATATTTATTTAATTCCCAACTCTTAGTTTAAGTTTTTGTCACTCCTAGAATTTCACTCCTCCCCTACTACATGTCATTTATAATTTTTGAAGACTTACATGAGAGATTGAATTGGTATTTATTTTGGTATGGCCTTAAATAGGATGTCAAGGAATTTATAGTAGAATATTATGTGTGTCATTGGAATAAAGTGGAAATTATCAAGACCCTAATATTTATATAGTCACTTCTATATGCAAATGTGTCTCAATCTTGCTCCTAAAGTTCAAATGTAAAAAATATAATGTTTAAACTATAGAATAGAAAAACTAAATTTATAAGTTATGGCCCATCACATAGATCTCTTTGACCTTTGCAATTCAAGAAAAGGTCCAAGTGGCCTCATGGATCAAAAGTTGCGGCATCCAAAATTTGAGCCTTCCAAATTGGAAATGTAGAAACATCTATGACACATAAAAGAGCTATAAGAGGGAGTTAAACTTGTTGGCCAACTTATAAAACTTCATAAGACATCTATGTTATTTTTAGATTGTGGACTCATCTTGGAATTTGGTTCAATTGAATTTCTAACTATGGATTTAGGTTCCACATTTTAGATGGTTTTATCTCGTGGTTTCCTAATAACCATTTGATGGTTTCATGTACCGTGTCTCATATTTATTAGGTGCTTGAGATGGAGGTTTTTATAGTGACTTTTGTAGATATTAAATATGTCACTATAATTACTCCAAATCTTTGATTGGTGATACTCCTTTAGATACTTAGAATCTACATGCATTGTAAACATTGATTACTAAATAATACATTGAATTGATTTAGAGTGTTAGGTTTTTCTCCTAAAAATATTTTCCCATGTAAGTCACTATATTATAGTATATTGGTTTTGTGCTTATTTCCATGTAAATGTGTGACGAGTTTAGTTTATGCACATATATCCTCTAATGGATTAGTGTAGGAAGCATATTACACACCTCTACTTCCTTTCACATATATGGGCTTAAAAAAATATTACCTATGATTTATTCACTCTCAAATTCAAGTGTCTTCCCTCTTGCATGAGTATAGCTCCTATGTCATTCCATGAAGCATCACATTCCACAATGCATGTTTTAGAAAAATCTAGGGTAGCTAGAACTTGAGTGATGTATATGAATTCCTTTAGCATCTTAAATGTTTTGGTTGATTCCTCATTCCATTAGGAGTCCTTATTTGGTGAAGTTGCGTGTGGTGTTGTGATGCTACCATGTTTCTTTACAAATCAATGGTAGTAAATTGTAAACCCTAAGAAACCCCATAGGCTCTTGAGGGTCCTAAGCACTTCCTATTTTACCATGACCTTGAGATTTTGAGGGTCCACCTTTATGCCATCATGTGAAATACCTAGGTACTCTACCTCTTTGATTGAAAAATCACACTTGGATGGCTTAGCATAAACTCAATGATATTCAAAATTATCCAAAAAATAATTTACTTGCTATAAGTGTTCCTCCTTTTTTCTATTTATTAAGATGTCATCAAAAACACCAATTTTTTTTTTTGTATAAATATCCTAAATACATGTACATAAAATTCTAAATGTAAAAGGTGTGTTTGTGAGGACAAAGGGCATAATAAAAAATTCATAGTGGCCTTTGTATATTTTTTAAGTTTTATTATTTATATCCACGTCTCTTATTTCAATTTGATATGACTAGAATGAAGATCAAGTTTGGTAAAATAAGTGACACAATATAGTTCATCTAATAGATCATCAATTATAAGGATTGGAGATTTTTCCTTGATGGTGTATGTGTTGAACTCTCTATAATCTAGACACATACACCAAGTGTCATCTTTCTTGTGCACCATCATCAATGGAGAGTAATAAGCTCACTCCAACTATGCATGTTAAAACCTAGCTCTAATATCCATTATACCATCTCCTCAATATCGATTTTCTATGGTGAGTAATCATAAGGTCCAATATTGGGTGATTGGTTTATTGGTACTAAGTGAATGGCATGGTCATGATCTAATTTTCATAAAATTCCTTTCAGTATATCTTTAAAAACTACTAAGTGTTCATCAATAATTGTCTGTAGGTTTGATAATGTAGGTACCTTTATTGAGTACACTTTTAAGGAATATAGTTGTAAAGTAAACCTATCCACTCCCTTTTGAGAATCATTTGAATATGATGTGAACTCACCAACTGTGGGGATTTTGGACACAACTAGCATACTTCAAAATTCTTGTCTTCTAAATGAAAAATAGATGAATTTTTTTTTAATTTCATATAAATAGTTCACAATTTGGTGAGCCATTAGACTCCTAAGAAAATTTTGTCTTCATCCATGGAGATAAAAACATAGGGAAATATAGTTTATGTTCTCCTATGCAATAGCATTTCCCTAAATAATTAAGTATAACTATAAATAAAATTGTTTATATCAAAAAACAAATTACTATTGATGAAGTTGTGAGAGCTTCATGAGTTTATCAATATTATCACCCTATTTTTTTCAAGAAACCCACTACCTTGAGGGTTTGAGGGGTACTAATTCTAGAAAGTGCATGGAAAGAAATATTTATTTGGATATCTCTTGATTCCTCAAATAGATCAGCAATAACCTCTCATACTTTTTCTTCATCATCTTCTTCTTCACTACCACCTTTAGTGTAGAAAAACATATTTTCAACATATTTTTTCCTCAATTGTATTTGATATCATAATTAGCATATAACCCTTTTGCCCTTTTTTCTTCAATTTGTTGAGGAGTCAATCTAGTAGGTTGAGGGAATAGTCATGGATATATCTTCACTCTTATAATTATGAACCTTGTCTTCTATTAGCCAAAACCCTTTCATCTACCCTATATTCTTGAAAAAAAGAATCAAATACAATAAGTAGACCAAACATGCATACATCATGTAACTATATATGATCCTTAAGCCCACCAAGAAACAAGTCATTCAACTTATCATTTGTGATCATATCTACTCACAAGGGTAGGTTTTGGAATTTCTTAATATAATCCTTAATCAGTATTTATTGTCATGATTTCATAACTAGCTAGAGTAATTCTCTAATACAATATTATTGTAGTGCATCTATAATTCCACTATAAAAATTCACAATATGGCATTGAGAGTTTTCTTCCTCTTTTAAGAACATAACCATCTATACTAAATAAATTGTTTAGTTTTTAAATATAAGGATGTCCTTAGAACCCCCTTATAACTTTTTTTCCACATGGAATCTAATGGATATTGAAAAAGATTCAATTGCTTAATTTGGGTGACTAGATCCTTTCCATCAAACTTTTGCATGTCTACTTTTGGTAATAAGTTCTAAGATATAGATTGATTGATATCCATCGATCAAGGATGCATAGCATTTGAATAAAGACTAGGTTGTGTATGAATTTGTGAGATTGATATCTTATTGGTGGAATCTATGAGAGTCATTAGCAATGCATTGATACTAGTTATTTGTCCTTTCATTTCATACTACATGGACATAACCTCTTTTAGATGGTGTCCTTTTTCATCTAGTGAAGACATATCATATCAAAAGTCCCACTTGATCCTAACTTCAAATCTATATCTTCTTTGTTAAGAGTTTTTCTTGATGTGTAGAAATTATTGTCTCAACTTAAAGCTTGTAACCCCAAATCAAAAAGCACAAAAAATAAAATTCAAATTAGTTGTAAGCTTTGAAAATGTAAATAATAAGAAGAATTCCCAAAAAAAATTCCTATAGAAATAATTTATGAAAACCTTAAACTCAAAACAACTCACTTAATATTGATTGAAAAATTAAAAATTGGACTAAACATCTCTCCAAATTCAATAAAACTATTATAAAATATTTACAATGATTTGTAAGACAAAAAATTCTACAAAATCAAGGTTTCATCCACACCTTTTTTACAACTTGAACATCTAATACCACTTGTAAATTGGGAGGATATCATGAGGTGTATGTATTAGCTTCTATATGTAAATGAAATAATTAGTAGGGTTTTTGCATTATATATGTGATTCCTATGGTTGGGTATGTGAAGATGTCTCATGATGATGACAATACACATTCGATAGTTAAATAATTATATTTTGTTGATGAGCATGTCGATTGCTACTTAGCTATGATGCTACAATCCAAAAATTTACTCTCATTTTCCTATTGATGGATCACTAAATGTGATCTAAAACATTGATACAAAAATACACACAATTGAATCCAAAAGTACTTTATACTAACTAATGTATTGTGGAAAACTCATGCCTACTAATCCATAAATTCTTAACCATAAATTTAACCTTTTAACTTAATTTCCTAAGTGTTATATTTCAACATTTAGCATATGTGATTTGTTGAACATAGAACTATTGTGAAGACTTATATTCAATGAAAATTTAGTTTAAAAAGTTATTTTATTGCATATAAATATCTTTGATATATAAAAATAAATAAATAAAGATAAATTTTGTAAAAAAACTACATTAAAATATATTCTTTTATAAAAGAATTGCCTATAAAAGCTCTCCTTTTGAAATTGTCTATTATTATATAATATCATAATATAATTATTATAAATTTAGTTTATTATTATAGATTTAATATCATAAAATAAAATAAATGCTACAATATAAAATATTACGATAATTTATATTATGGTATATAACAATATATATTGTATTGTATGATAATAATATTTATAATAATAAGGTTTTTAAAACTTATTTTTCATTTAACTGAACCAATTTCAATTTATTTTGTGGGGAGTAAATTTTAAAAGAGGGCCCATAGCTTATGGCTATATCCATCGTATCTAATCATGTCTGTACCATGAATTATTAATGATATTAGTTACTACGATGGCCGATACTTTATGTTTTAATGGTGTTGGTTGTTCAATTTTTCATTATTGTGAAGGGTAGGAAGTATTTTGATTTTAAGATTCATAGTTAAAGGTATTTTGTGCTAGTAATTTGGATTTTACGGTTTTGATATGTGGATGAAAATTTATGAAAGAAAGCAAAGTTGTTTAAGTATGTAGTGTTTTAGATTAATTTAGGTAGTTCTTTAATAAAGATGTTTTGAAAATCAAGATTGTGTAAGAGATTAATTTGAACCACAAGTATTAAAATTGTATGGGTGTAATCATTAATGTGTTCGTTTTACCTTTGAATATAGTCAAATAGATTGACAACTATTTTTCTAAGGCCTATGTTAACTTTGAGCTGTTTTAAGAAAACCTTTTGTCAAAACATTAAAAGAATACATAGATCTTTAAGAAAGTGAAAAGAACCACTCGATAGCATAGTTTTTTTAAGTTTGTGGAAAGAGCTTTGTTAATAACTTATCCTTATAAAGGAAGTCTACATATGCAACTTAAAATGATCTAAAATGGGCATTAAGGCACAAAACCATGGGTAATAGATATATCACAATATCAAAAAATAGTGGTGTATCTCTAGAAGTATTGAATTCATCATTGTCTTGTCCAATTGGCTTTGCACCCACTCTCTTCTCTACTTTATCTATTTTAAATAATAGTGCATCTAGGGTGGAGGAAGAAATACAAACATAATGAGAGTTAAGGACCACTACGGTGTGTGAGAGCATAAACATGAGAGGTAAGAAGGGTGGATGAGGTGATGGCTTAAGATAATGATATGGAAGAGAGAAGGTACTTAAGAGTGTGAGTCGTGAAATGAATTGTGAATAAATAAACCATGAACAATAAGAAACCCGATCACAAACAATTCAAATCACTCAATGAAGCATAAATAAATTGCACAAACAATGAATCAAACTTGCAATAATAACATCATACAATCACCTTGCTTAGCTCCATTGCTCTTCAATTGAACCTTGAAGAATGGTAGTGTAGTTGCTCTCAAAATTCTGCACAAAGCACTTAAAATATTAATGATCACAAAAGCATAAAGACTTTTGGAGGCCTTAGTGAGATGGATGAAGGCTATATTTATAGATTTTTCTTGACATCAATCAATGGTTGAGATTGCATAGATAGATCAATGGATAAGAATGCTTGAGAGGAATTGATTGTAGATATGATGAGTTAATTGATTGCATGATTTGAGTGAACTGATTACATGGAGAAGTGAAGTGAAATTGATTTATTAGAGAAGTAAGAGTGACTATAAGTTAGACTAAATAAATTAGATAAAAAACCAATTTGATTGAAGAGTGGACTATAAGTTAGTGTGAGTTAACTGATGAGGTGGAAAGTGCATGAAGAATTAATAAACAAATTATTTAATTCATGTGTACATGGGAAAAATAAATAAAATAATTATTAGAAAAAATAATTTATGGAGGAATAATTAGCTAATTAAATAATTGAAAATAATTATTTAATTATTAGGAATTAGAAAAGATTAATAGAAAATAAATTAATTAAATAATTATAAATTATTTAATTAATATGGAGGAAAATGATAAATTATCGAATTAATTAAATAATTAAAAATTATTTAATTAAAATAGAAATAAAGGAAATTTTTGAATTTAAATAATTAAGATTATCTAATTATCAAGGATGAAGGGAAAATGATGTTAAATTATATAATTAAAGTCATAAGAAGAATTAATGAGAAACGATAATGGGATGTGTTACTTATTTTTAGGTGTCTACATTTTGCCCCTCTTTGAGACAACATTGTTTCAAAGAAAGTGTGAAGAATTTGGTGACGAAATGCCCCAACTTCCCTAGTGGACCAAGGAATGGATGTAGGATGCCCCTCAAGAGGTTGGTGAGGTTGGCGAAAAGTTTAACTTTTAGGTCAAACTCTCGAAAAGGTTGGATAGACTTGGTTGAGAGGTAGAAGATGGGAAAACATGGTGAAATAGGTCTGAAGGGTGCAATGATAGGCTTAGGGAATAAATGGGGGAAAAGTAAGGTGTAAAATGGGAAGAATTGGGGTTTTTGATGGCTATAAATAAAAGCTTTGGGGATCATATGTCCTATTTGCACTCATCTTGTCCTAGATTTTCATAGCTCTAAATCCCTTGAGAGTGAAGTATCTAATGTGATGGCAAGAATTCCAATAGCATATCACCATGCTGAGAGAGTCTAGACATATGGGCAAGTAGCTGATGCACCCCACGTAGTATGTATCTAACTCTTGACTCTTAATTTTTACTTTTACTATATTTATTAGGCCTAGAAAGGTACAAAAAACAACTATGGACCAAAATTTAATTCGATGTAATTGACGTCAAAATCGACACAAATAATGTGATTTGTCACAATTGATGCTTGATTCATCATAATTGGCTTCAGCACACCAATGTCTATGCAGCCCTCAAAATAGTCATTTCACTATATTTATTAATTAATTAAAAATAAATAATGCATTGTATCTTTATTTTTAATTAATTAATAAATATGGTCAAATGACTGTTTTGAGGGTTGCATAGACAATTCACTTCAACACATGTTTTAAAAGTTTGTGCTTGATTAAAGGTAGCATGAATTATTTTAAGTTGCAATTGATGGCTATTTCAATGCAAATAAAAATATGCATCACAATTCACATAAAAAATGGTTCAATTAAAAAAATGGTTTGCACATGATTGGTCAAATGACGCAATTGATGGCTAGAACAACACAATTAAAAAATTAAGTTGTTGGTTAGACACAAAAAATATGCATGATAAGGTTTTACAAAGTTTAGAAAATGTGATTGACAAAGTGTGTGTTATGGTTGTAGGATGTCCTAAATCATTGATATCATGGGAGACACATCCATATGCACTCAAGTTGAGGTGGTAGCTAATAGATTATAAGCATGCATTCTTAGGAGTAGGGTTATGGCACATCACCTATATGCTCGAGATTTGGGCTAATAGGGGGATGATGATTGCTTTAGTAGAGAGATGGTATAGTCAATGGAGCACATTCCTATTACCTACTAGTGAGTCAACAATCACCCTTGAGGACATCTAGAGGATCTTGAGGATTTTGATCAAGGGTGCGCATGTTATGTATGACACAGGCACCAAGGAGAGTTCTTTGAGTTAAGTGTTCCTGAATGAGGACCTAGGCATTGAGGATTATCATGTCATATTGACTTATTTAATGGACTGATTTGATGCACTTCTAGTGGTGATGGCAGTAGTGATATGTGTAGTATTGGTACCAAATAAGAGAGGTCGAGGGTTCTCAATAGGCTATGGGATATTATTAGAGAGGATATTGGATGAGGGGATCACCTATGCATGGGGTCCTTATTCTTTGGCTATGATATATCATCAGCTACATTAGTTGGTGTACAGGTTTGGGCCTAGTATAGGATGCAAAGTGACTCTATTACATATTTGTGTGTGGGAGCACATCGTTGTGACCAAACCAGTAATAGATAGAGTGTGAGCACTAGGATTACCATATGTGTGGTGCTATGATGGTGTTGTTTCCCAATGTAAGTTAGGAAATGTGTCATACTGGAGGTTAGTTTTTGATGATTTGGTTTCATTCACATGGAAGTCATGGAAGTAGTGTGAGCTATGGTTCGAGGATGGGGAGTACCTGCCATATTATAAATAGATGTAATACCTAATTGGTCAAACCATCCATATCATAGCTCGTTATATCTACCAAAGTAGGTACTTTGATAGTTTGGGTAGATATAGGTTGTCCCAATTATGGAGGAAAATTATGTGAGATCATAGTGAGATGTCCCTCACTAGGGTCCCTTGATTAGTCTAGATACAATTATAGGTGACTTTAAGGGGATATGTCTAGTACAATGGGATTTATGGCCTAATGTAATGGATGTAGGTACAACTCTTAAGTATGATACTTGGTGGGTCAGTGAAAGTCCAACCAAATTGATAGATCCAACATGAGGCAAGGTGAGACAACAAGAAGATGAGGAGGGGAGAGGCAAGAGAGTGTGCCAATGATTCAATCACAGAGATGATGGTGGGGATGGAGGGGGAGGAGGAGAAGTAGGATGTGATGGAGGAGGTGGTGGACATAAAGGAGGGAGTGGAGATGGTGGTGGAGACAAAGGAGGAGGGGGTGGAGGAAATGGTGGCCTAGGTGTGGTAGCAGTGGTTGGATAGGCAACGATTGTTTAGCCGACATTGTAGTAGCCAATGGGGGGAGATGGTGGATAGGTTTTGGTGGGGATGGAAGACATGTTTCCATCCTATAGGCCTAGGTGGTTAGTTTATAGGTGCAACTACCCAGAGTGTAGGAAAAGTTGGCCCTTATGACAGCAAAGAGAGATACAGTAGTTATATATTTTCAGAGGATAGAGAAGTCCCCAGTGAGGGTCAAGGACACTACACAAGGATTGACGAAAAAGATGATTGTTGAGATTAGTCAGTTGGGCTAGGATGAATTATATTATAGATCCTTATATGAGAGTGTGGTTCCTTTAGAGTGTTGAGCTCCCAATTTTACATGCAACATATCAGAGAGATCTAGGTCTCAAAGATCAATTATCCAGGGGGTGATGGGGCCACCACCAGCTAGACCACCACAAGGATAGGGTGATGACCAAGGAAAAATAGGGGCAAGACCATCAGGTTCTTAGTAGCCAACACCCTCTCACTTTGAGGGAGGGAATTCATCATAGACCCTATTGTATAGATGATATTTTTGTAGACACTATATTAATTTTGCACAAAGCGCTTA
Source organism: Sequoiadendron giganteum (assembly GCA_007115665.2). Lineage (NCBI taxonomy): Eukaryota > Viridiplantae > Streptophyta > Pinopsida > Cupressales > Cupressaceae > Sequoiadendron > Sequoiadendron giganteum. The sequence continues at coordinate 350,537,687 of CM021101.1, forward strand.
GAATAATAATGATCACAAAAACATAATATTTATGGAGGCCTTAATGAGATGGATAAAGGATATATTTATAGATTTTTTTTGGTATCCATCAACGGTTGAGATTGTATAGATACATTAATGGATGAGAATTCTAGAGAGGAATTGATTGATAGATCTAAAGGGCTAATTGATTGCATGATTTGAGCGAACTAAATGCATGGAGAAGTGAAGTGAAATTGATTGATTAGAGAAGTACGAGTGATTGTAAGTTAGACTAAATAGATTATATAGAAGACCAATCTGATTGAAGAGTGGACTAGAAGTGAGAGTCAATTAATTGATGAGGTGGAAAATGCATGAAGAATTAATTAAAAAATTATTTATTTCATGTGCACATTGGAAAAATAAATAAAATAATGATTTTATTTATTCTTAGAAGAAAATTATTTATGAGGGAATAATTAACTAATTAAATAATTTAGAATATTATTTAATTATTGAGAATTAGAAAAGATTAATGGAAAATGAATTAATTAAATAATTATAAATTATTTAGTTTACATGCAAGAGAAGAATAATTAATGAATTAATTAAATAATTAGAATTATTTGATTAATATGGAGGAAAATGATAAATTAGTGAATGAATTAAATAATTAAAAATTATTTAATTAAAACAGAAATGAAGGAATTTTTTTAATTTAAATAATTAAGACTATCTAATTATCAAGGATGAAGGGGAAATGGTGTTAATTTAATTAAATAGTAAAATTGTTTAATTAAATTTAGAAGAAGAATTGATGAGAAATGATAACAGGATGTGTTAGTCATTTTTAGGTGTCTACAAAGAGCATTTAATGTATGGGATATATTACTAGATTTGGTAATTGATGTAATGGTAGGCCTCATGCTAGAAAATGAAAGAGACATGGAGATGTGATACATCATTTGGATAATGGGTATCTCTAAACGGGTGTAAATAGTGTTGAGTGTGAAGTCCAACCATAGTCTTTTCATCTTCTTCTCATGACTCTTCATCTGCCATCTGCCTTGAAGAGAGCACTATATATTCTTTTGCTTTGGTGATAGACGATGATGTACTGCAATCTTGTCATTGCTAATTAAGAGCTATTTTCCTTGCTTTTCACGTGGATGTAGCCAATCATTGGAAAACCACATAATTTGGTGTTCTTGTTTATCCTTATTTGTGTATTTTTGTTATGATTTTATCAGTTATTTGATATTAATTATCTACACTTAAACTCAACAATTGGCATCAGAGTTGTGTTGTTCGATCATTTGGCATGAAAGATTCGAGTTTGAGTGGGAGCAATATCGTCTGATGAAGGAAGTCATAGGAAATCACAAGGAAGGTCAAAATATCAAGGGATAGATGTTGGTTGTTGGTATTATGGCAAGAAAGACCACATCAAGAAGAATTGGTGGTCTTTGAAGAAGGCTAAAAATAATCCAAAAGAAGATGAAGTGAATTCGGTATGTGAAGAGGATGTTAGTGTTCTTATTTTAACCTTGGAAGAAATAGCAACAAATTTTTGGTTGCTTGATTCGGGAGCATCATTTTGTGCCACTTTGTGCAAGGAGTATTTCAAAAACCTAAAAAATGGTGACTTCAGTAAGGTATTTCTTGGAAACAATAAATCTTGTGATGTTATTGGCAAAGGGGATGTTTTGTTAAATTTAACAAATGGAAATGGTTGGTTGTTGCAGGATGTTAGATATATCTCTTAGCTTAAACAAAACTTGATTTCAGTGGGCAATTGGCTTCTCAAGGGTGTGAATTGTGGATCCAATATATGGAAAGTAACAATAGGGGCCTTGGTAATTGCTCAAGGCAGTAAAGTAGGCACCTTTTATATAGTAGAAAGTGATGTTGAAGTGGGATTTGTTCATTCCACACAAACCCCTTCATTAAGTGATATCTTGGATACAAGGAAAAGGTTTTTGAACAGGTTAGATGTTGAAGTCGATTCAATTGTTGAGGAATTTATTAAAACATGTTGGGATTTGATCAAGATGAAGCAAATGATACAAATGAAAAAAATGTTGATGTCGATGTCGTGAAAGCAATAGATGATTCCTTGATTTTGAATGAGAATTATATCGAGGGTGCTAAGTAGAAAGTCATGAAGGATGACAGGGATGCATTTATTGTTGTTATTGGAAGTCATATTGTTGTTCTAGAAGGGGATGTTGATGACGATGTTAAAGATATCATTATCAATAGCTTCTCAGTATCTGCTTGAGGTAAAGAGCTTCTAAAGAATTCCTTTGTTAAAATCTCTCATGGGAAGTGTTATGGGCTTGTTGAGAAAGAGGTTGTAGGCGATGATAGATATGCCTTGGAGGTTGTAGTTTCTACAAATGAGGAATTGGTGGAACTGCGACAACAGGGTCAGGTGTTGTAAATCTATCTTTAGAAGCATTATGATAAGTGATATTGTACCACCAGTCAACCAAAGGCAACCATTGGCCCACTATCCCTATTTTTTTAAACAAAAAAAAGCACAATTAAGTCTTGGGGTACTTGTTGACAATATCCCATTGACCACCAATATGAGGATGATAAGCCAAACTCATATTCAAGTTAGTGCCTTGCAACTTAAACAATTCTTGAAAAAATTAATTACTAAAGCAATTATCATGGTTTCTAACAATAGAGAAAGACATCCCATGCAGTTTGAAGACTGAAAACAAGTTTTGAAAAACCATAGTAGTAGAGTAAGACTGAGGTAATGCATAGAAATCTGCACATTTGGTCAAGCAATCCACCACCATCAAGATGACATTTTTTCCACTTGAGGGTGAAAGCCTGATAATGAAATCTATGGAAACATCAATCCAAGCCTAATTAATGATAGGAAGAGCTACAACAATCCTAAGGTTTTGATATTTTCACCTTTATTCATTTAACATGCATTACATTCAACTACAAATGTCTTAACATCCTTCTTAAGGCCATCCCAAAAGAAATATTGCTTCACTTGCTTGTAAGTCTTCAAGAAACCCAAGTTCTCTCTTATAGGGGAGGTGTGTAATTCCAATAGTAACTAGGCTTTACCATCAATTTGGGGAGTAAATAAATCTAGTTGTGATGGGTGAGAGCTTGGCTTGTCCAACAAAAACTTGGCATTGAATATGGATCATATTCCAATCAAAATATGATATCTTTAATCATAGCATTAATAACCTATTAATTCTTAATATCATCTTATCCAATTTGGAACCAACACACATTACAACAAATCCCTATGATTAGCTCCCTTTTTTGCTTCCACCCATTGTTTTAATGTATTTTTCTCTAATTTTTTGAAAAAGTTGGCACTATTTATTAGGTTGGCACCATTTTTAGCATTTTTTGCGCCAATCAAGATAAGTAGGTGCTAAATCAGGCACTAATTAGCACTAGATTTAGCGTCCAATTTAGCGCCAGATTTAGCACCAAATTTAGCACTGGATTTAGCGCTGCTAGATTTAGCGTCGGATTTAGCGTTGAATTTAGTACTAAATTTAGTACCAGATTTAGACAGTGGCATATTGGAAAGAGATATTAACTTGTCTCATCGACATCGGCAACCAACATCAGAGGAACATAAGATCTAATGTTGATGAGACATTGAGATATCGATAAGACAAATAAGATTGTCTCATCGACACTCTTCAAGTAATGATCAAAAGCATACACTGCTATACTATCGAGAAGGTGAGAAACATATGTGGTAGAGCGGTATACACCACAACCCTGCTACTAGAAGGCTTCCGCAGGGTGGCGGTATATCACGCTACCGCCAGACAGTTAGAAGCCTCTTGCGGTATGGCGGTATACACCGCACTACCACCAGACAGTCAGAAGCCTCTTGCAGTATGGCGGTATACACCACACTACCGCCAGGCAGTAAGAAATCTCTCACGGTATGGTGGTATACCGTGCTACCACACCTATCTCACAATTATCCAGCGGTACAGAGGTAAAAGCATGAACTTAAAACTTATGAATTTAATAGATAATAATAATTTTTTATTATAAAATATATGTATTTTGTTTTCTAAATTTGTTTGAATATTAAAATATTTAATGATTAAACATATTTAAATTTTTCCACATCAATATTTTTGCTGCCATGATGAGTTAGAACAAAATACCCAAGCCCTAATTTTTAACTCTCATTTTCACTTGGTTTTTTTGAGCTCCCTTGCCCTACACATGTCACCATCATTAGAGTTTGAAACCTCGAGCTTTCTAAAGGAGTATCTATCAATTTTCTCATTGATTTTGAGAGTTTTCTTCACATAAATTTTTGTTGAGGCCGAATCAGGTAAAGCTTTCATGGTTCATCATTTGTTTCCACTTATCAGAATGCGTTTTCAAAGACATTCGTTCTTGGATTTGTTGGTGTTTTTTATTACAACCCAAGCAGACTTCTTGAGAACTTCTATGAACTTGCCATGTTCAATTATAAAAGTTTAGGAAGCGATTGGCCAACTCGACGAGAAGAAGAGATAATGCTAATTCTCCTACACTTCGGGCTTTGTAAGACCCAAGGGGGTACTCCCTCAAATGTTCTTCTCAAATGCACATTCGTGAACAATAGATAGATTCTCCATCGACACTAAAAGGATGAAATCCTTCTAGAAATTGGCTATTCCTTGAAAGACTCAAGTCCTAGTTAGCAGAGAATCACAAACACAACTAAAATAGGCCGATAAGAAATATTTGATAAAATGTTCTAAAATCAAAACTCAAGACCTGAGAAACATAACCATAATTTGAATACCAGTGCCATATCCTAAAGCATAGAGTCAAATGATAAAGAGTTGAACTATGGGGAAAATTTTATCTTAAACAATAATGATCTATCTGAATTGCATTACAATCCACATATATGCACCGAAATCTATCACTACTTTACGAATCCAATTGCTAACTTGCATGAACTTACACATTAACTGAAGCATTTAACTGATCCTTTGAACCAGAGCCATCATTAAAACGTAATTCACAGTAAAGAACAATGAAGATCAATGAAAATAGTCTTGGACTAATATTTCATTAATAATTCATGCAAGATATCACAATGGGAGAGAAAATAGACTCAAGAGATTTTCATATTTAATACAAGCATGCCTAAGAACCCCATAATTGACCAAGTTATTGTATCTAACTCTAAACTTTAAGACAAGGACTCACATTCATACTCTTTGTATTACAAATTTCTCCTTTCTCAAATCTTAGATTCAACAGAAGACCCTGTACCACGGCCCATAATTCCCTTTTATAAAACAAGGGAGCAAAAAAAGCTTCAGGCCAGAGGGTACACATGTCCATTTCTCATTGGACCGCAAATTCCCCATACAGTTATATTTGCATCCTACAAATGGAGGGAAAAGGTATAAGACAAAATTAATCATCAATTGCTATGGAGGAAGAATACTGCCTTTCAAAAGGCAGCTCGTTCATACCAAAGGCATCTTTAGCTATTATAAAAATTTATTCCACCTCAACAGCTTGTCCCTGAAGTCGAGAGAAAATGCATATTTTCAAATGTAACTTTTGAGGCCAAACCTGTATTATACATGACCAAGTCGAACTTCTCAATCTTAGTAATCATATTTCAAACTCATCAGTGAACACCTTTTTCCATAATTCAAAATCTTCCTTAGACGGCCACTTAAAAGCAATAACCTAATTAATCTTATCTCTATATTGTGCATATTTTACTATTACTGAAGTGGCCTCCTTATCAAAGTCTTCTAAGAAACTAATGACAAATGATAGTTTCTCAAGTGTATTCTCCATCATACCAATGTTGGCATTTCTGCATATTTCATGTGTCTGAGCTATCATTATATTAGTCATTTGATCTTTCCAAACCTGCAAAGGTTTCACCTCATCATGACTATGCAAAATTTGTGGTAATGGAGTTAAGTCCATTCCATCATACTTGGCCTTCAACTCTTTGATCTTTAATTCCATAGGGGCAACATACCCTTGAAAATTTTGCTCCACAATTCCTTTGACAAACTGATAAGTTGACATAACCATAGGATACTTATCCCCATGTTGCTTTGCTCCCACTACCATAAATGTTAGTTTCTCAATTATGGGGCTCCATCTATCTAGCAATGGGGTGGCCAACTCTTTGTCTCTCAGGAACATCTTGAGTGCTTGCAACATCAAAGCATAACTTGCATGAATACTATTCAATTTTCCCTGGACTCTCCTATTTAAGTGTCTCAACACAATGTCCACAATCACCGAATTGCTTTTCCTCGCTGACTCCCGGATTTGTTGCACCATCTCTTTATACTCCTCAACCTGAAAAATTAATTTTTCCCTAGAGAGTCCTCCTCCTGGGCTATTAGCCCTTTCAATTGTAATAGGCACCTGTCCCATATTATATGGAATAATAACTAAGGATTGTTCTTGTGAAGAGGGTTGAGGTTGCTCCACTGGTGGGTCAAAAATAGTGCAACTAGAGCTAGCCTACCCTGGAGACTTCAATGTCTCCATTTGTTGCTTTAGTAATGCCAACTTAGTTTCTAGCTCTGCCACCTTTTGTTGACTCCTATTATATTCAATAATAAGGTCATTGTAATAGACTCTCAAAGTATCCCGATCCTTAGTCAAATCCTCAACAGTTGCTCTAGTGAACTTGGCAACATTTACTACCAAATCTGCAGCCTCCAATGCTGGAGTGTCAGCAACTCTTCTTACAACAAGGTGACCACTGGAATCAGATGGTTCTGCAACTATTGGCTTCCTAGATCCAGTGGACAAAGACCAAATTTACAAGGCATCCCACTTCTCACTAAAGGTTGGCCCTTTAAGCATTAATGCAACTTCTTCCTCGGTTGCAAGAAGTGGCCTATTGGCCCTTCTTATTGTATTGAACACCACAACATCAACAATATCCCACTCAAGAAGTAACAGTACTCCACTCTTTTGTATCAATGCTCGGCCTTGCTCTGGTGTTATCTCTTTGAATTTCTCCTTCATCTGCAACCTGACATTGGACTGAATTACTTGTTCTAGGAGCTCAGGGTGCAAACTTATTTCTTGAGCCACCTTCTCAGCATATAGTGAAACATGTGCCCTCCATACAAAATCCTTAAAATAATTAATCTTGATAAAAGAATCATCCATCATGAATTCTCTGCAAGCCTCCATCCACAGGTCATCATTGTTGGTTATCCCCTTTATTTCATCTTTTCCCAGCCTTAAAGCAACCACTCCAGAATTTGATGAAATGTCTTGTGGAAAAGATGGCATTCCCTGATGCATATCATCAGGAGTGATCATGATCTCTTCATCATCATCATATTCAACCATCTTTGTTATTTCAATTTTCTGTCTCTTTGGTGATGATGGAAATGTTTGACCAGAAGGCCTTGGAGGGGAATCCAGACCAACAATATTAGGCAATGACTTCCCTGAAGATGATGGTACAACACTCTTAGCAACTTCCTCGGCCATACTTCCCCTTTTCCTAGAAAATATCCTAATCTTTTTCAGGGGCTGATAGGTAGGTCTTTCCTCCAACCTTACCTCAAGGTATTCCTCAATAGTTTGTGACTTTCCCCTATCTTCCACAACCTATTCATCCTTTAAAATCCCCACTAAATTTTCAAAATTGTCAATAGCATACATAGCCCTATTCAACTCACCGCTAATATTTGGTATGGGATTAAAAGCATGTATCTTTTCTTGCTTCTTCTTCACCATCTTGGTAAAGACAATATATTTTTCTTTTCTCTCTTCTTGTATCTCCAAATCAAAAATGTTCCCGATAATGTCCTGAGGGAAATAGAAATTATTGATGAAAGTTCTAGTCTGATGCTTGGCCTTCATTTGAGAAATGAAACCCTCAGGGTCATGATTCCTAGGGCGTACATTCTTTAATCCATAAGGTCTAAGCAATGTGTACAAATACTTCCATCCTCCCTTTTCCATAACAAAGTCAACAAACATCGTATACTCAGGAAAGAAAGATCCCTTCTTTTGTTCTACTAGAAAATGTATATCCTGAGCACACCCCAACTACCTCATGATTTCTAAAAACCCAATTCTCAGAGGAACATCCCTTGGTAAAACATATGGGTTGATATTAGTGCCATATACTTTAAAAAATTGTTGTATTATGATAAGGGATAATATCTCCCCAATTATGTGTCAAATTTAATTTAGATCTTCTTTCCATTGGCCTCACGAATTCATGAATCTCCTTAGGAATCCTGGGTGGATTATGAACCTAAGCTCTTCTCAATTTGGACCCAAAAACATTTTGGAACACCACATAATCAAATTTATGATCATGCCTATCAAGGACCCTGGTCCAATATTGGATAGGCATGTCAACATCATCTTCTCTTTTCTTCAATTCCATATCCCGCCCAAAAACTGCTTGGCCCCTATACAAAAACATGTGCATCAATAGGGAAAACCAACCAGAGTCTTTCCTTCCTTAAGGGCCACTAGACACCTATGCATTTTTTCTACCAAATAAGTGTCAAAATCATATACCACATTAAAACCTGGATGTTGGAGATTTACGGCCATGCACATGATGTCAGTAGGGAGAGTAGTCTTCAAACTAATTCCAAGAACCTGACACAAGGCACAAACTGTCTTCCTGAAATAGTTAGAAAATTAACTCATAGGAAAAGGCTCTGGCTCATTCTTACCAATCACTACCTACTTCTTAGTCTTTCCTCTTCCAGAGGTTGCCAAATGAGGTATCAACATAGATGTTCTAAACAAACCCTTAGTATTTATGTATTCTTCTCTAAAAACCTCAAGATCAATAGTAACCATATCCTGACTCCATTCATGCAGACCAAAGATCTCTGTAGTTTCCTCCCTGGTTATCTTTACCATTTCTACACCAGAATATGTTTTGACGACTCTGGTTACAAGCTCATACCTTGTAGCAACATCTTTTAACAAATCTATATCCAAATAGACATTTGGGACCACCAGCTTACCAAGATCCAACCTCCAAGGGTTACACAGAGGAGCACACAAATTCTTGTTCCCAAACCAATTTGAGAACAACTGCCATCCAGTATACGGTACCTCAGCATCCTGAATCACACATGTATGTTGTTTCGACACTTGGTTTTATGCAGGATTGCAAGTGCCCAAGCCTTGATTCCACCTGCACTATCAGGATAGGGCAAGCCTCATAAATCCCAATGGGTATGAAGTTGAAAACAAAGTTGACAAGAAAGTCTTACAACCTAGTCTGTCATCCTGTCGTTGTTTGATGATGTTGTTCGTCAGTATCCCATTTCGTTATGGTATCGTTTTGTTTCATGTCGTTCATTTTAAATGTTAATTGTTTGATTTTGATGTGTTATTGTTATTTACTTAATTTAATTTAATGATGGTTATTATTATTGTTGAAATTAATTTAAGTAAGCATTAAATTTAATTATTAATGTGAGTTGTAAAAAAAATGTCAAGGATTTAATTAAATATTAAATTAGTTTGCAAATTTTAAATGTTTGTAGATTTAAATGAATATTATTTTAATTGTCGATATTAAACATTTTAAATAGAATAATATTTTAATTAAAATATTGTTAAATTTTAAATTAGAAATTATATAATATTGTTTATTTAATTGTTATTATGGATTTATTCAAAATATATATATATATATATATATATATATATATATATATATATATTGTTAATTACTATATTTGAAAAAGGTAAATATATATATATATATATATTTAAAAGAATTCTCATGATCGAAATGGTTGATTTAATTTAAATAATGTGATATTATTTCTACTCGATAAAATATTAAAACATAGGTGAAATAAATTACAACAGTTGAAAAATATTGAATTTAAAAGCTTAGTGGAGTTAGGTGTATGATTTTTCTAAACGCAGAGATTTTTCTCCAGGTGGAAACTCAAGTGAAAAGAAAATTTTCAGGTGTTGAAAAATGAATTTTGTGAGAATGCCATTTATCCCTTAGTTTCTCGAAAAACAATAGAGACTCTTCCCTATTTTATTTTGGTGAATTGGGTAAAATGGTTCATTCGGATTGCTTTGCAAAAAAAAAACATCATACGAGAAATGGTGGAAAAGAAATTGTTTTTACTCTGCAGAGGGCTTGGGTAAAAGTTAAAAGAAGCTGGAAAGTTTTACAACTGAGAGAATTCAGGAAGTCATCATCTTCATCTCCAACCGTTAAACAAGTGAATGACTCCAAGTAGCATCGAAGAATTTCATTATTCTTGTTATAATTTGCATAACCGTTGGTATTGTTTGCCTGGAACCGATACTTGTTGTTGTAATTTTATTTCATCGATACCATAGTAATTTAGGTCAATTCAATGGTTATGTTATGCATAAATATTTGAATTTGTTATGGCGATTTAGTTTGCCTGGGTGTTAACTTCATCCAACCCTTTTGTTGGCTTGCATTCTACAATGGATTGGAAGTTTCTTTGGGGAAAAGAAATAAACTTCATTTGCCAAGCCAATTGCTCCAACTTTCCATAGATCTCCCATGTTTGTGGATGTGATCTGTCTCCTTCACAAAAAGCATGTACCATTTTTCGGCCTTCAATCCAACTACATCAGGATATCTTTTTAATTCCTCTATCTTTCATCAATCTCCTTACTATTTGAACCTCACTGCATCTGTCGCTTTTGCATAGACGTTCTAGAGAAGAACATAAGTTGCAGCATTTTTAGGATCCAACTAAAAATAGCAGTATTGCTAGAAATACTCAGCCTATATTCATATATGATCCACAGGTGCCATAGGTTTAACTGGAATCTTAGTAATAAGGTTTGTGATGTCCCCAAAATAGCCAACATGGGCATGAAGGTTAACCATGCACACCTAATGATTAACTATATATGTAATGCAATAAGGGTTATTGATGTGTGAAGTATGTGCAACCCTCTTTTTGCTTTCTTGGGCATGGCTATTGGGGGAGTTTCTCCATGGCACCAATGCTTGGTTGAAACCAGCGACCCTTCTTTTTGAATGTAGGATAATATATATATATGAACGTGTGTATGTCTGCTTTCCTGTATGCTATAAAACAACATATTTATATTGGACTTAGGATTTTATATATATATATATATATATATATATATATATATATATATATATATATATATATATATGTTGTTTTCATATGGCTTAATTTAAAAGAAAATATATATTATTTATAATTCCAGATTGAAATATAATTATAGTGAATAAAAAATTGAGATTTAAAATGTTATTTTGTGAACTCAAATTTGAAATACTATCATGTTGAATTAAAAGAAAACTCAGAAATTAAAATTAACATATGTGAATACATAATTAGTTTATATGTGTATATATATGTAATTGCTTTTGTAATTTTGTAGAATGGAATAGCTATCAAGTAATAATATGATTGTTTGTTTCGATTTATAATTTCAATATTATTTGTAATTCCAAATTGAAATATAATTATAGTGAAAAAAAAAACTCAGATTTAAAATGTTATTTTGTGAACTCGGATTTGAAATACTATCATGCTGAATTAAAAAAAAAAAGTCAGAAATTAAAATTAACATATGTGAATACATAATTAGTTTATATGTGTATATGTAATTGCTTTTGTAATTTCATAGAATGGAATAGCTATCAAGTAATAATATGATTGTTTGTTTTGATTTATAATTTTAATATTATTGAAAATGTTTACATATTGTTAGTGGTGATTAAAAGTAAAAGATAATACACCCCTTGTTTTTTTTCGGTTGGGGTGTCTGTAGGGAGAGTGGCTCTTCATGTGGGCCGATGCACAAAGGGGTTGTCAAGATAACCCATGGAAGAGTTTCCTAAACAAGTGAACCTAATTAATGAACTAGTGGGCTTGGGTAGTTAAACACTAAACAAGATTAATTATGTGCCTCACCCATGTTGTTAGTGCTTCCTTAGGCTAAGGATGGGATGGGAAGACTTGGTTGGTAAGATCATTGCCTTGTCTTCATGAAAGGTAAGTGGTTTTGCATGAGTCACCCTATGGAGCGGCACCTTGAGATAGGTAGTCAGGATAACCATAGATGGAGGCAATACCTTATGATAGATTGTCTAGATAATCCATGTAAGGCCATGCGATGACACTCTCCTACTATACCCATTTATCTTCCCTTGCTTTGGTTGCCTTTGGGAGTGTTGTTTAAATTTGTTCGATGTTGTTATGTGATGGAGTTGTATTAGCCTTGTCTGTTTGACTTGTTTGGATGTGGATCCTTTCTTGTCATCTCCTAGCACAGGGGGGTGGAACTTCAGGTCAATATGGTTGGGTGGAACGTGCTATGCACCCCATTGGGTTCCCAAGTTGTGTTCATGAAACAAGGAGTGGAAGCAAATGCAGAGATTTCAGAGCTTCAATTGATTGAAGACTGTTCTTTGTGATGTATCTTATTCTTCTTTGATGTATTATACTTTTACTCATTGTACTCTTCCCGTTGATATAAGGGAATCATATTTATTGTATTATTGCATTTGAGATGGATTGTATCTGTGGAAATATGCTCCACCATTATAACCTTCAACTATGAATTTTGATCTGTAATAAAATTATGTATGTACCTTTATCTTCTCTTTTGATTATGGATGGATGTATGTGATCATTACGTTATCTTGTATATGTATACTTTCATTGTTGGTTTACTTCTCATTTAAATTAAGTGATGGTATTGGTTGGGAATGTTGTACGTGTAATGCAACCATGTAACCTCATGGGACTTATTAGGTGGTGTTGTGTAATGTATGATTATTTGGTTAATTGTTGTTGTGTAGTTGTGATCTTTTATAAAAATTAAAAAAATGGTTTTGTCTTTGGTTAGTTGTTGTTGTCTTGTGGGGTTTGTGTGATGGGGCATTACAACTTGGTATCAGAGCGAAGGTTCTTAACACTGGGTACTTTAGGTTAAATGAGCTCATTATGTTAATATTTTGCATAACTTTGAACTCATGTGTTCCCTCTCTATTGTTGTCCAAGATCATGCCTAGGGGTTGGGGACGTGGTCGTGGATGAGGCTATGGTGGTGGCCGCAAAGCTAGTCACCATAATTCACCACCTCAAAGCTCCCATGAATCTGAACAAGAGGAACATCAGGTTCCCAGAACAATCCTAATAGCGGGGGCTGAATCTAGAACAATCGAGACTTGGAGGTGTTCAGTTGCGATAGTTGTTGGAAGAGTTTCTTGGTCGTTTGGGTCCTAGGAAGGAGGAGGATCAACGAGTGGTCAAAGAGAGAGAGATCACCAAGGAGGAATAAAATACTAACAGATCAGGATGTTGTGGTTGTAGGTCATATGAGAGACCTTCTCAGGGCACGTCCTCCCACATTTGATGGTACTGATGGAGGATTGGAGGCAGAAACTTGGCTTATTGATCTATATCAATGCTTTTATATGCATCCCTATGGAGGAAATACTAGGGCAAGGTGTTCCATCATGCATCTCAAAGGATTTTCATCCACATGGTGGTGGTTGGAAGAGCAGAAACTGCACCTTGACATCAATTTGGTGACTTGGGAATTATTTTTGGAGAGGTTCAGGGCATGTTTCCTATATGATCACTAGAGACAATGTCGTGTAGATGAATTTCACGAGTTGAGATAGTTGACAATGTCTGTCAAGTAGTACAAGCGACGTTTCTATGAGCTTAAGCAGTACGTCGAGATTGGTAATGATGAGGCTATACTAGTACAACATTTTTTCAAGGGCTTAAATGCCCAAATAAGTGATGGAGTCTGAGTCTTTGAGCTAAAGACTATGGAGTTAGTTATGGAAAAGGTTCACCTTATGAAGGAAAATTTGGCCATGGCTTTAGGAGGCCACATAGAAGTTTAGATTGGTAGTGCACCTGCTTCTGGTTTTGGTTTTCAAGGTGGGCAATCTTAGGCTGCAGGCCCTTCCTGGGGTCAATTTTCACCCGATAAGGGTGGTCAACAACAATCTCATTCGAAGCATAATATTTCTCAATCTCAACAGGGTGGAATACCTCAGTCTAGGAGGAACCATAGTTGGCAGAGAATGCAATGTGACCATTTTGAGCGGTCGGCACAGAGTACATAGTCTGTACCTAGTCGGGGTAGTTATCAACAGTCTAATGCTCTGTCAGGTGTCAAAGGTTTTGGTTGTGGTATAGGTTGTTTCAATTATGGTCAATAGGGACATATTGCTAGATAGTGTCCACATAAGAGCACTTTAGGGTTCAGTTAGAGGCCGATGGCTTAAGAGCCAATAGTGGGATATGTTGGCAGGTCACACAAGGTTTTCATAGCAGTTGAAAACCACCATGCTGACCATCAAGGTATTGTGGTGGAAGCATCAGTTGTATTACAGGGCACTCATATTTCTATACTCTTTGATTATGGTGCGTCATATTCGTTTATTTCCCCTTCAGTAGTAGAGCATTGTAGACTAGTGGCAGCAAGGCAAGGTGTTAAGTGGCAGGTCGAATTGGCCTCCAGGGCAAAGGTAGCAATTGAATCGCTTGTTCAGGGTTGTGGCTTAAAAATTGGGTTGCTGGTGACTTTGGTGGACCTTTGAATCCTACCTCTTGGTTCTTATGATGTTGTTTTGGGTATGGATTGGCTGAATTATCACCGAGCTATAATCGATTGTCACCATAAGGTGGTGCGATGTGTAGATGATTCAGGTAAGGAAGTTGAAATTGTCGGCATTGAGAGACCTATCATTATGGATGATTTCTTCTATGCAATTCAAGAGGTGTTTCCGTCAGGGTTGTCAGTTTTTTGTCATGTCAATCAGTGACTTGGATTTGGGAGAGATTCAAGAGGTGTCATTGAATGACTATCCTCTCCTTAAGGAGTTTTCAGATGTGTTTTTGAGCGAGATTATGGGGATTCCACCAAAGCGTGACATCGACTTCAAAATTGATCTTATACCTAGAGTTGAGCCTATATCTTAGGCTCCATATCATATGAAAATGCAGGAACTTTAGGAGCTTCATTTGCAATTGGAGGAGTTATTAGCAAAAGGGTTCATTCATCCTAGTGTTTCCATGTGGGGATCACCAGTGATATTCATGAAAAAGGATGGTTCCCTCCAATTGTGTATTGACTACAAATAGTTAAACAAAGTGATGGTGGAGAACTAGTACCCTTTATCGAGAATTGATGACCTATTTGATCAAATAAAGGGGACTTAGGTATTCTCAAAGATTGATCTTAAGTCAGGATACCATCAATTGCGGATAGTTGAAGTTGATATTCACAAAACCGCATTTCACACTCGATACGAGCATTATGAATTCACTGTTATGTTGTTCGGGTTGACGAATGCACCATCAATTTTCATGAGCCTGATGAATGGAGTCTTTCAAACCTATTTGGACAGATTTTTTCTAGTGTTCCTCGATAATATCCTGATTTACTCAAAATCTATGGAGGAGTACAAGGAACACTTGAGACAGGTGTTGCAGTGCTTAAGAGACAATCAGTTGTATGCAAATTTGGTGAAGTGTGAGTTCTATAAGATAGAAGTGAAATACTTGGGTCATGTTATCTCTGCTAAAGGCATCACTGTGGATCCTTCAAAGATCCAAGCCATCATTGATTGGCCTGTACCCATGAATATTCCTGAAATTCATAGTTTTATGGGATTGGCAGGGTATTATCGATGGTTCATCTAGGGCTTCTCGAGGATTGCACATCCCATCACTTCTCTACAGAGAAAAGGGAAGAAATTTGATTGGTCAGAAAAGTGTCAGTCAGTTTTCCATAATCTCAAGGAAAAGTTGACCAGTGCACCTATTCTTGCAGTACTTGATCCTACTAGGGACTTTGTGGTTTGCACTGATGCATCCTTGGAGGGATTAGGGGTTGTGCTGATGCAAGAAGGTCTTGTGATTTCTTATGAGTCATGTAAGCTCAAGGATCATGAGCTGAATTACCCCACGCATGATTTGGAGTTGGCCATCATTGTTCATGCTCTGGTGAGGTGGAGGCACTTTTTAATGTGGCATAGGTTTGAGATGCACAGTAATCATTGTAGCCTATAGTATATCTTTATGCGGTCGAATCTTAATGCCAAGCAGAGGAGATGGATGCAGTTTCTGTAATGCCCTGTCGTGGAACCCAGGGAACATCTGAAGTGAAAAATTGGGATGGATCTAATGACCCAACAATGCGGAATACATTCCCTTAACACTAATACAACAAAGGAGAAGAGCATAAATAGGTTCAAAAGCTTTATAAACTTACTTGAGAAGAATACAACCAATAAAATAGATAACAGAATTGAGCATTCACAATTGACACAAGATATACATGGGAAAACCTTTATAGGTAAAAAACCCACCACACACAGTCAATACAATTGTATTATAGTAACAGAAACGGTTACATACAATATATAGTCTTCTTTGATCAACTCACAGTAGCACTTCCAAAGCTCTCTCACTGTTACAATGTTATCTCTAACATACAGTTCGAACAAAAAAACTCACCATGCAATACTGTACTCAACTTACTTAAGTCATACGTTGCATTCAATTTTGTCAACCAAGCCCCGACCATCAAGTTCATGAATCTGTCATCCAATCACACAATCGATCTGCCCATGTCGATCTCCTTGTATCGAGCCACCCAGGCAATAACTTCCTTACCCAAATCGGGTCTTGTTCACCACCTTGAGTCAACCGGTAATAACTGTTATTATGACTTTGGCCTTTAGCCAATTATCGCACTGACACTGAGCCACATGTCCTTCCTTCATTCACTGTCGCTCATGACTTTCTAGTCCAACCGGTCAAACTCGATTGACCGAGCTCCGATCTTGTCTAAGCTCTTACCACGCTACCACAGCCTTGCTAAGTTTGACTCGCGGTATGGCGATGAGCTCAACCGAGCTCACCCCAAGTCACCACCGAGCTCTACCCTCCTCTCTACCGTGCTACCATAGAACTGACAAGGACTAACCGCGGTATGGCGGTAGCTATCTTGGCTGACCACAAGCAGTCTTACCGCAGCCACCACGGTCAGTCACTTGATTGTCTGCGGTGTGGCAGTAACCACCAGCCAGGCCGGTGGCGGTCTTACCGCGGCCACCGCGGTCAGTCACTTGACTATCTGCGGTGTGGCAGTAACCGCCAGCCAGACCACTGGCGGTCTTACCATGGCCACCGCGATCAGTCACTTGACTATTCATGGTGCGGCGGTAACCGCCAGACCCAACCCCAGGCGGTCTCACCGCGCTACCGCGGTGAGTGGACCCACCACCTGCGGTATGGTGGTAACCACCAGGACAGTCACTACGGTACCGCCAAAGCTAGACTTAGCCACCACAGTAAAGCGATAAAGGCAGAAATGAAACAATTTAACACCAAGTCATGAGGAGTTGGGGCTTCGAGCTGGAAGTTGAGATACATTTTCTCAACAAGCTCCCACTTGGCAAACACTTCCAGCTTCCCCCATGGCTTTGAAAAGTTACTGTATGTCATAAGCCCCAAGGCCCATCGATTTTGTGCACCATTTGAACTTGTCTTTGCTAACCGGCTTCGTTAAAGCATCTGCAACATTCTTCAAGGTGTCGACCTTTTTTAGATTTACTTTGCCATCTTCAACCATATCCCTCACGAAGTGATATTGCACATCAATGTGCTTGGTCTTGGCATGAAAGGTCGGATTCTTTGCCAAACAAATGGCACTCTGACTGTCACAGCAGATTGAAATCTGCCCAGCATTAAATCCAATGTCTGAACATAAATGGTTTAACCAAACTGCCTCTTTACAGGCGTGAGTTGCAGCCATGTACTTTGCCTCTGTCGTGGATAAAGCAACTACAACTTGTCACTTGCTCATCCAATTGATTGCTCCACCATTAAGCTTGAAAGTATATCGTTTGTTGTCAATGTCCCCTGCCCAATCTGAATCAACATACCCATGAATGCTGAGAGTCCTCTGTGATGCAACCAAATTTCCATGGTAACACAGTGCATAATCTGAAGTCCCCTTCAAATACCTAAATACTCTCTTCACAACATCACAATGTGATCTTCCCATATTTGCCATAAATCGGCTTAGAAATCCCACTGCTTGGGCAATGTCTAGTCTTGTACAGACCATATCATACATCAAACTGCCAACAACACTTGCATAAGGCACACTGGTCATGTCCTCCATCTCAGTAGCAGACTTTGGACAGTCTTCAATAGACATCTTACTTCCATGCATGATTGGAACAACAAGCTTCTTGCAATCATCCATACTAAGCCTCTTCAGAACTATCTTCACATACTTACTCTGACTGACCCAAAGCTTTCTGCCTGTTTTGTTCCTGGTAATCTCCATTTTAAGAATGTACCTTGCTGCACCAAGATCTTTCATTTTGAACTTTGCAGACAACTGAGATTTAAGATCACAAATCATAGTCTTGCTATTTCCAATGAATAACATATCATTCACATACAGGGTAATAACAAGCACATGATCATTCTTAAATTTATAATAAATGCAATGATCATATTTTGATCTCACAAATCCAATTGACAACACAAACGTGTGAAATTTCTAGTACCACATTTTAGGAGATTGTTTTAAACCATAGAGAGATTTATTCAACTTACAGACCAGATTTTGTTTACCTCTTCCAACAAAATGCTCAAGTTGGAACATGTAGATTTATTCTTCTAGATCACCATGGAGAAACGTTGTCTTCACATCCATCTTCTCAATTTCAAAAATCATACACAGCTGCTAATGACAATAAAAATCTGATGGATGTCAGCTTTGCTACATGGAAAAAAATCTCTTCATAATCAATTCCCTCAATTTGAGAAAATCCCTTTGCAACCAACCTTGCCTTATACTTCTCAACACTGCCATCAAGGCCTGTTTTCTTTTTGAATATCCACTTATAGCCAATAGGATTTTGCCCTTTAGGTAGTGGTACCAAATTCCAAGTTTCATTCGTCTTCAATGAATCCATCTCTTCATTCATGGCATCCAGCCAAGAATTTGAATCAACCATGTTGATTGCTTCTTTAACAGTCCTAGGTTCATCAGTGCTGGTAATTAAAGCATAGGCACAATTTGAATCTAACATAGAGAAACCATACCTTTCAGGCTGCCTTTTCTCTCGTGTGGATCTTCTTACAGGCTGAGGTTGTTCTTTATCATCAAAACTTTCAGAGTTGCTTGAGATCTCCTCAATCTCAGGTACACCATGCAGCTCTTCCCTTTCTGAAGTTTGGGGAATCTCAACGACATCCTTCTTCTTATCACTCTAATCTGTCTCAAGCTATTGATCACTTACTAAAGGTTTTAGCTCACGAAATATCACGCTCCTGCTGTACAAAACCTTCTCAATAACAGGGTTCCAAAGCTTGTATCTTTTCACACCAACTCCATAGCCAATGAGAATACATTTGACAACCTTTTTATCCAATTTAGATCTCTTTTCATTTGGCACATAAACATATGCCTCACAGCCAAACACACAAACATGCCTCAGAGAGGGCTTCTTACCAGATCATGCTTCCAAAGGCGTCTTGTCAACAAGAGCAGAGAAAGGAGATCTATTTATTAGATAACATGATGTAGCCACAACCTCAGCCCAGAACTTCTACTCCAGACCAGCACCATTCGGCATACTCCTTGCCTTTTCCATCAGCGTCCTATTCAACCTTTCAGCAACTCCATTTTTTTGTGGAGTGTAAGGCATGCGTTGTCTTATGCCTTTTAATTCCATGATCAGTGCAATACCTTTCAAAATCTGCAGAACAAAATTCACCACCATTGTCTATTCTCAAACATTTGATTTTCCTTCCAGTCTGATTCTCTACCAAAGATTTAAATTCTTTAAACCGACTGAACACTTTTGATTTACTTTTAAGAAAGTATACAAATGCCCTTCTCGAACAGTCATCAATAAAAGAAACATAGTATCTAGACTTCGATAACGAAGGAACATTAACTGGACCAAACACATCAGAATGAACATAATCCACTATACCAAAAGATTTATGAGGACTAAAATAAAATGAAACACGGTGTTATTTTCCATAGATACAATGTTTGCAAAATTCAAACTCAAGGTTACAATCATCAAGCCCCTCTACAAGATTTTTATTCTTCAAGGTTTTTAAACCTTTCTCACCAATGTGACCAAGTCTACGATGCCATAGCATAGTCTTCTCAGCTGGGAGTTTTACCTCCATAGCATTTGCAGCCAAAGAAGTGTCTTCATCTTTCTCTACAGGTGCAGCATTGCTTGACTTTACAGAGGCACTGTTACAAAGAATAAGTCATGCATCCAGCTTGTACAAAGTGCCAGTACGAACACCCTTAGCCAGCACCATTGCACCTCTAGCCATTTTCCATCCCTTACTTGAAAATGAAACTTCTACACCAGCACCATTTAACTTACTGACAGAAAGAAGATTTCGAGTCAGAACTGGTATGTGAAGTACGCCACCAATACCTTTGAATCTACCATCAGGAAATTGAATTCTGACTCTTCCTTTGCCAACTATTTCCAACGTTGAATCACTTGCCAAGTATACCTTTCCACCATCATACTTCTCATATTTAGAGAACCATTCTCTATTGGATGTCATGTGAAAAGACGCACCTGAGTCAGCCAGCCAGACATCATCTGATGCCTGAGTTGTCAAGGGTGATGCAATGAAGGCATCTGCATCACTTTGAGAAGATTCGTTGTCAGAGACATTCTTCTTCTTCTTCTTCTTCTCCTTACAGTCCTTCTGAATATGACCAGGTTGCCTACAGTTCTAGCATCTTACCTTGAACTTTTTACTAGGAGACTTTGATCTCCCTGCAGATTTGAATTTCAACTTCTTGTCCTTCTTCTTGCCTTTCTCCTTTGGTCTACCTCAAACAACAAGAGCCTCTTTGGTCATCTCAGAAAACTTCCTTCGCATTTCTTCAGACAAGAGCGAAGCAACCACATCATCCATCTTGAATGCAATGGTTGTGCTTCCAATAGCCATCACAAGATGATCCCAATTGTCAAGTAACGAACACAATAGGAGCATGCAACAATCCTCCTCCTCTATCTTTACACCTACAGATGTCAGCTGAGTAACACTCATATTAAACGAGTTTAGATGGTCTACAACAGATGCACCTTCTTCCATCTTCAAGGAGTACAACTTCTTCCTCAGGAATAACTTATTTACCAGAGACTTTCTCTGATAAATATCACTAAGCTTCTTCCATAATGAAGTTGTAGATTGCTCCTCATGGACATTCAGGAGTACAAAATTGGCTAAACTCAATCTTATCAAACCTCTTGCTTTTCTATCAGCAAGATCCCAAGCTTCTTGTGTCGTACTTTGTGGCTTAGTTCCAGACACTGCAATCTAGAGGTCTCTATCCACAAGCAAGTCTTCTATCTTGAGTTTCCATAACTCAAAGTTACAACCATTAAAATTTTCAATATCTACTCTACCCGATGTACTCACCATCTCAAATAGAAACAAGTTTCAACAAAGCAAGACTCCCACTGAAACAATATTAGTACAAAAAACTGATCTTTCCTACAAGGATAACACAACTGACTAGGCTCTGATACCACTTGAAGGGAAAAATCGGGATGGATCTAATGACCCAACAGTGTGGAATACATTCCCTTAACACTAATATAACAGAGGAGAAGAGCATAAACAGGTTCAAAAGCTTTATAAACTTACTTGAAAAGAATACAACCAATAAAATAGATAACAGAATTGAGCATTCACGGTTGACACAAAATATATGTGGGAAAATCTTTACAGGTAAAAAACCCACCACACACAGTCAAGACAATTGTATTACACATACAAGATACAGTCTTCTTTGATTAGCTCACAGCAGCACTTCCAAAGCTCTCTCACTGTTACAATGTTATCAAAAAAACTCTCTCCATGCAATATTGTACTCGACTTACTTAAGTCATACGTTGCATTCAATTCTATCAACCAAGCCTCGACCATTAGGTTCATGAATCTATCATCCAATCATGTAATCGATCTGCCCATGTCGATCTCCTTGCATCGAGCCACCCAGGCAATAACTTCCTTACCCAAATCGGGTCAAGTCCGCCACCTTGAGTCGACCTGTAATAACTGTTGTTATGATTTTGGTCTTTAGCCAATTATTGCACTGACATTGAGCCACGTGTCCTTCATTCATTGTCACTCATGACTTTCTGGTCCAACCGGTCAAGCTCGGCTGATCGAGCTCCGAGCTCGTCCGAGCTCCGAGCTCGTCCGAGCTCTTACCACGCTACCACAACCCTATCGAGTTTGACTCGCAGTATGGTGGTGAGCTCAACCGAGCTCACCCCAAGTCACCACTGAGCTCTACACTCCTCTCTACTGCAGCACTAACAAGGACTAACCATGGTATGGCAGAAGCCGTCTTGGCTGACCACGGGCAGTCTTACTGTGGCCATTGCGGTCAGTCACTTGACTATCCGCCGTGTGGCGGTAACCGCCAGCCAGGCCGCTAGCAGTCTTACCATGGTCACTCACTTGATTGTCTGTGATGTGGCGGTAACCGCCAACCAGGCCGCTGGCGGTCTTATCGCGGTCAATCACTTGATTGTCCGCAGTGCAGCGGTAACCGCTAGACCCAACCACAGGCGGTCTCGCCGCGTTACCATGGTGAGTGGGCCCACCGCCTGCAGTATGGCGGTAACCACTAGGACAGTCATCGCGGTACCGCTAAAGCTAGACTTAGCCGCCATGGTAAAGCGGTAAAGGCATAAATGAAACAATTTAACGCCAAGTCATGAGGAGATGGGGCTTCGAGCTGGAAGTTGAGACACATTTTCTCAACAACGTCAAATCACTAACGCTAATCAACCGAAATAATTTTCTTTTTAACATTTAATAACAACATGCGATTAATAACTTAACATGATCATTCTCGAGTTCCACAACTATGCTACTAAATTAAATAAACAATATAACACATCAAGATCTATATATATTATATCATGTGAATACTCATGTCCAAATTACATTACATCAAGAGTTACATTACAAGTATATTTACAATAAACGAGATTGTGACAAATCTTGATACATCACAAGTGATAATACAATAAAACCTCATGTAACATCATGGGTGTGTACAATAAAGAATATGATCAAGAATAGATGACGACCAAGTCCACGAGCTCATCCAAAGAACCAATCTTTGTGAATGATGTGTATCTAGGATCCTACCAAGAACAAGCTAGTCTTGAACAATATCACTTGCAGGGGACCCAATGGAAGAAATGGCACGTTCCTCCCAACTGTGTGGAGCTCAAAAGCCCACCCCCCGTGTTAGGAGATAGAACAGGACCTCAAATCGAAAACAGACAACAAGAAGCAACATCACACAACACATGGTCGACATACATAACATCACAATGATAAGACAACTAATAAAATTCCAGAGGTGACGTCACAATCATAAGAAAACTAACAAGTGTACAAGGACAGGAGTGTCATCACATAAACGTAATAGGTTACCCTAGATAGTCTTCCTAAGTTATCGACCCTCTACCAGAGTTACCTTGGCAACCTCTAATGATTTTTGGCCCCTATACAAACTTATGTGGCTTCGAATCACTTTTCGAGAAGACGAAGTGTTCGAGTTGCCATTCTAGGCCTTCTCAACCCGCTTTAACCTAAACAAGCATTAAAGTCCAAGGTGAGGCAAACACTATCTAAATGGTTAAATTTAACTACCCAAACCCCTAAAATCTCAATTAAATTATCACTATATTAAACACTTCTAAGAGGTTACCCATGCAACCACTTCCGGGTCCGGCCCCTAACGGAAGCCACTCCTCCTAAAGTACAACTTTTCAAAATGACAAGTCTGTAAAGCCAACATGCATGCAAGAGAAAACTTCTTTTCACGTAGACTCAAGATAGACGAGTACATACCAAGACATAAACAATGCGATAAACCACTAAACATGCATGGCAAGTCTCCCATGGACAAACGCATTTCCATGTCATGGAATATAAATGTACTGAATAAAATCACAAGAACACTAAATGTGCATGGCTCACGTCTTCATATTAAATACAATACAAAGATATATGTGCAACACTAACCATGAATCAAATTAAAACCACTAGTTAACGCCTCTGGAAGATGATACTCTAAACAATATATTTCAATGCATGAAGTAAGAATAGACTCTAAAAAGAGACACCATTTGAACGTAATTCACAAATTGCATTCGAGATTCCCAAACATAATTGTCTAACTCAATACCTTTATGTTCATTGAATGAGAAGACAATAGATACTTCCATAAGATGATGTTTCTAAATTCACAATCTTATAAAAGATGAACTTAAGCATTTAAAACTCTATTATCTAAATATATAAATTCATCACAACTATATAAGTTAATTCATGATTCTAATTTTAACGAAGCATATGTATTTAAAATTACAAAGTCATTTCACAAATTATGGTATGGACTGAAAATTAATTAATTAAATACATATATTCATGTGTCATTATATAAGAATGATCAAGTATAGAAATAATGATATGTATTCATTATAATATGTAACTACTACTATCTATTCTCATATATATGGTGGTTTACACTTCATAATCTAATAAATTTAATCCTTTTATATAAGAGTAACATAAACTCCATTTGCTATACAATCGGCCGCCCCTATACAAGCCATTCGATTTTTAAAAAAATGAATACATATACAAATCATTAACTAACAATATTGATAACTCCAACAGTCTTATTTATCACACAAAATAGTCACCATACTCAGCGGTTTATCAAATTTTGTTATCATGGTTATCAATAAATCAATGAGTCGTAGGATGAATTTAATTTAATACTTTAAAATATATTATTTTAGATTTGGAATCATTGTAACACAATGAACTCATAGCTCCTATCGGTCAAGCAAGAGATATGTTAACTGACTTTTACTTAAAATGATAAAGTAAAGAATATGGATAATTATCACCAAACAGAACGGAAGCCCAAGTGACAGTTATCGTTGAGTTGAATAGCAAGTAAAGCATGCTAATACCCGCATGCGATTCAAACAAGAAAATAATATTATTATTACTGTTCGATACAAGGTTAGAATAAAAAATGGCACTAGCGGTCTCTCCAACCAGAGCTCACGAGAAACACGCCGACTTTCCACCATAAGCAAGATACTATAGAAATGAAAAATGAACATGCACGTGCATTCATCTTAATGGGATTATGCTAGTATAAGAGATGGTTCACATCCATCAAAACAAAAGATCAAATTTAGAAAGAGAATTCCTTAAGAGACTTGAATCAAATGATAAATGGAAGATTGGGGCTCAAACATTTGAACCAAGAACCAAAATAAACAGATCTGCTCTCCAATTGAACATGCATATCAATCTAAAAGAGAGTGACATGTGACATGCCAAAGAGAGAGAATACAAATTGGGGAAAAGAGGAAGAACTTCTAAAGACACATGGTAAAAAGATCTAAACACTCAGCCATTCAACATAGACTCAATGAGTAAGGCTCAGGGACACATGGATTTCCATTTCGTTCCAAGACATGCAAAAAGAGTGAATTTTCATCAAAGGAGTTTATCACGACATGCAAACACATGAAAATCCAAATGACTGTTTGCTAGTAAATAATAGTATTATACTCATTCTCACAAAGAACTTGTTGATTTTAAAATAAAATGGTAGAATATTCAGGCGAATGAAGATTAACCAAATCACAAACTCAGACCAAGGTCGACAGTCATTTTCAATGAAGGCTAAATTTTATTATAAAACAAAGCAGTGAAAAGAGAAACTACCAGTCGCGTGAGTCTCAGAGGAGAAGAAAATTTTAATGCGAGAGTAAGGTGGAGAAAAGACCACATAAATTCAACATAGATAACACATCAATACACCAACAACATTCAAGTTCAAAAAAAATCAACACACAAAGTTTTTGATAATAATACCAATTCGTTGTCAAGCTTTTCCCTAAATTTTCTTTTCTCCATTTTTTTTTATCGAAATGATTCTTCAATTCTTTTTTTCTAACTTGTACAGATTCAAACAATATTTACATTAATGTTTTCATTTTCTATTGTGCATGCAGGTTTCAAAACAAGATTTTTGTAGTATAAAACCTTTAGAATACCACAATCCTTTTGCATGTATCAAAAATGAGAATTAGCACGAAATTTGCAAGAAGAAAATCTTAAACACTTTTCGGATTCTAACAATGGCGAAACAAAATCCTCAAAATTCAATCCACAAATCTTTCACAATACAAACACAACTTCAAGTAATCGATTTTTAACTTTCCAAGCAAAAACCCATAAAATACAGAACACAACTTTCCCATGAAACAACAATGATTCTTCTTTTCGAAAATCAATCCCTATCTGAATTAATTCACTTTCCTATGTTATAATCATTCTCTTCAAAAAACAATACAATCAATCACTTTCACTTCTTTTTCGCATGCAAAACATCCAACAGTTAAACTTTTCGAACACAATGATCAAAGAAGATATTTTGCAATTTAAATCACAACTAACTATTTAGTTTTCGAAAATATCAAAATTGCATAAATAAATCAATTACAACTAATTAATCTTTCGTAATTAATATATTTTAATATTTCACATTTAATTCCTTAATATTCTAAAATAGGTTTTTAAATTTAAACATTGCAATTAATCATTAATCAACATTACCATTACTTTAAATCATTAAATTGATCTAAACATAACATTATAAAACATGACAACAAGAGACGACCAACGAACATTACGACAAACGAACGACAACAAGACATAAGGGTAACAAAGTGATACTCATTCTTTCTAGAATGATGGTTCATGACAGAGGACAAGTCTATCTCCCTTCAACGATTCCATTGGGCCATGACACGCTCAGACCTGACGAAGCGGGTGGAGTCGATGCTTGTACCTGAAAGTTGCATCACACTGCACGGTCAATCGAACAACATATATATATGACAGAAGACACACCATGAAGAAGAATTGCGGCGTAGCAGGGCACTCATGGATGAGTACTGCTAAACCGTCTCCTTCACTGAACTAACGTAAGACACAACATCTAACATCAATCACATCATAGTACTATCATAAACATTACAGAACATCATATACCATCATAGAAATGTCATCTCACATAAATAGTAGAGCATCATAAATTAAAGTGTATCATCAACTGAGTTTCACAACTGGTCATGTAAACCATGACATAATGCATCAAAGTAACATAGTCTCAAGCAACTAACTACTAATAGTAACTCAAAACAACTGAAATAGAAATGTCATCAGGAGGGGTCACTACAGTTTCTTTATGAATGTGATTTTGATGTAAAATACATGCAAGGCAAGGAAAACATAGTGGTGGACGTTCTAAGTTGTTGACGACATGAGTTATCTTCTGTGACCCTTGAGGTGGACTTCAGGAGTCAAATACTCGCAGCACTTCCCTCAGACAGCTGGTTCCAGGAGGTGAAGACGAAGATAGAGTTGGGTAGAGTTTTGGAGGGAAAATTTACAAGTTGTACTCTTGAGTTCGATGGAATTTTGCGGTGTTTGGGTCACATGTATGTACCTCCCACTGAGGGTCTTCATACCCTAATCGTGACCGAGGCACATCAAGCTCCCTATTCAGCTCATCTGGGAGTTAAGAAGATGTATGCAAATCTTCGTTCACTATACTTTTGGGTTGGAATGAAGAGAGATATTGCGAACTTTGTGGTGAGATGTTTGGAATGTCAGACAGTTAAGACAAAACACTAGCATCCCGCAGGTCTTTTATAGCCTCATCTTATTCCTAAATGGAAGTGGGATATCATATCGGTGGACTTTATTGTGGGTTTGCCTATGTCTTCTCATCGACATGATGCTATCATGGTCACAGTTGACAGGTTGACCAAGGTGGCACACTTCTCTCCTGTCCGATCTTCTTATACTACTTCCTCTGTAGCTAGAATTTTTATGGAGGATATTGTTCAACTGCACAGAATCTCGCGGAGGATTATTTCTGATAGAGATCCAATGTTCACTTCTGCATTGTGGATATCCTTACAGCATTCCTTAGGAACTCAACTAAACTTTAGTTTTGCTTACCATCCTAAAACAGATGGTTAGACCAAGAGGGTCAACCAGGTTCTTGAGGACATGCTTCGTATGTACGTGATGGATCAGCAGTTGCGTTGGGAGGACTATTTACATCTAGTGGAGTTTGCTTATAATAATGGTTATCATAGCTCGATTGGCATGGCTCCCTTTTAGGCATTATATGGCCATCCTTGTCGAACCTCGTTGAGTTGGGACTGTCTTGAGGACCGAGTTCTACTTGGACCCGAGATGCTTCAGGATATGGAGCAACAGGTTGCTCCCATTAGAGAGCACTTAGTAGCAACCCAAGACGAGCAAAATAAGTATGTTGATGCACACATGGTCGACTGTCAGTTTTCGGTGGGTGATCGAGTGTTTCTTTGAGTGCGTCCATGAAATAGCCCTATCCGTTATGGGAAAGGCTCCAAGTTGGCACCTCATTTTGTGGGTCTGTTTGAGGTTCTGGAGAGAATTGGACCCATTGCTTACCATTTAGCCTTGCCACCCAAACTATTGCACATACATGATGTGTTTCATGTTTTTGTACTTAGGCCCTATTATCTAGATGTTTCTCACATGCTTGGTTGGAATGTGTTGCAAGTCGAGGAGGGGCAGCTGACACTCGAGCCCATCGTCGTTCTTCAGCATAGGAGGCTTGTTCTCAGGGGAAGAGACATTGAGCAGGTGCAGGTTCAATGGGACCCTAATGATGAGACTTCAACGACATGGGATGATGCATACTACATTAGAGATTCATTTCCACTTTTGTTCTTTGGCTTCTAGGAGTAAGCCTAGTTCTAGGGGGAGGATGTAATACCCCTCGTGTTGTTGTCTTTTTTTGATACTTTTCTCATATTTTGTTGTGGACTGGAGACTATGATGGTGATTGTTTCACCTATTTGACTTGTGTGTTTTGTTTGGATGCTCATGATACTGTTTTATGATGTTGATGATATAATGATGCATGGTGTTCATCTTTATCTGGTTATGCGATATTGTGTGGTTACGTAAATTGATTAATGCTTGCTTCATGATATTTATGATGATGTGTTATTGTTTGAGAGTCAGGTGAGAGGGATAGTGTTGCATCACTCATTCATGAGTGCCTGCTACACTACAATTGTCTCTCACGATGTGTATGGAATTGGATATATATGTTGTTTCGACACTTGGTTTTATGCAGGATTGCAGGTACCCAAGCCTTGATTCCACCTGCACTGTCAGGACAAGTGAGCCTTATAAATCCCAATGGGTATGAAGTTGAAAATGGAGTTGACAAGAAAGTCCTACAACCTAGTCTGTCATGTCGTCGTTGTTTGATGATGTTGTCCGTCAGTATCCTGTTTTGTTATGGTATCGTTTTGTTTCATGTCGTTCATTTTAAGTGTTAATTGTTTGATTTTGATGCATTATTGTTATTTAGCTAATTTAATTTAATGATGGTTATTATTATTGTTGAAATTAATTTAATTAAGCATTAAATTTAATTATTAATGTGAGTTGTAAAAAAAATGTCAAGGATTTAATTAAATATTAAATTAGTTTGCAAATTTTAAATGTTTGTACATTTAAATGAATATTATTTTAAATATTTTAAATAGAACAATATTTTAATTACAATATTGTCAAATTTTAAATTAGCAATTATATAATATTTTTATTTGATTGTTATTATGGATTTATTCAAAAAATATATATATAAATATTTTGTTAATTGTTATATTTGAAAAGGGTAAATTTTAATATATATTTAAAAGAATTCTCGTGATCGAAATGGTTGATTTAATTTAAATAATGTGATATTATGTCTACCCAATAAAATATTAAAACATAGGTGAAATAAATTACATCAGTTGAAAATTATTAAATTTAAAAGCTTAGTGGAGTTAGGTGTATTATTTTTCTAAATGCAAAGATTTTCCTCCAGGTGGAAACTCAGGTGAAAAGAAAATTGTCGGGTGTTGAAAAATGAATTTTATGAGAGTGCCATCTATCCCTTAGTTTCTTGAAAAACAATAGAGACTCTTCCCTATTTTATTTTGGTGAATTGGGTAAAATGGTTCATTTGGATTGCTTTACAGAAAAAACATCATACAGGAAATGGTGGAAAAGAAAGTGTTTTTACTCTATAGAGGGCTTGGGTAAAAGTTAAAAGAAGCTGGAAAGTTTTACAACTAAGAGAATTCAAGAAGTCATCATCTTCGTCTCCAATCGTTAAATAAGCGAAGGACTCCAGGTAGCATCGAAGAATTTCATTATTCTTGTTATAATTTGCATAACCGTTGGTATTGTTTGCTTGGAACCGATACTTGTTGTTGTAATTTTATTTCATCGATACCATAGTAATTTTGGTCAATTCGATGGTTATGTTATGTGTAAATATTTGACTTTGTTATGGCAATTTACTTTGCCTAGGTGTTAGTTTCATCGAACCCTTTTGTTGGCTTGCATTATGTAATGGATTGGAAGTTTCTTTGGGGACAAGAAATAAACTTCATTTGCCAAGCCAATTGCTCCAAATTTGCATAGATCTCCCATATTTGTGGATGTGATATGTCTCCTTCACAAAAAGCATGTACCATTTTATAGCCTTCAATCCAACCACATCAGGATATCTTTTTAATTCCTCTATCTTTCATAAATCTCCTTACTATTTGAATCACACCACATATGTCACTTTTGCATAGACGTTTTGGAGAAGAACACAAGTTACAACATTTTTAGGATCCAACTAAAAACAACAGTGTTGCTGGAAATACTCAGCCTATATTCATATATGATCGATCCACAGGTGCCATAGGTTTAACTGGCATCTTAGTAATAAGGTTGTGGTGTCCCCAAGATAGCCAGCATGGGCATGAAGGTTAACCATGCACACCTAATGATTAACTATATATGTAATGCAATAAGGGTTATTGATGTGTGAAGTATGTGCAACCCTCTTTTTGCTTTCTTGGGCGCGGCTGTTAGGGGAGCTTCTCCATGGCGCCAATGCTTGGTTGAAACTAGCGACCCTCCTTTTTGAATGTAGGATAAAATATATATATATATATATATATAATATATATATATATATATATATATATTTATATATATATATAGATGAATGTATGTATGTATGCTTTCTTGTATGCTGTAAAATAATAGATTTATATTGGACTTAGGATTTCATATATATATGGCTTAGTTTTAAAAAAAATATATTATTTGTAATTCCAGATTGAAATATAATTATAGTGAATAAAAAACTCAGATTTAAAATGTTATTTTGTGAACTTAGATTTGAAATACTATCATGTTGAATTAAAAGAAAACTCAAAAATTAAAATTAACATATGTGAATACATAATTATTTTATATGTGTGTATATGTAATTGCTTTTGTAATTTCGTAGAATGGAATAGCTATCAAGTAATAATATGATTGTTTGTTTCGATTTATAATTTTAATATTATTGAAAATGTTTACATATTGTTAGTGTGATTAGAACTAAAAGATAATACGATATTGTAAATTTAGAATTAAAAAATAAATATTGTGAAATAAAATTTAGAAATTAAAATCAATAGATGTGAATAAATATTGTTAGTTTAAATAAAAGTGTTTTATTTCAGCGATATGATAGAGTAACAATGTGAATTATATAATTGGAAATTTAACATAATACTTAGTATTGTAATGGTGGAATAGTATTTTGCAAGTCGAAATAATTATTAGAAGAAGTATAAATTAATAAAGTAATAGCGATAATTTATTGTTCTTACATTCGTTTCTATTAGTTAAATGTGGAAAATTGAGTGTTTGAGGCAACACTTTCTAATAAATTTACATATGAACATTCTATCATAGCAATTTAAACATTCATAGTGGGCACGGTAAAATTTACAAACTAAGATATGAATCATACATTTCATAACCTATAACATATTGGGATTATAATCCAAATTTAATTAAGAATCATATACTTCTTAACCATTAACAAATCGAAGATAGGTTCTAAATTGAAATAAAGCAATTAAGAGAAACCTCCTCCGTCATTTCTCTTTCATCTGAAGCGGAAGAGGGTAAAGGGAGAGAGAGCATCATCAAGGCTATTTTTGCCTTGCCACGAAGCCATAGGCTTCCCCATGCTACCCCACGAAGGGAGCCCGACTCATCATGAAGAGTCTAGCTATTTGTGGCCAACATGTGTGAAATTTGTGCAGCTATGGATTAACTTAACACATGCCACCTATTAATGCCCTATGCAAAAATATCTCTAGAGGCTTATGTCCCTTACCCATAAAGTGACAAATTTTAATTCGGATAAGGTCATTTTATATTTTACTGCTATGTCCTAGTAACAGTTTAATCCCTCTCACTCCCTTTTTCATTATTTTGATGGCTTAATCTTTGATGCTCAGTTAAAGACTTAACACCATAATCCATTAATTTCGACTTATGTGTTAGTCATCACTAACAATGGAACTAATCTTTTCTTTGTCAAACATGCATGTCAACTGCACTTAAATCTATCAAATGAAAATTAGTTCTAAATAACTGAAAAATCTGTTGATGTAAAATCTATGTTTGTTGAGAAGATTTATAACTATCTTATTTGTATGTATACTATAACAAATATCTTTACATCATTTTAAAGCACTTGTGTTGTTTTAACCATGTTTTGGGTGTCAAAAAGGTTTTTCATAATTGGCTCACGGTGTTTCTAACAATTACTACTGTGAAGACTAATGTTTTTTGCATGTTATTTCCTATCAATGCATTCGTTGTAAATCACAACGCTAAAATTAATCCTATGGTTTTTGGCATTATTTTATTAAAAGGGAGTGGAATTTTTTTTACAAATTTTCCACTCAATCCAAATTAATTGTATGTCCATGAAACAACAAAAGTAATTGAAACATGTCTACTTGTTCAAGATATAATGCTCTATCTATTTCTTGATTTGTGGACATTATGCACATGTTCAATAAATTGTTGTGGATATCTCTAGTGGGAAAGTCACATTGTTGAGAGTAGTTGACATATCTGATTGGAAATTGGAATACATGCTTAAATATATTTTATTTACTATTAAGATTGATAGGTGCCTTGATAATAGAAGCAATAGCTTACTGTTATAAGGCAATCAATAGATGTAGCTAGCAAACTCAAAAATCACTTCAAGCAAATAGGATTTTTATGCTCATGATTTTAGCTACCTGTTTGAGACACAATTTTCCAACATTTAAAGAAGCAACACCAGTGGTCGGGTTCATGCGAGTAGGGGGAATATGTCCCATAGTATATAGCATTGCTATAACTATGACTGCAAAAGTAGCAATATTTTCCAGCCACTCGTTGACAAGCAAACAAGATTAAAATAAAAGTTGAAAGAGTCTCTACTACACTTCACACAGATCACATCAACTTCATTAGAGAACATCTTACAAGGACATGTCCATAACACATAATAAATATGAATTGTATTCAAATCATGGAATATGATCCCAAATAAAGTTGAATTGTAATCTAATATTGAATCCATGCATTTGAAAAAAGTACAAAGCCTCATTAGGTAGACTATAGATTTGTAATACTATATCCATAATCTTGTAAAAAGCATAAGAAGACTAAATGAGCAAAAATGGGAAAAGATATTGCATTGTTCATTATAGCTTTAATCTTAATGTCCATACTTCACACGATTCAAGGAACATTTAAAAATTAATATATAAGACAAAATAATTAAAATGTTACTCACATGTTAGTTGAAATTTCAATGCTTATCTCTACTTCCTCATTAGCAGACATTGTCACAGATGCAAATTCGTGTGCAATTTCAGTTTCTCTATCTATGATCAGCTTCAAAACTGGTCCAAAGACGAGGTCACAAACATATACTACAATACATTAAGTAGATGTGTTAAACCTGTAAAAGGAAATGACATTGCAATTTACTTGGAGGACAATTTATCATGCTTATCAACCACAGAGTGAAAATAATAGTTAGATATTTGATCAATATATTTAACTGTCAATACTTATTTTTCATCCTAAAATTAAGAAATTCTAAATCCATATGAGCTTTTGATTTACTATTGAATGAAAGTAAAAACCAATCCATTTGATGTCTTTTTCCATGATTTTATTCACATGTATACACTAAAACCAACGTAGATTAAAAATATATATTTATTCCATATATATCTCACTATGTAATTGAGATTACGTGCTCACTTGTAAGATGCCATGATCTCCTACCATTTCCATTAATCATAATGTCCTTTAGTTTTTAAACTTTGTCATTTTTATAATTGTGTGAATTGGCCAATTTGATAGTACTCCACATCGTCGATTACCCTGTTGGTGAGTGCATCGGCCACTTTGTTGGCTTCCCCTAGGTGTAGTTTGTCGTGTATTCTTCAAACTTAGTGTTTAAATGGTTTGCTTCCTTGAGGAGGGTTGTTAACTTCCAATTCTGCAAACTTTTGGTTTTGATGGCAGTGGCATTGATTACCAGTATCGAGTCCCCCTGGATCTTTATCTTTTATATGCCCATAGTCTCTCCTAATTGCAAGCCTGTAACATCCTGCTACGCAACCCTGAAGGATAAGAGCCAAAAGAGGACGGGATAATTTTTTTTTAACATAAAGAATAACATACACATAAAGTAATTACCAATTTGATAAAATGACAACAAACAAGGTCAAATATAACCTAAATGACATATTAAGAGAGAGGACTAATCCACTCTCTAGAGAAAATCAAAACAGGAGCAAAAAGGATAGCTCCAGAGATTTGCTCCGGAACTTGTTGCTCTGCTCTAAAACTTGCAGTTCTGGAGCCCGATACTACGGAACCTGCAGTTCAGGAGCCTGATACTACGGAACCTGCAGTTCCTGGTAGTTTTGGAGCCTGATGCTCCAAAACTACTATTCCTGGAGCCTGATACTATGAAACCTGCAGTTCTGGAGCCTGCTGCTCCGGAACTACTGTTCTTGCCCACTAGACGGCAAACAAAGGGCGTTGATGCTCCAGAACTTGCAGTTTTGGAGCTCCCAACTCCGGAACCTATTGCTGCTACACTCAAATAGCAACAGTAGGCACCGGTGCTCCGGAACCTGTCGCTGCTACACTTAAAAATCAACAGAAGGCACTGGTGCTCCAGAACCTGGGCAGATTGCCAAAAAGGAGAATCACACAACTAAGGATCTAACTTAAACATGAAAATTAATGACATAAAAGAACTTAAGGATGATCAAAGAACATTCGAACCCGATACCAACATCGAAGCCCGTAAACCAAGACAAACATCACATATCTTCTCATTAAACTTACGATTAATTTTCTCTCTCAAGAGAGTACAATATGCATAAGGAACAAGTATGACTACAATTACATTTTTATGGAAGAGATACATCTATAGAGGTATATACACAAAGCATATACATGAGTATGTGTGATAAACAAATACAAGAGAGAGAGAGAGAGAGAGAGAGAGAGAGAGAGAGAGAGAGAGAGAGAGATTCCAACTGGTACCTCAACCTATACGTCGATCCCAAATGGTGGTGGCAATGCCTCCCTACCATGTGGACTCTAGAGAGACCACCTCACCGTGCTCAGAGGTAGTCACAAGGCCCAATCAGACATAACAAGGCAAAGGTAACATATGGCCAACGCTCTCAACAGACACAGAGCAAACACAACATGCAACACGTAAGGCAAAGATCACAACATGGAGATACTCATACATCATCATGTTAGGTACTACTCAAGACTACTGAGATACAAGATGCAAGATTACAAATCGGGTAAGGAGACTCAACCATGCCCAACTCAACACCTCGTAGACGGATAACTCAATGCCCTACAGGTGGATAGGCCTTCTCGAGTGCATCCTTAGCATTTTCAAGTGCTCAAGGCCATGCATGAGGATTCATAAGATTATAATCAATTTATACCATTGTATAATTCAATCACCACATGCATACAATAATCCAGCTACTAGTTTTCTTTGCAACCACTTACGGTCCACTCTATAGGGCCACACTAATGACCTCAACTTAAGCCCATCTCGTTTAACCGAATGAGAGATTCAAATAAAAGAGAATAAAAGGAAAATCCATAATTTTCTCTCCATGAAACTACTTTAAACAGCCAAGATAAAATTTATGTAAGAAGACTCATTTAACAATAGAGTTATATCATGAATTAGAAGCATCGAAAATACATAAAAATTCAAAGTGCCCAGATCAAATTTCTGAGCTAGACCCAGTTCATAATTTGATGATTCTAATTGAAATAAACTTTCAAATTTTTGATTTTAACTCAGAAAGGGTTGATGTTTCAGAAAACGCCATTATGGCCATTTGGGCAAGAAAAATCATGAAAAAACAAAAGTGCCCAAAAATCAAATTCACAAAAACCCAGTTGAGATATGGGCATGAGGAATTAGAATCCACCTTCAAATCAAATTTTCATTAGGTGGTTCATGAACAACAATAAAAAAATGTCTAAATAGATGGCAAGACAAACATGGAAAAAATAAAGATGCTCTGATTAAAAATCTGCCAAAGACCCAGTTGAGATCTTGGCGATTCTACATGCAATCCACTCTTAAAATTCATTTACAGCAAGAGGATAATGAGCAGAAATTTAAATTTTAAAACAACAACTATTCAACCCCGAGCATACAAAATGAATGGAAGAGTTCATCCAATTTTGTAAATAAAATACATTTCCAATCAGGGATATACCGGCATACAAGAAACAAGAGAGAGTGTCAAAATTTTCCAGCCACATAAGGTGGAAAAACAACAGTAAAATACCTCAAGTAGCTCCAAAATAAAAATGGTGAAATGCTGGAGGAAGAGGACACAACCAAACTCCAAATCCGGACAACAGGAAGAAAATGGCACGCTGGTTCCAACAGTCCACTACCCACAAAATTCTTCTCAAGAAATCTTCCCAAAATCAGCTGCCCCAAATCATGGGGTTTTCTTCTCCATGCAAGAAAAGAAAAAACAATTTTCTTCTCTCCCCAAAAGATAAAAATAAAAAATCTCCCCCAAACAAAACTTTTCCTTTCCTTTATATCTTTTCCAAAACCAAAGCAAGAATTCCAAAATAAGGAATTGCATAAAATTTGTTATAAAAACTCCCCCCTCAAGGAAACAAATAATAGAGGTCACCAGAAATGCAAAAGAAATTAAAATTGCACAAGGCTGCCCCAAAAGATTAATAAATCATTCAAATAAAAATATTTAAATTCTCACGAGAATAACAGTATAAATTCCCATCAATATAACCATTATAAAATATTAAAGAAGGACTAAAACCAAATACCTCAACGAGACATACATGACCAAAATACTTTGGCAAAAGGGTGCTCCAGACGTTACCGTTAGGTAACCAGATGGTATGACATCAACTCAGAAACACTGCACTAATAAGATACAGTGGACCAAGGTAGGGGACATTTGGCCTGTATGACTACCTCCAGTTACCACCATCGAGGAATAGGAGTACACTCAGGCCTGTGAATCTAGGCGAAGTCGATACCCTGTACCTGCATCACTCCAATTACACATCAAAGTACCTATGCATATAACATATATCATATAGCTGAAACAACACCAATTATTAGGAAGGTGGTCATGATATCGTAAGCCTCTCAAATACGAGTGTTACGACATCATCTCTTACAGTCCATAATCATACAAAATCTATTATAACTAGCATGTAATCCAACATAATACTAATCATGATAATCATCAATGTCTAATCTCAATATGATAACATTTATAATTCCAAATCAAAATTAAAATACCATCTTATCCATGCTAGAGTTGGAGAGATGTTACAAAGCCCAAGATTAGTGCTTGTAGTTCCACCTCATTATTAGTGCCTTTTGGCATAGGCTTGGATGTGGAGCAAATAATATAGCCCCTCCAATCTCTAATCACACAACCTACTCCCAAAGCTTTGAGATTGCCTCTTATTGCTCCGTCAAAATTCAATTTGTACCATCCATGTTGTAGGGGAGTCTATTTGGCTTCCATTCTCTTTTTCTTAGCCTCAAGATCACCAACCCCATAAACAGGGGGAATCTTCAAACCAGACTAGATTCTAGTCATCTTATTATCCCACTCCACAAATCTCTTCATCTTATTATGCAACCAGAAGAAGAGATTTGTGGAGTGGGATAATAAGATGACTAGAATCTAGTCTGGTTTGAAGATTCCCCCTATTTATGGGTTTGGTGATCTTGAGGCTAAGAAAAATAGAATGGAAGTCAAATGAACTCCCCTACAACATGGATGGTACAAATTTAATTTTTATGGAGCAACACGAGGCAATCTTGAAGCTTTGGGAGTAGGTTGCATGATTAGAGATTGGATGGGCTAGATTATTTGCTCTGCATCCAAGCCTTTGCCAAAAGGAACTGATAATGAGGTGGAGCTACAAGCACTAATCTTGGGCTTGCAATTGGGAGAGACTATGGGCATATAAAAGATAGAGATCCAGGGGGACTCGATACTAGTAATTAGTGCCACTGCCATCAAAACCAAAAGTTTTACAGAATTGGAAGTTAACAACCCTCCTCAAGGAAGCAAACCATTTAAACAGTGAGTTTGAAGAATACACGACAAACTACACCTAGGGGAAGCCAACAAAGTGGATGACGCACTCACCAATAGGGTAATCGACGACGTGGAGTACTGTCAAATTAGACAACTCACATAATTATAAAAACAACGAAGTTTAAAAACTAAAGGATATTATGATTAATGGAAATGGTAGGAGATCATGGCATCGCACAAGCGAGCACACAATCTCAATTGTTTCGTAATCATAACTGTCATCTCCTAAACTTGCACCCGAACTGAGTGGTGTTGAACCTCGATTAGCTAGAGAAACATGGAAACATTCTCGAGTTGTGGGTCACCCAAAAAGAGAATGAACCTCCGGATAGGCCGACTTCCTAGCTAGTTATATCACCTACACTACTGATTTTTGTAAGGAAAATGGAGAAGGATTGCTGAAAATGAAAATACTAGGTGATACACCAAACTAATGAGAGACAAAGGAATTAAAAATTTTACATTCAGCTTGAAATTGGTTAAAACTAAGTTTTCTCAACTTGTTACAATGTGTTCATGCATAAATATTTTACTGACAAGTCAAACACCACAACCTATAAAAGGAAGAAGGACTTCACAATTATCAAGAAGTTTGTATTTTATAGACACAATCAGTAACCTGAATAAGCACACTAATCACAAAAAAGGTATAACACATGAGACAAAATTGTAAGAAAATTAAGATAACCTTCACATACAATTTGATCAATCATTAAACATACACTAAACTATAAGAACAAATAGGCAAGAGTTAATCACCAGAAAAAGCTAAGGTATCCACTGTATTCCAATTCTCATGAGTTAGAAAAGTATGTCAATACTACAACAAAAGACTGTAAAATTCACAATGTCTCCAAATTGCATAATCAGAACTCCCTCAATAATGAGTTACAAAAGTGACTAAGTAGCTAGCTTCAAGTTGTTCCACCAAAAAAGGATCTAGAAGCATCTTGGGTCAGATGCAACAATAAACCCACAAATCTAGCCTCTGGATACACTCCAAATGTGCTCCAAAAGGTGGAAAAAGTCAAGCTTGACTTAGCCAATCCATAAAAGCATCTTTCAAATACTCCAAACTGAGTCAACATGCCTAAATTTTCTCCTAAAAGAAAAAATGAACTCCTAGATGCTCTCCTTAGTCATAAAAAAGAAGAAACAATCTCCTAAATCTTTGTCTCATGTTTGTAAACTGATTCTAACCATCCTTCAAATGCTCGGTATGTCATCAATATAGCATATCCTTCATTGCTCATGACTTGGTCATATAATCATATACCTCATTTTGCATTTTAAGAAAAAATGACTTAAAGATAAGTGATTTATACAACATCACTTATTACGCCGAAAGGCATTCTACTGCAACGACATTTTTCTGTGTACATCTAAACCTATTAAAATAACAACGCGAAACTTCTCGATTCATCCCTAGTGAGAAAAAACAATTAGTGAGGAATATATTTGCTATTAAATTAGCATATTTATATTTTAAAAAAAATTATGTAAAAGAGTACACAAATATCATTATGGAGCTTATTTTATTTCTCATAATTTTTTTTTAAATGTGTATTCATAGTGAATAGATTAAAATAATTTTAAGGCTAGAAAAAATAATATTATGAGACATGATTGTATAGTTATATTTTTTTAAATGTGCATTCATAGTCTGGGATTTGACGATCTGTGTGGCCGTTTTTTTCATTTTAGATCGTATATTATAACTTAAAAATTTATTAGATAGTATTATTTGACTTGCTATATTTTTATATTATCGTAAATATGGCATTTCAAATTATTATTAAATGTAAAAATTTATTATAGACATATATATAATATTTATGATAAAAATATAAATTAATTTAAAATCTTTTCAAAAATGGAATAATTCTTTCTAATTTCAGTTATCATTGCTTTATATAAATATATATGATTTATAATATTTGTAATATTTATAATATATATATATATATATATATATATATATATATATATATATATATATATAAAATCTGTTCAAATTACTTTATATTAATATATATGATTTATAATATTTATCATAAATATATATATTAATTCAAAATCTGTTCAATTTTTTTTTTTTTTTAACCAAAAGTGGTAAGCCACTATAAATTTATTAATAATGAAATATATATTTTATACAAGACCCTGGTTCAAGCGGACATACTGGCGGGAAAGAACTAGGAAGAAAACCCCCAGTTGTAGTCCAAGTAATTAACTTTTATAATTCGGCCATTGGACCAATATAGTCAAAAATGGTTGTTACAAAAGACTAATGCTTTCCCATTTCCTGCCCAATTACAACAAAAAACTAATTGATTACACTATAACTTACAAAATTCTAATCACCCACTAAGAAACCCAGACCATTACAATATACACATATGTAAACCTTTTTACAAAATATTTATGCTTGACTGTAAAAAGAAGAGACATAATTAGAAAAAGGTTGATTTGCTGCCAGCTCTCTGAAAACCAATCATTGATCTTTTTGCTTATGATTATAATCATATGAACAATAACAAAACTTCCCTTTTGCAGCTTGTGAGGCAGTTGAAACTTGCAACTCATGGACACACATTTGCTTCGCATGTTTAACCCAACAAAACTTATTGGAAAGAAGACCCTGCAGGGATAACACGAGTGAAAGCAAACAAACACATTAAAATCTGCCTTGTATTTCCAACATTGTACTAATATTGCCGTCGATGTACTAGGTGCGATTCGCACAAATTTAGTAACAATACCATTTAGAGATACTACTGAAAATAGAAGTATTTTAAATCTCAATATAATAGGCTTAAATTTATGATAATGTCTCTTCCAAACGTGTTATCCATGCAGGATCTTGAAGCCACATATTTCAAATTTCCATGTTTTTCATATGGCATGTGCAAGTTGAGTACTTTGATGCCACGATACCCTTAACCACACATGCAGTTGTATTGTTGAAGTTTGCAACCTGATATATAGTCCTGCACACTGACCACAAAGCAGCATTAGAAGCACCTGTTTATGAAATATGGAACATTGGATGACCAACAAATATACTCATGGTACGTAACAATGGTTGGCAAAACAAAATGACAACTGAATAAAAGCATTAGAGATTAGGAGAACAATTGAAACGAAAACAAGAATGCTTTAATGATTAACTGTCTTGCATATCCTGTTTGACTAAATCAAATAACTGCGGGAATGCATTAATATCAATTGGAGCATTTGAAACCATTAACTCAGCTTGAGCACTTCCCAACACTACTAAAAAATCTGCTACTTTGTTCCCTTCATGGTAGATATGTGAAATGACTAACATTTCCAGTTTATCTATTAAAGACCAAACTTTATTAAGCACATACTGCATGTTCCAATTTTGATTTTTTCTCAGTCTGAGAGAATCAATAATAATTAAAGAATCCCCTTCAATGTGTAACTTTGAAAAACCCAATTATATTGATAATTCCAAACCACGAAACAAAGCATGTGCTTCTACATAATTATTTGTTCCAATTCCCAAATGAAAAGAATAAGCTGCTAATAATTCTCCTTTATCATATTTGAAGCACATTCCTGCACTTGAAAGGCCTGGGTTGCCTTCAGATGCACCATCAAAATTTAACTTTACAAAACCCTTTTGAGGAGGAGCCCATGAAATTGAAGTTTTGTCAACCTTTGTAGAGTCATTTTTGAGAAGACTGCCATCAAAAGGCAATCTAATGTCTTTCCAATTTTGAAGGATTAAGCTATCCTAGCTTGTGAAGGAAGAGTTTATGGCTTTCTCTCTTTGGACACATGTATTGACACCCTTTGAAATAGCTCTCTCAATTTTTAACAACACCAATTCGACTGGAGATTTGATTTTCCTAAAAATTCGCATGTTCCGTTCCCACCAAATATTCCAAATTACAATTGATGGAATAATGAGCCATATGCATGCAAACAAATAGGACTTATACAAAATCGGCCAAGCTTGAAATAACTCCCAAATTGAATTTGGTAGTGGAAAAGAGATTTGCAACTTGCTTCTAATAAAATTCCAGCATTGGTCTACCACATGGCATTGCACAAATAGATGATCCACAGTTTCAAGTTCCAAATCACATAACAGACACTTGAAAGGGTCTGTAATTTTAATTTTAACTAGTCGATCAATAGTTAGAATTCTTTTTTGCAAAGTAAGCCACGCGAAGCTACCAGCCTTCAGAAGAACTTTATTATTCCACCAAAATGAAAAGGCTCGTTAAGGTTCAATGGAATATTTTGAGTTTGCTAGAACTGCATAACCTTCTTTAACTGAATAGGTTCCTGCTTTAGAAACTGACCATATTATTCGATCAACTTTTGAGGACAAGTAGACTGTTCTTTCATTCAAACACTTGTTAAAAAGGTCCCATTGTTGGTTAGTCAACAAAGAAGATGGGGGTGATTTCCAAATTACTTTACCTAATATTGGGTTTGAAGATTGAACATAATCTAAAAAGTTTTCACCCCAAGCATTACATAAAATCATTTTAACCTGTTGCAAATCCTGATTAAGTGCCAATGGAGGTTTACCTAGCCCTGAATCTGCCCAAAAATTGACACTTCTACCATCATTTATCTCCCAAGAAGAATGTTTAGTGATGAGGCTTTTGCTACTTATGATAAAGTTC
The DNA here is from genome assembly GCA_007115665.2 of Sequoiadendron giganteum. Taxonomy (NCBI): domain Eukaryota; kingdom Viridiplantae; phylum Streptophyta; class Pinopsida; order Cupressales; family Cupressaceae; genus Sequoiadendron; species Sequoiadendron giganteum. The sequence continues at coordinate 350,581,109 of CM021101.1, forward strand.
CAAATTGCAGATCCCCTTGGGGGATCTACAACTGTAAATATTTTGGTTGGGAATTCATTATCAAGGTACTTTGATTGCAATATTTTGACCCATTTTGCATCTGGATTTGTATACATTTTCCATGCAAGCTTGGCCCCAAATGCTATATTTCTCCATGAGAGATTTTGAACCTTTGCACCACCTTGCTTTTTCCCTTTTGCCAACCCTTCTAAGGAGATTAGAGGAACTTTCATCTTTTCATCCATATTGCCTTTCCATAAGAATGTTCTTATTATCTTTTCAATTTCTAGAATGACAAATGCAGGTGCTTTAAGAACTGCTAAAAAGTAATTAGGGATTGAAGATAAGACAGACTTAATGAGAAGAATTATGCCAGCTAATGATAGCCACCTGGCTTTCCAGGTGAGAATTCTCGATTTTAATCTATCTATAATCTTATCCCAATAAAAATCTTTATTTGCACCCTTGAAAAAAGGTATTCCCAAATAAGAACAAGGCAGTTTTGCTTCTTGAAATCCTAAAATCCTCACAATTTTCTTCCTCAACTCTTGAGGAGTATTTAGAACATAAACTTTTGACTTAGCAGTATTTATTTTTTGCCCAGATGCTGATGAATATTTGTCCAATACTTCTTTTACTTGCTCAACTTCCATTACAGAGGATTTATTAAATAATAAGGTATCATCTGCAAAAAGATTGTGTGTTATTGAGATGGTAGTATTTGGAATTTACATGCCATGCCAATACATCTGATTATGCCTCAAAAGAATGAATCTACTTAAAGTTCCAGCCATAAGAATGAAGAGGAAAGGAGAAAGGGGATCTCCGTGATGAACACCTTGAGAAGAACTAAAAAAACCCACTGGACTCCCATTAATTATCACAGAAAATTTAGCCCCAGAAAGACATGACATTATCCATCTTCGCCATTGAGAAGAAAAACCAAATTTTAATACGACCTTATTTAAAAACTCCCAATTTACTCTATCATAGGCCTTCATCATGACAAGTTTGACAATGAAAGAAGGTAGATTTGATGTGCTTATTGAATGTAACACTTCATGTGCAATTATTGCCCCTTCATGAGTTTCCCTTCCGAGGAAAAAACCTCCTTGTTCCGAAGAAATTATTTTAGGGATAAGTGGTTGCAATCTCAAATAAATTGCTTTTGTAAAGATTTTGTAAACTGTGTTGCACAATGAAATAGGCCTAAAGTCTGTGAAAGTTTTAGGTTCCTTGATTTTGGGAAGAATGACTATATTGGTAACATTAAATTGTTTAAACATAATTCCCATTCTTCTAGACTCTTCAAGTGCCCATAAGAGTTCAAAACAAATGAAATCCCAACATTTCTGAAAGAATAAGGCCGTGTAACCATCTGGACCAGGGGATTTTTCAGGTGATAATGAGAAAAACTACATATCTCAACTCCTCCAAAGTGAATAGCTTCATCAATTGGCTATTATCATCATTGGTTATAAGATGAGGAATTGAGGAGAGAAGATCATTTTCATTATTGACCTTATTCACATCACTTGATTGTGGAGCAGAAAGAAATTCTGAAAAGAATTTAATGCCCTCGTTATTGATATCCTCCTCCTTTGTTAACTAGTTACCTGTAGCTAATTCTTGAATTGAATTTGTTTCTTTTTTAATTTGTGTAGAAGCATGAAATTTTTTTGTGTTACGATCTCCTTCTCTTAGCCATAACTCCCAATATTTCTGTCTCCAATATGATTCTTCCCTTGCACATAACTCTGCCCATTCTGCCTGTAATGACATCTTTTTTTCATATAAATCAACATCTAAACCATTCTAAATTATACACTCATGAATAACTGATAACTCTTTAAACACTGCGTCCTTCTAATGAAAAATGTTTTTAAAAACTTGCTTATTCCAAATCTTGCTTTGATGTTTTACATAAACCAATTTCTTAAAAAAATGAAACATTTTAGTCCCTTCCTCATATGGAGCACTTTGCCACCATTGTTTTAGGAAATCTAAAAATTGAGGATGCCTCAGCCACATACTCTCAAACTTAAAAGAAGATTTAACCCTTGAAGTAGATATGTTTGAGATGTTTAAGCAAATTGCATAGTGATCAGATTTCGGGTAAGGCAAGATTTTAGAAGTCAGCTTGTGCGAAGAAATAAACCATTTGGAAGAGACCAAAAATCTGTGTAGCCTCTCAGCTATTTGCAAGAAGCCCTTTCTTTTATTAGTCCATGTGAATTTGTCGGATTTAGGCCGAATATCTCTAAGGGCATTTGATAAATGAAATGACTAAAATCAGCCATAACCCTAGTTGGAGGAATGATACCACCACTTTTCTCCTCCAAAGAAGTTATTGCGTTGAAATCTCCTACAATAATGAACTTATCATTATGTATTACTTCAATTTGCCTGGATATTTCATCCCACAAAGCTTTCTTGTCTATTGGGGGAGTGGGCCCATACACATTTATTAACCAGAAATGGAGATTAAACTTTGATACTTCAACTAACTGCCATGAATGTTGGTTTCTATGAGACTTCACTTGCACTGATTTAGGGTTCCATAAAATTAATAGCCCTCCTGAAGCCCCTTGAGCCGGGGAGTGTGTAGAAGCCCATCTTTTCCATTTCAAAATTGTAGATTCATATAATTTTGTTGAGGTTTTGGCTTCTTGAAGTAAAAATATATCTACCCCACAAGCATTTATCAAATGCTTGATTCAGGCACGCTTGTCAGGGGCATTGATGCCCTTGACATTCCAAGATGAGATCTTCATTGGGACCGAGGAGAGCAGCAAACTCTCCTCGATCTCTTATTTGATAAAGACTCATGAATTGTCTTTTGTATCCCCGACTCGATCTGTTCTTGCATTTTAGTGAAGTTTGACTTTCTACCTCTCTTCCTAGGAGATTTCTTCACCAAAGGATTTAATGGAGTTTGGACTAGCATTGACTCTTTAGCCTCAACTCTAAATTTTTATGATAAATCCAAAGTTTGTGAATTGCCTTGGGAGTCAGCTTGAATAGGCAAAGAGATTGGATTGTTCAAATTTTGAACAGCCGATATTGGTTTTGTAACCCCTTGATCAAATGAAACCATTTCATAAGACTCAGTAACTTTTCCTAAGACATGTCCCATTGGCAACTCTTTTTCCCATAAACCCTCTTCTACTGCTATATCGTCAAGAAGGTCAGATCCCACTGAAAGTAATAACTTATCAGCTAAAAGTTGGAGTTCAATATCTGACAATTGAGTGGAAGTGACTAGCTCAAGATGTTTATCTTCCTGTGAAGAACTAATACTCTCCATATTAATCATGTCTTGAGGGGACCATGAAGAAAGATAATCTTTTGTATCTTGAAACATTAGTTTCATAGCTAATTCAGACGCCTGATACTCAGAGGATAACTTTTCCTTAGGAGAATATAAATTGAGAGAAAGAGTAGTAAAGACTTGCATTAAGATCCACATACTCTTTGAAACTGATACATTAAATGCAACCTTTTTGCAAATCAGAGTTTTTACGATTGCTCTTACCTCGTTAATATCCTCTGTTCGATTTCTCTTGAGAGACTTATGAACAAAATGAGATAAATCATGCAGACTATTATCTAGAGGTGCAAAACCAGAGCTAACTTGCTCATTATGCATGTTGCTTAAATGATTATTATTAACCCTTTCTTCCTGCTCATTCAACTTACGATTTAAGAAATCATTTCCTCTTTTTGCATTCATTAGATGAGCAGTATGTGAAACATACTTTTCAGAAGAGCACTGGGTATGTGAATGACCCACTGAATGACAATTCAAACAAACTGATTCAAAGGTTTCAAACAAAAATTGTTGATACCACTTTCCAAAATTTGAAGAAAGCAAAATTTGCTCTGGAAATTTCTTGTCTACATCCATTAAAACACAAGTTCTAGTAGGCTTTGAAGGATCTTTGAAAGAATCTTTATCGTGCAATAGAAAAATGCCTATCTGATTAGCTATTACTTCAATTATCCTCAGTTCTTTATATTCCAAAGGAAGAGCAGGCAGTTGAAACCAAAATGGTACATATTTAAAGGAGGCACAGTCCGGTTTAAGATTTGGAAGCCAGGGTTGCATGCTTAAACCCGACCCTTGATAAAACCATGATTTTATCTTAAAAATTGAATCTTTACTCTTTTTGCTATAAAAAATGATAACAAAAATACCCTGCTCAGAGTCCAAATAGAAAACCTGTTCTATGCCTTCCCAATCATTATAAATTAAAACTTTTAAATCATTCAAAGGTAGGGTTAAGTTCCAAAACTTACAAACCAAAGCCTTGTCTTTCAGATCTTGAATTTGCAGACGAAGCATGTCTTTTGGGAAAGCAATTTTTATAACACTTTCTCCTTTTTTATTCGGAGATTCCGCTTGCTTGATGATGGGGGAATGAAACCCTTCATCCTTCGACTTCTGCGCTTTGGGTCTCCAGATCTTTTTTGAGCCCCCTTTACTTTTCAAAACTTTCTTCTTTTGTTTCTTGCTTTTTGCTTTCTTCTTTTTAAAATTAAGTTTGTGTTGAAGGTTAGTAGTTGCACCATTCATACAACCCTTTTGTTCCTGAAGAACATTACAAGATTCACTGTTCTGACAGCGCTCAAAATGTAAGCTTGCATGTTGGGCATTGTTTCTTATAGTCGCAACAGCAACCCTACTAACGGAGTGATGTGAATTAGGGTTTCCTTGAGCCCTATTATTTCTACGAGAAGCTCCAGACCCATTACGAGGATTAAAAAATCTTTGACTATTTCATTGGTCTTGATCACTAATAGTTCTTTCTGCAACACCGTTTTCTTTTTTCACTTTGGACAAGAGAGAGTTCTAGAAAGTCTTTGGAGTGGAGGAAGCGCCATCAGGGTTATTATGAACCCTATTTGTACAAGATCTGAAATCCACTTGTGCATTTTCATAAAGTTTATCTAAATATGCAAATTTACACTCTGGCCATCTAGCATTCCTCAAATCCGTTGACTCTCGCAAAACTCCCCTGTCATCTTCATGGAGATCAAAAGCCGGTTGTTTGCCACGCACTAGCCTTTTGCTGTGAAAGGGTCTCCAATTAGGTTTTGAAAACCTAAGTCGACCCGCATAACTATTTTGCCTCGCATGTTGATGAAAGTTACTCGTGGGCCCTCGTCTTGCATTATTTATGCTGTCAGGACAGTGGTATCGATGGAGGTCCCTGTCCCTGTCCCTGTCATGCATCACATGCTCCCTCTGATCTTTCTAAAAAAATTTACCGTTGGGTCTCCATGTGCAAGCCATTTTTTCTACAACACACGCATTATAATATTCTTAACCAAAATATTTTTGATGTCCCTGTTTGTCTTTTTTAATTTTCTTGACTCATCACAATTATTTTTTCTTGCAATAAGATTAATTCTTGGTGTACTCATCAATGTAGAACATAGAGTTGTAGACAATAATCTTTTCAAGATGAAATATAGTTCTTTCTAATTTTTAAATATTTTTAACAATAAATTTAAGATTTTAACAATTTTACTAATAGTTATCATTGGTTTATATTAATATATATGATTTATAATATTTACTACTATACATATATTAATTAATAATATATATAAAAAACCCTTAAAGTTATCAATACTTAACATTGTTTATTATAATATTAATTAATAAGATATATTAAAAACTAATAATATATATAAAGACTATTTTTACTATTTTTATAGATATATTAATTAATAATATATATAAAAAACTATTTAAGCATACATATATTATCATAAAAAATTATTTAAGCATACATATATTAGTTTTTAATTTTAATCAAAAAGTATTTAAATTAAAAACTATGTATTGGGAAGTTTTTAATTTAAATCTTTTTTTGAAAAATAGAAAAAGAATTATTCTTAAGCAACACATACTTCCACTTGTGTCATTTGCAACGAAGCTTCAAAAAGTTTACAAATATTCCTTGTTGCTTTCACGCATAATTATAAAAATATATTAATTCAAAATCTTTTCAAAATAAAATATAATTGTTTTTTAACTTTTCATATGACTAATAACTATTTCTTGGTAGGTTTGAAATTGATATTTAAATGTGTTTTTAGATAATTGAATTTAAAATTTATATGAAAAATAAAATCAATTTATAATATAAAATAAATTAACTCAAATAAAATAATTTAAATATCAATTTAATATAAAAGATTTTATATAAAAAAATATAAATTAATTTTTTTTGACATTTTTTTTTTTTGTAAAATGTTTAAAATGATCAAATCGTCACAAAATTTTCATATGATAGGTAGGGTGGCCGTTAAATTCCAGGCTGTTCATAGCTAATAGTTAAAAAAGTTGTGTTTATTTTTTGTTATGCTAGAGTTTTTTGTTTTTGTTTTTTATTTTTCTTTCATATATGCTAAGTACCTATATGTCTTGTATATGTGCTAGAGTTTTTTGTTTTTGTTTTTTATTTTTCTTTCATATTTGCTAACTACCTATATGTCTTGTGTTGCCACTATAGACTTATGTCTCTCAGTGCAATAATAATAATAATAATAATAATAATAATATACAATAAAAGTAAATGACATTGTTTTATTGTAATATGAATTTTTATATTATGTAATTTTTAAGTTTTGGGTTTTTTGTGTTTTGGATTTAAAGTGATTAGATTGTCTTTAATGTATTGATCAGTGTTTAAGTTGATGTATTTTATATTAAATTTAGTAAATAATTTTATTTTACTTGTATTTCATTTCTATCAATTGTAAGAGTTTACAATCATGAGCTAAATCTATCTTTCACTATTTTGATTCAAATTTACGAGTGAAAAATTGATTTGAGACACTTTCATACACACAAATTTGAACCCTAAACTTTTTATTTATATATTTCAAATTGGGTCTTTCTCTCCCTTACAAATAGTTATGGGTTAACTAAAACACAAATTATTTTAAAATGCATGCTAAGAAGTATTTAAGTACTGACCCTAGTTCATTTGAATCATCTAGGACTCTATTCACTATATCTAGAAATCACTTATAAGAGAAGAAAAAGTGTTACACTAGCATCCTAACAATATAGTGCATGGCTTCCTATTATCTTAAATATTTGTTACTTGTTGAATCAACCTACTTAAGGGCTTAACCAAGGGATAGCATTTTTAAACACCATATATTAGTTGTTGAAGGTCACAAACACATAGGCAAATAAGTTCTAATAGCCCCTTCAATTTTTTTATTATATATGTGACTATAGTTTAGTTCCACACATAAGTTCAATTTTGTACTCATGGAAGTGAACTAGACAATCATATAGTCATTTATCTATCTACACAAAAATAATCAAGTAGATATTTATTTTTAATACATTGGAAACTTGCTTTACAACACCTAACACAAACAAAATCTCAAGGGATTCATATTTAAAAAATACATTATCATGTACATGCATTGGGATTTCTTAAATAGCCAAAATGTGACCTGATAAATTACATCATTGTTAGGGGAAAAGGGTTAATTTAATGAAAGTGATAAGGTAGGTATTAGTTGTTAAAAGGAATGCACAAAATGATGGTGTTTTTACAAGTGTTGTTCCAAAACCTTTATAGATCACTTTGCATAGGTCAATAAGAGAAAATGCCATTCACTATGTTGGACTTTCTAGGGTTATGAAGTCTTTTTTCTACACCATACAATATTGTAACATGCTAGAGCATAATAGTGCTAAGGGAACCTACCTAATATCAAATATAATGCAATTAACAAAGGAAACAATGGTTACAACAACATTGTGTAGGTTTAGTACAATCATACCCAAGTTTCATAAAACCACTTATTGGAAACCTTTTAGGAATTTCATAACCCTACCTAGAAGAATCACTAGGTATTTATAAAATTCTTCCATTATAATTTAGATTAATATGTATACTATAATGTGTTAGATTTTGTAATAAGTAAATAAAACAACCAACAACGAATGGTCTAGTGAAAGCCACAACATTACTCAAGATTATATGATAGGATAAACAATGTTATTTACCATTAACCAAGAAAATAAACTAAAATAAAAGAGAATGAGAGAATAAAATACAATAAGAAAACCTAGGAAGTGTATTTATAATAAATAAAAATAATAGGAAGGTAAAATATAAAGAAACACTACTCATTCACTCACCATTATAAGCCAAAATGAGTCCACATAAGCAAGCTAACCAAGGTGTAGGAAAATACCTAATAAACTAATGAAAATGAATAAAAACCTACACTAATAGCTTAGGTGGATGAACAAAGATGGTTCCTAACAATGTGTAGCTTGATGAGGCACCCATGTGCGTAAGAATCCCCCCATAGAGAAGAATCCTCCAAAGAAAGAAAAGGGAATCTCCACAAATAATAAAGAGAAAATACCTCCAAAGAAGAGAGGTAAAGAACCCAAAGAAAGAAGAGGAAAGATAGGATCATGTGGCCCCCAAAAATTAATATCCCCTTGCAAGATCAATGACTCCACATAGTAAAGAGAGAATGTAGATGAAAATGATCTCCTAACAAGTATAAAATTTAGCCCCTCTTTATTAAAAAATACATTTTACTTTCAAAATAAAGAAAGTTATGGTGGAAGTCTATTGAATCCCACTCCAAAGATAGAATGTGTGGAAAAATATGATGAAAAACTCTAGAAATTACTCAAATGTCACAATATTGATGTTGAAAAGAGTCAAAACTAAATCAAGAGTCTTAAAGCCTGTCTAAAAAAAATGGCCATAATTTTTTTTATGTGAAAACTAACAAAAAAAGAAGAAGCAAATATGAGGACGATCCCTCTAAAAATTACTCAACTCTCCAAACAACTATTATGTTGTGATAAACACTAATAAGATAATCGAGTACCATCGAAGGTCTTGAGATAGATGTGGTTATTAGTCCAAGATATTTGCACTAGTGAGAACTAGGTACTTTTATGAAAGATGTTAATAATGACAAAGTCAAATCTAAGGACTCATGAACTACAAAATGTTCCACTATGGAAGTGAGATAGGTGGAGAAATAGCATGAGATAAATACTATGAGGCAATAGTCATGATGGAACTATCGTTTAAGTGGAATCTCAATTCCTAAATAATATCCTCCAAGTTTGTAAGAGACTCACAATGCAAACTAAAAATATATATCAAGTACTTGTCCCGATGAGCTATCTATGAAAGACAATGAATATGATCTTTCTATTTTGAATCGTTAGAAGCCCCACTAGAAGTAACATTTAACTCAAGAATAAGCTGAATGAGATGTAGATGAGGTCTCCCTAGATGATGTGTCCATAATTATTTTGAGTGTGAACATTAAATGTATCTATTGATGTTTTAAGAAAAGAATCTTGGCCTTAAGATGCTAACTTAGAGACAAGAAGAACCATATCAATATATAATAAAATCCATAGAATCTAATAAATTCTTTATAGGAGAAAGAGAATCAAGAGAAGTCTTTATGACATCGTTACATTCAATTTATTCCCATTTAACAGCCACCTTAGCTATTTTATGCTCATATGGTTGGAAAAAACTAAGTGGAACAATACTATACATATCAAGATCTTCTAGAAATGGAGGTTTATCTAGATATGGACACGTCTTTATTGAAGTAGCAAAGATTTGCTTAAAAGTTCAAAAAAAATCCATAAAAGTAAAAATTGTAAGTTAAAACAAATTATCATATACATGTTGTAAAATGTATAAAATAGAGCCTTGAATATAAAGGCAAGGATGAGGAGGTGAGAATATGGAAGTGAAACTCTGAGTACCCCTCCAAATATGAAGTATGTGTAGAAATATATGGATAAGTGTAGGGACACATGGTTATTCCACATGATGTGAGACAAAAAGTGAGATATCTCTCTAATTGAGCTTAAAGAAGTGTGAATAGGACTAACTAGCTACTAGGTAAATATAAGCTAGTTTGGTAATCACACTTTTCACACTAACACTTCCCCTTAAGTGATGCTTAGCGAAAAATATAAACACAAAAATTGGTACTCACACATGTAGAAATGATCTTCTGATCATCTTGTCTTCTGTAATAGATTATTAAGTGTAAATTATTCTTTGTCTAATAGCTGGATGGTCTATTATGGGAAATATAATAATGATGTATTTTTATGGTTTTATTATGATGTTCTCATAAATCTTCTGTCAAATTTTAGCAAGTTTTCTTGATAACTCTTAAATGATGTAAAAAATTGTTTACACTTGATCAAATTCAAAAACAATTCAACAATAAATTCTTAAATGATTTTAGATTGAACAAAGGAAGGACTTATAATACAAAAACCAAGTTTAGAATGAAATACTAGTTAATTAAGAATCTTGAATTTTAAGAGTGAAGCGATTAAATTTGTGATTATAAAATGGATTTGAGTTAGGTTTACACACACACATATAATCTAAGGTGAGGAATAATGAATTAACAGATTAGAAGTAAAATTTTGAAAATTAGCGATGACAAGGATTGATATGAGTCAAATTTACACAAAAATAAACTACAAATAAATAAATTATTACATTTAAGACAACCCTAATCAAATTGAACCCAAAAAATAAGAAAAAAATTTTAAATATGCAATTTTCACCACTACAATACTCTAACATCTTAAATCAAAATACAAAATATTACCTCTAATCTACTAACTAATCTTACCAAGACAATCAAATATTAATCTGGGTCTATTTTTAAATGTGTAATGTTTTTCCCTAGTAACTTAAGTCACCTTAAAGGAAACACCAAAATTTGTGTTTGGAATTTTATTTATGTTACCATTTTATGATTGTATTCTTATTTATTTTAAATATTGTTTGCTAATATGCATAACATTATTATGAAGATTTATTTATAATTTTTGTTATAAATATATTTGATATAATTTTAGAAGTTATTTTTACATACAAAATTTTATTTCTATCTTTTATGAACATTATAAATTTGAATCCCTTTTTATCTTTGTATCATTTGTTATTATTTCATTTACTTATATTCTTAATTTTTTCTTATTTTTAAAAATAAGTTTAATTTTGAAATTTTCTTATTGGTCTCGTTGTTTCAATTTTTTTGCATCATTATATATACTTTAAGTCATAATTTTTTTGAAGTCTTTAACAACCATCCATCAAAGGTTAAGAAAATAAAATTCCTTTAAATTGTTAATTATTAGTCTAATAATTAAACCCTTTCACTACCATGCCCTTCCCAAAGTAAAATCTTATCCAACAAAATGTCTAAAATAATATTTAAGTCATAAATCAAGCACAATTTAACCACAATTCATCTGAAAAACACTAATGCTTGTTGATCTAGTCTTTAGTATATGAATTACATTGACTTGATTTTGCTCTATTTACAAAATTCAAAGCTTCCTAAATTTTGACAAGAAAATCCTAAAAGCTCTATCATAGATTAGAATTTATGATCACATTCATCTTTGAATATCTTTTTGAACAAAAATTTCAAGTATCTTCAAGAGTCCACTTGTAAAAATATGTGTTGTATACGTATGATCCAATTCCATTCATTATCTTTGATGATTTTCTTAAGTGTATGAACATTAAATTTATTCCACAAACTTTCCAAATATTATTATTTTATGATTTTAAGGTATGCAAGACCACAAAAATATTTAAGAGAATTTGAGAAGTCCAAACTCAAGCCATTGAGATCTTAAATGGAGATGAACTTGCTTTGTAACTACAACCAAAAGATTAAATTTTCTTTTCTCATAAAAATCAAGTAATTTAAGGATTTTGTTGTTGATAAATTACAATTCAGGAGATCATACCCATAGTTTTATGTGTAATGTATGTGTCCATGGTCTACTAGGTTGAATACACAAATTTCCTACATAAGTGATATAACCTATCTACTATCTACTATGGATTAAACAACAAAATTCCTAGAAAATATTCATATAACCATGTAGTCTAAACTATATCCTTCACCTTCATCAGAGTTGCCATTGACTAGGGAGATCATTCATTCAATATCAACATTTCAATTAGGATTGTTGCATGTTTTAGGATATCCATGGCCTTGGATACCATCTTCTTCCTATGATTCTCTTGCAAAACATAGGTTGCTATAATAAAAAAATGTAGCATCGTAAATTGTCACCCTTGATAATTTCACACTATGTTTTGCTCCCCCTCAAGTGCATGGACCTAATTGTACACCTAATTTCCTAAATTATGCATTCTATAGCCCATTTGAACAATTATCAATAAAACCCATGTAGAAAATCGATACATACATTTAATATTTTTCCAATACTTGTTTTCTACTTTATCGAAATTCATGTCTACATGAACTTCAACTTTGATAAAAATGGTACTATCTAGAATTTGCTTCAATGTATTTTTAAGCTAGATTTAGAGCTTTACTATGTTCTATTGAATCTTTTTAAGCATTATAATTATAGAAGTAATAATTTTAATCTAGATTTATAAATTTCATAAAGAGTATAATTTTAAAAATTCATTAAATAAATTAAAAAAATGAATAAAATTTTCAACTTTATATTCTTTTAACATTATTTAGTCTCTGTTGCAGGCAGTTGCTCTTGAAAATTCAAATTCAGGTGAAAATGGGTATATTCGCGAATAAGCCCAGATTTACTGTGATTGATTGATTTGGCGTTGGGGAGATTTATGAAGGTTGGAAGAAAAAGAGGCATCAGCGACTGTAGCGATAGCAGCAGCATCAGGGTTTTTCTGTATTGTTGTTTGTTGCTCTGATCCGTTGTTCGCCCCTGGCTGCAAGCAATGCATTTGGCGGAATCAACGATTCTAGGGTAATGTATAATTTACCTTCAATTCAAGTCGATTCAATTTGTTGTTGTTCAGTTTTGATAAGTGGAATTTCCAAAAGAACGAGTGCAGATTTTAGCTGAAGTTTTCATACGCTTTGTGTTTCTGTTGGCTTTCTATTGGCGATGCTATAATTTGAGTAACAGAGAGAAATTTTCCCCGTGTTTTGGATTGAGAGGCTTGTCTGGATTCTCCGAATTATTTGAGAAATTTTGAATTTTGTATTTTTGGCTGTATTTTATGTGAATTCCTATGTATCGTGCTCTTGCTTGAGCAGCAAGACCCACTGAATCTTTGAGAAATTCAGCAGTTTCTTCGACAAATTTTAAGGTTTTTTTTTTCCTTCTTTGGTTTATTTTCATAATATTATTTGCTGTAGCAAACTACGAATGAATAAATAAAATAAACCTAACCCTAATATCTATATCCTAAAATTCACACCCTAATATGTATATCCTAAAACTCACGAGTGTTTCGTTGTTGCTGCCTCCACATTGCTTCAACCTCCACCGCTCCTCTGTTCTGCCTCCACAGTGCTTCGTGTCACCTAGCAACATATACATCTGCAATCATGGAAGGGACATGCCCAGAAAGTAAGGATTATGTGGTTTTTAATTGCATTATTTAGCTTGATTTTTGTTTTCTCACTGCATTTTGGATTGTGGAGGGCACGACTCATCTTCTGAAGGGGTCTTCAATGGACGACATCCAACAATTCGTCTGTGATTGCCTGTCGACACAACAAAATTAGTGGGTTTGGATCTATGGAGTTGGTAAGGTCTTTTATGACCTTACTGAGACTATGAACCATTTCTCTTTTGTTGCTTAAATTTCTCTATGATTTACTTAAAAAACTATGTGCTATTTCTGTGTAACGGCATCAATTTTTGGCTTCATGGAAATTTCTGATATTTTGTGTACTCTACAAATTTTTGGCTTGGATCCAGTTACGATTCCAAATCTGTAGAAATTGCAACTATCCATCTCAATAATATAGTTCTCCAGAGGCATTTTACCTTTTTTTGAATTTATCATTGTCTTGTGATATTGTGTTATGCTGAAAAAATTTAAAAACAGGGTAGAATATAGTGCACAGGAACAGCAGATCATTCTTCAGCCGCTCTTTGTCTAAGAAGAGTATCATGACCTAGACTTGAGTGCTCTTGAATGGCCCTTTCATAAATTTTCCAGCCACCTTTAAAATTCAGCTCAAAAGCGTGCTCTAAGGATGTTATCATAAAAAAATTCAAATCCTTTTTAATATGTAGGAAAAGACAAAAAAGGAATTTAGCACAAAGTTTTTCATCTCAATCTTGGGCGTCTAGCTCAACAGTAAACTATTAGTATGAATCTCTGTCTTTTTAGTAATTCCTTCACAAAGCCTTTAAATGTTGCTTTCATATTTGCTGATTATGATCATTACTTTTCACAACATTAATCTCCGTTGTTTTTGCCAAACATAATCACTGTTCTCCTTATGTTAATCGTTGTTTTAATATGATCCCACCATGAGTTATATACGATATGATACAAAGAGAATAAAGGGACAACAGAATACCTCGTTAGAACTGAAAATAATCTGAATTAGTAAATTATCCTCCTTTGGGCAGATCAAATTGGGAGGTGGTTAAAGAAAGCTGAGCTGAATAGGTTGTTTCAGATTTTGTAGTTTCTGTTTCTTTGACTAAAAAGCATATGTAATTAACAGGCTAAATTAATAAGGATTTGTAAGTACAATTTAGACTTAGTGGTGTCTCCAGACAGCATGAGACATGGTGCTGTTCTTGTTGTTTGTTGACAGCATAAGACTGTGTATACAGTAGACTGATGTTCTTGCTTTTCTTAGACAGCAATTATGTACATGATCTTTTAATGATGCTTAATACAAAAAAATAAATCTGAATTAGAAGTATCAACCTGAAGGTTATACAATGAGTTCTTCTATCATGCCCTTTGATGCATAACTATATTATATTAATATGCAAAGAGATGGAAATGAAAGGGTGTCATGGAGGTTACAATAAACAATAACAGTTTGTCTGCCAATTTAGATTTTCTGTTTTATTGTCTTCTACACTGTACTAGAAAATAATTATGTTAAATAGCACTAACTTTGTTGGAGACATGCTCTCTAGAATATTGAGATTGACATCTTTTTGGTATGGCTCCTTGTCATTGGGATGATCTTGAAGCTAGGGGTGAAGCCAACATTTGGCAGAAAGAGCTGCCATTGTATCGCATAGTGATCAAAATGCTAAATACTCTTGTAGTGAGACGTGATGTTCTCCATCGCTGAATGTTGAGAGAGAAGATGTGGATAGTGTTCTTGCAATAAGGTCAGCTTTATCATTTCCTTTAGGAAGGAACTTGACCTACTGAGATAATTTGTTTCAATATCCTGACCTGCTTAGGATTTTGCATTTACGACTAGATGCAAACCAAGATAAGTTAGAAGAATGAAGTCAAATGTGTTGATGTTAATGCAGCGTCGGTCTTCACTAGTATATGGGCCGACCTTATGTTTAAGTTATATCATGTACTTTCTGGCCGACTTTATTTGTTATTAAATATTTATCAAAAGGCCGACCTATATGAAGAGGCGCCAAGAAGGTATATATACAAGGTTACCTTTTGATGTTAACACATATTCGAATACACAAAAGAAGTTCGCTATTTTGGCAGAGCAGAATTCGCAGTCATAGAAGAAGCTCATACTTGGATTCGCATACCTAGAAGAAGTTCATACTTGAACAGCAGATCACCATTTTGTAGCAGCAGACCGATTTCAAGGAGAAACATATTCATTTGTATCTTTGCATCTAGGAGAGATGCTATTATTCATTGTATCAAATTCGGCATTGTGTTGGGCCTGAGTTCAAGCAGATTTCTGCTCTTATTCCTTCAATATATAAGAGATATATTTGCTGGGTTTTTCTCCCTCAAGAGGAGGGTTTTCCCAGGGTATCTTGTTGTGTTCATTGTCTTATGTGTTGCATTTCTTTTATTCAATTGATTAAATAATCTGATCTAAGAAACACTAACATGGTATCAGAGCGGGTGTGAAAAAGATCGTGATCAGATTTAGTTCGCAACACTTATTTTTTTTTCAGTCTATCTTCCAATTTTCTCAAGATGGTGAACGGTCTAAAAATCGAGGATAGACTTGAAGGGATCTCGAACTACATATCATGGAGATTCAGGTTCATGCTAACCTTGGAAGAGAATGATTTGGCTGAGTTTGTGAAAACAAAAGTTCCCGAACCTGAGGGGGAAGAAGAGAAGCTGCAATGGAGGAAGAAAGACACTAGGGCAAAGAAAGCATTGGTTGATTCCGTCAAAGATCATATTGTACCAATTATCTTCAAGTTGGATACAGCAAGAGAGATGTTTACAACCTTGGAAGAGATGTACGAAATCAACAACACCAGTCGTGCCCTTGCTCTGAAGCAACAACTTCATCATGTGAAAATGGAGAAAGGAGAATCTGTTATTACATACTTCATGAGGATTTCAGAGATAAAAGATCAGCTCTCCACTATTGGACACATGATTGATGATAAAGAACTGACTATGCTTGCTCTCAATGGTCTTCCGCTTTCATGGGAGGCATTCATCCAAGGAATCAGTGCAAGATCCGAACTTCCTAAGTTTGATCGATTGAGGATTGATTGCATTCAAGAAGAGTCAAGACTAACAGCAAGGGGGATTGGTCAAAGCTCAAAGAATGAAGAATTACAAGTTCTTACCTCTCATTCATCAAACAAAGGAAAAGGCCTTAAGAAAGGATTCTTCAAAAGGAATCGAGAAGATGGAAATGATGATGCTCCTACCTTCAAAAGAAAACGAGACATGTCCAAGATTCAATGTTTTCGTTGTGATAAGTATGGTCACTTTGCGAGGGTGTGCCCTCAACGACCTAAGCTTCAAGTTGCCACTGCAGATGTTGAAGAAGTCACTCCACAAAAGGACTCCAGTAATTATCTATTTTATTCAGCCTTGTCTAGCAATGTTTCTACGGACTCTTACACTTGGTTGATTGACAGTGGTGCTTCTAGACACATCACCGGATTCAGAAGTCACCTTTCAAACTTAATGGAAAGCAACTCTAGTGATCAAGTTGTTATTGGAGATGATGCTAGATATTCTGTAAAAGGGTTTGGAAATTCCACTCTTCACTTGGATTCTGGAATTTCTTTGGAATTGAATGATGTACTGTTCGTACCAGGGATAAAGAGGAATCTTGTTTCAATTTCAACACTAGAAGACAAAGGTTATCAAGTTGCCTTCTCTAAAGGGAAAGTTCTTATATGGGCAAAGAACTCCAGCTTCAAATCTGCTCAAGTGATTGGAGTTAGACATGAATGTCTCTACATGCTGTGCACTCGTCCTCTTCAAGCACTTGTGCATAACAGTACCAGCATGTGTGAACTTTGGCATCGAAGATTGGCTCACATTCACTTTCGTGCTCTACCTATCATGGAGAAGATGGTCACCGGTCTTCCGAAATTCGATCAAGAACATGAAGGTACATGCAAGGGATGTGCCCTAGGCAAGAACACAAAAGGTATGTTCCATTCCAGTGAAAGTAGATCTAAATGTATTCTTGATCTCATTCATTCTGATTTGTGTGGTCCAATGTCTATTGCATCATCTAGTGGTTTCTTGTATTATATTATTTTCATTGATGATTACTCTAGAAAGACTTGGATTTATTTCTTGAGATCGAAAGAATCAGAAGAAGTATTAGTAAGATTCAGAGAATTCAAAGCGCAGATTGAAAATCTGTCTGGGAAGAAGATCAAAGTATTAAGATCTGATAATGGTGGAGAATACACTTCTGGCACTTTTCGAGACTTTTGTATTGAAGCAGGGATTAAGAGGGAGTTCAGTGTTCCCTATAATCCACAACAAAATGGTATTGCTGAAAGGAAGAATAGGTCTATTGTGGAAGCAGTGAAAGCTATGATCCATGATCAAGACTTACAAATCTCTCTTTGGGCTGAAGCATCAAGAACAGCCGTCTATGTTCAAAACAGGAGTCCCCACAGGATCTTAGAGAATAAAACTCCTGAAGAAGCATTCTCAGGCGTGAAGCCTGAAGTTAGTCATTTGAGGATCTTTGGCTGTCCAGTCTATGTTCATATTCCAAAGGAAAAGAGAACAAAGCTAGAACCTTCTGGGAAGAAAGGAATTCTTGTAGGCTACAGTGAGACATCAAAAGCTTACAGGATCTACATTCCAGGACAGAAGTCTATTGAGATTAGTAGAGACGTCACATTTGAGGAAGATGTTGCTTATAGAAAGTCCAAAGGCACTCCGATGGAGGTCGATGAAGAAGAACCTCCTCAAGATATGGAAGTTGACCATATCCCAGAGAATCTGAAGGAGGATACAGAACCTAAAGAAGATATTGATCCAGCTGAGCCTTTGGATCCTACTGATGGGCCTCTAGACATTGTGATTGGAAAGAAAAGACCTCTTTGGGCTCGCAGGACAATGCAGGAAGCAGAAAGGTTTGTAGCTCCAAGAGGAGCCTTCAGAGAAAGCAAGAGACCTCACAAGTTCTCTAGCTATGTTGCCTTGATGAGTCAGATTATTGAGTCAGAGCCTTCAAATGTTGAAGAAGCTTCTAGTCATCAAGTATGGAAAGATGCCATGATTGAGGAGTATCAGTCTATACTTAAGAACGATGTTTGGGATATAGTTCCTAGACCCAAAGACAAATCTGTGGTGTCTTCTAAGTGGCTCTTCAAGATCAAGCATGCAGCTGATGGGAGCATTGAGAAACACAAGGCTAGATTTGTGGCTAGAGGGTTCTCACAAAAAGAGGGAGTTGACTATGAAGAAACTTTTGCTCCTGTGGCTCGTTACACGTCTGTTAGAACCATCATTGCTATTGCCGCATCTAGAGGATGGAAGATTCACCAAATGGATGTAAAGACAGCTTTTCTGAATGGCATAATAGAAGAAGAGGTTTACATTGAGCAACCAGAAGGATTTGAGGTACATGAGAAAGAATCTCATGTCTGCAAGTTGAAGAAGGCCTTGTATGGTCTTAAACAAGCTCCTCGTGCTTGGTATGAAAGAATTGATCAGTACCTTTCAAGTTTGGGTTTCTCAAAGAATGATGCAGATTCTAACCTCTACTTCAAGGTAGTAAATGGTGAAGCATTGATTTTAGTTTTATATGTTGATGACTTGATCATTACTGGTGAAGAACATCTAATACTAAAATGCAAGAAGGAATTAGCTTCAGAGTTCGAGATGAAGAATCTAGGTCTTATGCATTACTTTCTTGGCTTAGAAGTTTGGCAAAAGCCAAATGAGATGATTCTAAGTCAAGGCAAGTATACTGTTGACATTCTCAAAAGGTTTGGTATGCTTGACTGCAAACCTATGTCTACACCCATGGAGTCTAATTTAGATAAGTTGAAAGAAGCTGCAGCTAGTTCAGAACCAGTGGATTCTACGATGTATAGACAGTTGATTGGTTCATTGATGTATCTAGTTAACACTAGACCTGATATCTGCTATGCAGTGAGTGCACTTAGCCAGTTTATGTGTGAACCAAAGCAAATACATCTTGTAGCAGCTAAACATATCCTGAGATATTTATGTGGCACAATTGGATATGGGTTGAGATATTCTTCAAATGTGGATTTGGAGCTGCATGGTTTTACTGATTCTGATTGGGCAGGATGTGTCTCAGATCGGAAGAGTACTTCTGGTTGTTGCTTCAGTTTGGGGACTGCTATGATCTCCTGGTGTAGCAGGAAACAGTCTTCAGTGGCCTTGAGTACAACTGAAGCAGAGTATATTGCAGCTTGTGTGGCAGCTCGTGAGGCAGTGTGGCTTCGTAAGCTCCTTGCAGGATTGTTTGGTCAATCAATGGAGCCTACTATCATACACTGTGATAATCAAAGCTGTGTGAAGCTTTCTGTCAATCCTGTGTTTCATGACAGAACAAAACATGTTGAGATCAAGTACCACTATATTAGAGATATGGTGCAAAGGAAAGCTATACAGTTGAGGTATATCAGCACTGAAGAGCAAACGGCAGACATTCTCACCAAGCCTCTCGCCAGGATGAAGTTTGTATACTTCCGAGAGAAACTTGGTATGGTGGAGAATGCAGCCTTGACTGAGAAAGAGTCTCAGTAATCAGTGATCCTTGTTGAGAATGCAACTCTCTGCTGAGTGAGAGTTGAGGTGCAAGCCCTTGTTAATACAATTCTCTGCTGAGAGAGAGTTGAGGTGTAAGTCCTTGATAATGCAATTCTCTGATGAGAGAGAGTTGAGGTGAAAGCCCTTGTTTCCACCCTCTGGGAGAAGCTATGGTGGATGTCATGTGTGTGACTCCATGACAACATCACGTGAGAGAATCCGTGATGAGTTTTTACCATCTATGGGAGTAGCCATAATGGTTAATATCACGTTGAGGTGATATTTTATTTTGTTTTCATTCTAACATAATGTGTCTTGTGCAGATGGAAGTTCATCCCTAGCTGAGAGGGAGTGTTGATGTTAATGCAGCGTCGGTCTTCACTAGTACATGGGCCGACCTTATATTTAAGTTATATCATGTACTTATTCTGGCCGACTTTATTTGTTATTAAATATTTATCAAAAGGCCGACCTATATGAAGAGGCGCCAAGAAGGTATATATACAAGGTTACCTTTTGATGTTAACACACATTCGAATACACAAAAGAAGTTCGCTATTTTGGCAGAGCAGAATTCGCAGTCATAGAAGAAGCTCATACTTGGATTCGCATACCTAGAAGAAGTTCATACTTGAACAGCAGATCATCATTTTGTAGCAGCAGACCGATTTCAAGGAGAAACATATTCATTTGTATCTTTGCATCTAGGAGAGATGCTATTATTCATTGTATCAAATTCGGCATTGTGTTGGGTCTGAGTTCAAGCAGATTTCTGCTCTTATTCCTTCAATATATAAGAGATATATTTGCTGGGTTTTTCTCCCTCAAGAGGAGGGTTTTCCCAGGGTATCTTGTTGTGTTCATTGTCTTATGTGTTGCATTTCTTTTATTCAATTGATTAAATAATCTGATCTAAGAAACACTAACAAAATGTGTTATCACCAAAGATTCTTAGTAGTGTTTCAGTTTTTTTTCAAACACCAATTTAGTCATCTTGCCACTAAAATAAAACAAATTTTCAATAGTATGTGAAATAAATTTGAGCAGGTTCTTCTAAATTCTTCAACATTAGAGGAAAGTAATGGATCTTCACAGCCACCGAAAGCTACAAGATAATCTAACAACGACAAGAAACAGTAATCCTTTGATATTATTTCCCATCGATGTTGGATTTCGTAAAGGAAAACAGAGCATGTCCAGTTCATGGCAGCTACATATGAAAACATTTCTTTGAATACCTCTGCAATTAAGAACAGCTTATTGCACCCGAAAACACTGAAAAAAGGATTGTGAAAAATTAAGGGTTTAAAGAAAATAGGCAACATATTGTGTTCTAAGTGGGAACTCTCCCTACTTAAACATACAATGTGCTTGATGTGAGTTCATAGTGAGTAATTATAGATTGTAAAGGTAGATTCGACTTGTGAGAGAGCTGTTGTTATTATTCTTAGGGACTGAATTCTTCAAGATTAAGGCTGCTTTTGTGCACAAGTGGTCTAGGAATATATAATATGTTTTATGAAAACTCTTTTCTTCAGTCCCAGTCTTTGCAGCTTTCACCGCTTTGTGCTTCTTTCCAGCAACCGATGGCTGGCAATATCCATGATTCTCCAAAGGATAACCTGGATCAAAAGCAAAATTTGTGGAACCCCCAGTTTTAATAAGAGTTTTGTTCCATTCCCTCCATAAAATTTTGATGCAATTTGTAGGACTCATAAACAGCCAAAGCTCGCTCTTACTTGGACAAAAAGAAGGTGGTTTTAGTTTTTTCCATTGATATTTGGCCACTGCCTCTCTTTTATCATCATTTTCTTCGTCGTTAGACACCAAATAGATTGGTAGCTTGCTGTCTCTTACTTACTTGGACAAAAAGAAGGTGGTTTTAGTTTTTCCCATTGATTTTCGGCCACTGCCTCTCTTTTATCATCATTTTCTTCTTCGTCAGACACCAAATAGATTGGTAGCTTGTTGTCCATGGATTCAACACTGTTGAGACTAACACCAGCAGGAAGAGTATCAGGGCATCTCTTCTCTAAATCACAGTTATTCTTCTCAGCATTGAAAACAGTCACCTACACACTTCAAACAAAAAAATTAAAACACTCAAGAAAAGCAATATAATGTACCGAAAAATTATGTGAGCACCAGAAGGATATTGTGGATGAAGAAAAGAGAGCATGACAACTGGAAAATATTGCAACCGGAAAAGAAAGATAATATAGCACGACACACATAAACACAATGCCATACGAACAGCTCATTCCTACATCAAAGATTGAAGTACCCAACAAATTTGTCAAATAAACTGAACTTCTTAGCAAATTAAAGCAAAAAGAGAGCGATAATGATGCCTTTGAAATAATAGCCGAAGGCTTATCCCAAAACTCCATCGTAAACTACCACAGAAAAAATATATATTCTCCTTGCTTACAGATTGGCCCTAAATGGCACATCAAGATTTGGTTGTACTCTGTATATCCCAATTATCAACTTAACATGTTGAAGCCAAAGATAATTGGCAGGCAATGTAATTATGAAGTTTACAAGATATCAATATCACCTTATAAAAAGTCTACTCAACACCAAAAATGCTTCAAAATATCTTTATCCATAAAGCTGCAAGCACAAACAGTTATATAATCACAAATAACAAAAAGCAAATAGAAGCAACTGAATAACACAGCCAAATGCAGCTAAAAAAGGTTGCTTACTTCAAATAAGGGAGAGTCATGTGCTTTAAAATAGAAAGGGTGCCGGACAACAAACTCTGCATTCTTCTCTAGCAATTTTACCATAAATATTATTATATGATTTAACATGTGTAAGAATATATCTTTCGGCGTTATTTATATAGATTTTTTATAAAGATAGATATACTAGTATTTAATCATTGACAATATCAAACAAATGCAAAGATGAATCTCCATCGGCCAAAACCCTAGGAAATAGGGAGTGTTAAGTCAAAACATCTTTGAAATGCCTAAGGCATAAGGCAAATGCATGCAAGTCACCACGGGGTATTAGTTGAGACCATAGATTACATAATTGCCGATTGAAAGATTAATTGCCAACTTTTCAGAGAAACGAGTAAATGCTATCTTTAATCGCCAGTATGAACAGTGACACTAAAAATCGATTTTTTTTATTAATCTAAGGCTATCTTGCATCTGTATCAGTGCAAGACGATTAAACGAATCTCAACCGTCATCATTTTTAGCCATTTTTTTGCTGCTTTCTCTGCCACTGATGGTTTCCGCTCCTCCAAGCTCTTCTGCGCTGGTATTGACCTTTCCCTTCTCCAATTTGGCGAGCTACAACTTGAAAATAATTTTCGAGTCTTCCACGAAGGTTTTAGAGTATGTTAATGAAAATTACGGCCAAGATGTTAATAAAATATTGAGCACATTTAGGTTTTAACATTACGACATCCTTTATCCTACGTAGTTAAGTATATATGAGCATAATTAATATATAATGTATATTTTATATAAAAAAAATAATTATAAATAATATAATTATAAATAATATAATTATACTAATTATTATTATATATTATATTCATTAATAACTATTAAATACATATTATAATTAATAGTTCATAATTATTATATTTTTTAATAATACAAATGAGCACTTTTAGTTTTAACATTACGACATCGATAGTTAAGTAAATATTATCATAATTAATATATAATGAATATTTTAAATTTTTATATAATAAAAAATAAATTATAAATAATATAATTATTATTATATATAATATTCTTTAACAAAATTATTAAATATAGATATAAAACTATTATAATTAATAGTTAATAATTATTATATTTTTTTATATAATACAAAAAATTTGCCGAGTCAAAAATTTTGGGCTTGCTGAGTACTCTCCGATTTCGAGTATGTAAACTATGGTCGAGATTTCTTTTAAAATAAAAAAGATGATGAAAATACATTTCTCGGGGCCACCAAACTTAGGGCTTCGAACCCTAAAAGAGCCAAATGAGAGAAAGATACATTCATTTCTTATGTGAAGCTTCTAGGAGAAGCAAGCCGCCGACAACAAGGGTTTGTGGAGCTTCTACAGGTGACCTCCATGGCAGATTTTATGAAGCGGTTTCCACAAGAAAACAATGGAGTAAACAGGGTAAACTTCCAACTACCCGAATCTTACACTTTTTCTTTATTTTATTCAGAAAAAATGTTCTTTTCGAGCTCGTGTAAGTATAAAATGAGGGAAATAGTTTGTTTTCTCCATGTCTTATCACTTCATCTCTGCATATGCTATTCTCCATTGTTCTTGTACATTTTTTGAAAGAAAAAATAGCTTAGACTTCGACATTTCCTGTAGAATACTTGATATGTTAACGTTTTCCTTGCATTCCGGTCATGGCTACATATTGTCCACATGTGTTTGCTTTTCTTGCATCCCTAAACACTCCCTCCTAGTATTTCAAAGCCACGGCTATGCTTGACCTGTCATCTATGTATTTTAATGGAAACATGAGTTTTCCACTGTACACTACTTTCCTTGTTTGCAAATACAGAATAATGTTTGCAAATATATGGCCGCGGACACACAAATTGCAGGTTTTTGTTTGATTATGCAAGATTATAATATGAATAAAAACCCCATGAGAGGGCAAGTAGCCGAAAACAAATCTATCTCCCTCAACTGTTCCACAAGAAGAGCTGCCCTGGGTGTATTTGCTGCCCCGTGAAGAAAAGATGGTTTGCTAAATGATTCAAAAACCCCTGCTCAGTGCAGGTATAATTCAAAAACTCTATGTATCTTTTCCATTCCTTTTTGTATCAGGATTTGCGAAGGTTCCATCCTCCTTGTTTCTCCTGGGTGACATCATTTTCCATTCTGGGTGAGTTTCTTGCTTGACCACTGGGCATTTCTTTGACTTTTTTGAACATACTAGCTCACTTCGAGCTCTACTTGAGTGTATTTGATGTTTAAAAAGAAAATGTAGAGAGTTCATTTCCTTTTGAAGGTCACAGCCTGATCAATTCTATGCATTTAGCCTCCGATAATTGTGACTGTTAAGGCTACGACAGTATACTATTTCATTGTATCTTATCAACTCTTCTCCCATTAATACTTGTTGTTCCAGCTCCTTTAAAGGCATGCACATAGTTGTTTGTGCTATGATGATTATTTAACAAAAACCACTGTAGCCCCTCCTTTGCATATCAGTGAATGCACTGTGCTTATTTTACTCATCTTGCTAGCTCTAAAAAGTTGCTTCAAGCTCACCTTGAACTCCTCCAATACAAGGATCATAAGTTGAAACCTCAACCATATAACTTTGGAGATAGAATGGCTCTAATCCTATGCTCCACGGGGTTTTGGGGACGGCAAGAACCCGGTACGCCGGGATGAGTTTCTGGTACGGGGGTACTTTTGGGTCATTTTTTAGGGGACGACAGGGGACGGTTGATAAAAAAATAGGGAAATTTTTAAAAATATAGAGAAATTTCAAATGTTCATAGCATAACATTGATAAAGCATTCATTCTAGACATTGTATAAGCTTATTATATATCATTAGACTTGAATTGAGATTTCACATGAGAATCGACAAACAAATTAATAGAATTCAAATGCTTTTCATTATCAATGTGCATACATATCATATAAGAGTCTGATAATTATAACCAAAATGCCCAAAGGCTCCAAGTTTCAACTATGAAATGACATGATAAACATAAAACTAAGAAAATATATCGCTGTCCAGTGTCCCTAATTAGCAAAAGGTAGGTCTAAATCAGCATCGCCCTCGTCATCGCCATCAGAGCTCGAGTCTAAGTCAGTGTCAGTGTCAGTGTCAGTGTCCATGTCAATAGAAGGATCTGCCTCAGCCAATGGAACCCCAACCAATCCCTCCTGTGCATCCTCATCCTCAATCTGCATAACATCTTCGGGATTAACATCCAATCGTAAGGCTGGAGTCTGATGATACTCACTAGACTGGCGATCCTGTAGCCGCAAAGCACTTTGTACTGCCACCAACTTCTCCGATCGTCTAGAGGTAAGGCAGTTCCTCTTGACTGATTGGATGAAGCTATATGTGGACCAATTCCTCTCAGCAGCAGAGGAACTGACAACCTGTGAAAGAAGACAAACGACAAGTAATCTCAACTCTGGTGCATCCTTCCCATGCCACGTCCACCATCCAATAGGGTCGGTTTGAGCCAATGTAGCTCTATCCATCCTCGCCTCTGGTTTGCCGAAGGTTGGACCACGAAGATTGGCAAATGCAAGCCATTGTGTGCGAAGTATAGTAGATTCCTCTGAAATATACATTTTTGTAAGGGCTTTCATGAAGCCTTCTTTCACCTCTTCATCATGAGATGGAGCCACTCTCCCAGGTCTCGGTGCATACCATTTTGGATTGAGAGCATAGGCTATCATATGTAGCGGGGTGTTCATAATGTCCCACCATTGCGTCACAATGGGCCTAAGATGCTCCTCATAAAATGCCAAAGTAGGGTCCTTGCCATAAATTGCTTGCTTGACCTGTCCAAGCATACTATCAAAGGTCTCATAAATCTCTCCAAGGCTAGGAGAGTCAGTATCAGCATATCTAATCACTTGCACAATAGGCTGGATGAAGGAGCATACATATCTGCAAGTGCAAACAAGTTACAAAAATTAAAATCAGCTAGCCTATAAATATTAAATAATAAAATGAAAATCAGCAATAATAAAATTATGAAATAATTCAAATAAATAATAAAATCAGCAATGCCAATTTTCTTACCTCATTGTGGACCACTAGTCATCATCAAGGATTTTTTGTTTCACCCTTTTTCCCTTTGGTGTGCTTGACTCATGCCATCTACCCCACTCTACATTGACCACCATTATTTGTAGAGCCTTTTGGATCTCAACCATCCTCTCCAATAAAATGAAGTAGCCGGCATATCTAGTCTCCACGGGCTTGAGGAATTCCTTCCTCGAAAATGTTCTGAACAAAGCAAGTGAAGTCTGATGGTTGCAAATGAACATTTGCACCTCTCTAGCCTCTGCAACCACTGCCTTCACCCAATCTATCTTCCCAATGTCCTTCAAGGTATTGGTCAACGCATGCACACAACAAGGGGTCCAAAAAATGTGCTTATAAGCACTCTCCACCATCAATCCAGCTAATTTACACACACGGGCTGAATCGGTCACTACCTGGCAATGGCATATCATCAAGTTGATATGAGATTAGTATAGATATCAATTTAATAATTTAATAATTTTTTTAATTTATACATGATGTCTCACATTCCAAATCAAAAATAAGAAAGAAAGAAAATCAAAATGTGAATCTGTGATCAATACCTGCACAACATTAGAGGCTCCAACCTCCTCTATAGCATCTCTCAAAATCTGAAATTGGAAGGTTGCATCCTTCCTTTTGCCCGAACAATCTATAGCTCTAAGAAAATAAGAGCTTGCTGTACTAGTCACAATAAGATTGATGAGTGGCCGATGTTTGATATCGGTCCACCCATCCATGACTATGGAGCAGCCATCTGTCAACCATGTTTGTCTCATGTCCTCCATCAAAATACTCACCTTGGAGTACTCTTTATCAAGTAGAGTGGTGCGTAACTTAGTTTCTCCAAGTGGAACATATGAGGGACCAGCAGCTATATATCTTTGCACATTTTTTTAAAATATGGTGAACGTGAGACATGAAATGGTATGGCATTACCATAAAAAAACTTGGCAATAGAGGAATCAGCCCCATCTTTTACTGTAACATTAAACATATCAGCAACATGCATACTTCTTTTCTTTCCTCTAGTAGAATCCTCCCCCACATGAGATCGAGAAGCTGAAGCAACATCCACTGATGGTGTAGGCATTCCCATACTAGGCTGCAAACTCTCAATTGAAACCCCTTTCTTTAATGCCTCCCCCTCCATATGCAATCTAGTTGCCTCAATTTTTTCTTGTTGGGTTATTTTTCTACACCCTTTCACCCCTTGACCACCAATCCACAAAAGATGGCAATAAACTCTCGTATAGCTGCCATAGTATTGTTTGTGGCACAAATGACACTCCCATAATCTACTACCCCCCGAATTTTTTTTCTTATCTTTATCAACTCTTGTTGCAAATTGTAGTAGAGGCTTTTTGGGGTTAAATGGGCCTTTTGCCCATTTTTTGAGGGTTTCAGATGGACATTCAAATCGGTTTGAGCTTGCTGACCCTACTCCACTCCCACTCTCTGAACACCCCCCAATGTTTGCAGTTGCACTATTTCTAGGTCTATTTCTTGTTCTTTGAGTTTGAGTTCTTTCTTGCATTTGAATTTCAATATCATGATCATCACTTTCACTATCACTGCTGCTACTCATGATTGTTTCTTAAATTCAAAGAGCTGCAAGTTGAAAAAAAAATAAAAAAAAAACCCACAATGCCCTTCTTATGTGTTGGTAAAACTTAAAAAAATCTTGCAAAAATTAAAAAGAAATAGCAAATACAAAAAAAAGATGAAGAACATACCTCCAATATGCTGAAATGATGCCCTAAGCTCCTCTCCAACCTGCTGTTTTCTCCTTCACTTAGTTGCTCCTCTTTTGCTTTCCTTCACTTCACAATGGAAAAGTAAAAATGAATTACTTTTTTCTCATTTTGGAGCTTAAATGTCACTTACATTAGGTCAAGTGTGATGGGGCGTCCCTTGTGGGCCTGCCCATAGCTTTATTTTTATAAAAAAACTCTTACTTTTTTTTAAAAAAGCGTTTTTTTTTTGGCTGGGCCGTAGGGTACTGCTAGAAGTACCCGGTACGGTCGGGGTATGGCCAGGTAGTACTGGGTACTTCTAGCAGTACCCAAGTCCCCTAAAAGTACCCGAGTCCCCTTTTTTTTGGGAAACCGTCCCCTAGAAGTACCGGGTACTTGGAGGGCAAAGGGGCACGGCCAGGGTACGTTTCCTAGCCATACCCGCGTCCCCGTTTCGTACCCGGTACGGGAAACGGGTAAAAACCATAGGGGACGTGTTCCCGTGGAGCATAGCTCTAATCGTAAACCACCAGTAATGCAGCCAAACATGTAATAACAACAGCAAACAAGCCTTCTAGTATGACTGAAAGTTCCCATGAACTGTTGAATGTGATTACTGCCCTGGACAGTGCCTCTGAACATTTGCAAGTACAATCCTTTGATGCATATGTTGACTCTTATGACTGTCCTTGGATAGTAGTGGAATGCATCTTATTAAATCTGCCATCTATGTTCACCATGGGCTGTAACCTACACTTGTCATGCAGTTTTTTTTTTTGACTGTACAATGCCACTTGATTTGATCACTGTAGATCATGATGGAGTATCAGACTACTTGCCCAAATGACTATTCTACACTCATAAAAGGTTGCTTTCTTCTCACTGTATTTCCAAATCTGTCAAACATTTACCATTTATGGCAGTGATATCCACAAACTATTTCCTCCAAGATTGCCCCTGTTTTTCTGAAAACTGACATGCATAGGCATTGGCCCATTTAGCTAGTGACTTTAGTACATTCACTTGATTCAGTGATTATACAAGAGAAGCTTTAAAGAAAATCTCCTCTTGCAAAATATTGAAGGAAGTTTAGGCTTTTGATTCAAACCCTCAAAACATGACAGTCCTTCCACTGCATCCTTGTCATCATGGAATAAGGATCTATGACTATCATTTCTAAATCACTGTTCTATGCTTTCTAAGGCACTGTCCTTCAATAAGCTGTGGTATATTCTACACTTGAAACATTCACTGCCTCACACTATATGACTGTCCTTGTGCCTTTGTAGGATCACTTGCACTGGTATCTCCTTGAATAATCAATTAATCATGCATTAATTGTTTGATACAAAGTGTGCACCGTAAGAGTATTGTATTCTGACCATGGACCCCTTGCTATCCCATGTGATTTACTACAGCAAGACTCCTACTCTTTATCAGAATTAAGTAATGATCATTGCTTCCCACCCATGTGAAAGCCTCATTTCATGAGTGTAACTGTTCTCTTATCATGCATTGCTTTGAGCAAGTATATTGTCACTCATGATTGTGAGGAAAACTTCACTATCATAGGTGATGAGATACATGTTCCAAGTTAATGAATATGGCTCTTTGACACTTATCATCCCTCTTCGAATCAGAGGGTGGCATGCTGGGCTCAATCCTTGTGGGAGCCACATTTTACTCCACATGCCAAAACTTGATGAAACTGAAACATTATTTTTCCTGTACCTCAAAACAGTGTTTGAGGTGAATCCCATTAACTGGGATTGGCAAGGTCTCTCCATTCATCTTTGATAATTGGAATGCATTGTGCTCCTTGCACTCGGTGATTAGAAACGGGCTAGTCCAGAAGTTGTCAAACTTTGAATGCTTACCTGGCCTACTCTTCAGTACATCCCATCTGAGAACAACGTCACCCTCTTTGAAAACTCTGGGTGTAGCTCTCTTATCAAAGACCCTCTTTTTTTGGAGCTGATGATACTCCAATGACTTCATTTCCTTGTCTCTTGTCTCTTCAAGCTCCATGAGCTCAGCATACCTAACGGACATTGGGTCCTGTTCTTCAAACATCTCCAGCTGATGTACAATATCAAGAGCTGGCAGCTCTACAGATAAAGGCAATCTGGCCTCTTTACCATAAATTAGTACAAAAGGTGAGTTACCAATTGACCTCTTAGGAGTTATCCTATTTGCCCACAAAGTAGATTTCAATGTGGTATGCCAAACTCTCTGATTCTCTTCCATGGTTCTTTTAATAATCCTGATCAAATTTTTGTTAGTACTTTCTGCTAAACCATTACCCTGCGGGTAATAATTGGAAGAGGTATTCAAATGAATTCCATGTTTGACAACCCAATCTGCAACTCTTAATCCAATGAATGCAAGAGCATTATCTGAAATGATGGAGTCAGGTACTCCAAACCTAGTGACTATATCCTCATAAAAACTTAAAACTGAAGACTCATTAGCTTCTTTCAAAGCTATTGCTTCCGTCCACCATGTAAAATAGTCAGTTGTTGTAAGTACCCACCTGTGACCAACACTGGAAGGTGGATTTATAGGTCCAATGAAATCAATGCCCCACCTCATGAAGGGCTGCTCTACTTCAATAGGCTGCAAAGGTAAAGCTGACAGCTTCTCTTTCCCTGCAAAAAGAGCACACTTTACACACTTTCTGGCCCAAGCATGGGCATCTTTGAATAAGCTGGGCCAGTAATAGCCAGCTCTCATTATCTTCCAAGCTGTTGTTCGAGGAGCAAAGTGACCTCCTGCAGTTCCATCATGGAACTCACGAAGCACTTTGTCAGTCTAATCACTGTCAATACATCTTAATAAAACACCATTAAGATCTTTCCTGAAAAGAATGTTATCAATTAGCACATATGGTATAGACTGCAACCTGAAGTATCTTCTCTTAGCTCTATCCAAACTAGGTGGA
Organism: Sequoiadendron giganteum; assembly: GCA_007115665.2. Taxonomy (NCBI): domain Eukaryota; kingdom Viridiplantae; phylum Streptophyta; class Pinopsida; order Cupressales; family Cupressaceae; genus Sequoiadendron; species Sequoiadendron giganteum. Next base: position 350,612,570 of record CM021101.1, read on the forward strand.
CATTCACTAGTCTGTAGAAAATGGGTCATATCCTGAATCCAACTTGCATTGAATACAGGTGTAGCATCCTGAATCTCATTTGCATTGACTAAAATAGTCTCTGAATTTGATTTCTGCTCATTTTCAAGACTTGAGGCCAACTGTTCACATAGTCCTCTACCTCTTACAAGTTTCGTGATCATGATATCTACATCATACTCCATAACTTCGGTGATCCATCCAGCTCTCTTCTCATTTAGATCCTTGCTCAACAAAAACTCTTTAATACTTGGGTGTGCAACCATCAGATGAATCTTATTATTAGAAATCAAAGGTTTGAATTTCTTCAAACTCCTGATTACAGCAAGTACATGTTTTTCTACAAATGAATATCTCTGCTCATAATCTCCCAACCCTTGACTAAAAAAAACAATGGGCTGCTCAAACCCATCATCATTTTGCTGTACTAGCATTGCTGAAATAGAATCTAAACTGCCAAAAGCATAGAGAACAAAATCCTTAGAGAAATTAGGATTTACCAGAGTTGGAGCTGCTGCTAAAGCCTCTTTGATGGCTTCAAAGCTGTACCTGGCCTCTTTTGTCCAACTGAAAACTGCATTTTTCTTTAACATGGCTGTCAAAGGCTGTAAAAGATTAGCAACATCAGGTATAAACCTCCTCAAAAAGTTAATTCTGCCTAAAAAGCTCTGCAGACCCTTCTTGTGATTGGGTAATGATAGCTCAAGTATGGTGTTGACTCTCTCAGGGTCAATAGTAACTCCTTGTTTTGACACTGTGTGTCCAAGAAGCTTGCCTTCATGAACAACAAAAATGCTCTTCTTCGGATTCAGGGATATGCCAAACTCCCTGCATCTTTCAATCACTTGTTTCAAATGTGACAGATGTTCATCAGCATTCTTAGAGAATATTGTGACATCATCTAAATAAATTAGCACAATCTTATTAATCAAATCTTGAAATGCCATATCCATGGCTCTCTGAAACGCGGCACCAATATTAGATAAGCCAAAAGGCATCCACTTGTAGGCCATAGTGCCCCATTTAGTTGTAAAAGCAGTTTTGAACTGGTCTTCTTCCTTGACCAACATCTGGTTATAACCAGAATAACCATCTAACAGAGAAAATCTTTCAGAACCAACAACTACTTGTAGAATCTAATCCATGGAGGACAACGGGTAATGGTCTTTCAAAGATGCTCTGTTAAGATCCCTAAAGTCTACGCAGAGCCTAATCTCTCCATTTTTCTTCCTAACCGGTACAAGGTTAGAGACCCATGAAGTATGTTTAATAGGAAAGATGATAGCCCCCTCAACTAGTTTGGTCAACTCTTTAATCATTAAGGGCTCAAGCTTTGGGTTTAAAGGCCTTTGTTTTTCTCTAATAGGCTTGGCTTCAGGTTCTAACTCGATTGTGTGCTGGGCAATGTGGGGATCAAACCCCTTTAAATTTGAGTATTCCCAAGCAAAAACATCATGAAATTCCTGACATAAAGCAATAAAAGCTTGTTTATCTTTAGTTGAACAAACTTTGCCTATCTTAAGGAGTTTACCTTTGAAAATCTCTAGCTCCTCATAGTGTTTTTCTTTGATTTGCAAACCAGCCTTACCTTTCTTAAGCTGGCATCAGTGCTGAAAATGGATTCCAAGGTGACAAGTCCCTTAGGTAGCTTGTTTTGTCTTCAGTTGTATGACTTGATCATCATACTGCGCTTGAGTTTCTCTTGGTTAACTATAGAAAACTGATCCTCTTCTAGCAGAAATGACAGAATCTGCTCATCATTGTCAAACACTTGCCAGTGAATGCTGTTATCAGGAATTGATGGCCTAACTACAACCTTCACATATTGCTGTGTTTTTCCTTTCTTGATATCATTGGGGATATCAAACTGTGCTCCAATGGCTGCAAGCCTATCAACATGTTTGTTCTGGCTCCTTGGGATAGAAACTAAGTTAAAGGCATCAAATTCCTCTATCATTTCCCAAACTCTGTTTCTGTAAGACTTCAGTGCATCATTCTTGGCAACATTCAGGCCTCTTACCTGATTGACAACTAGCTTGCTATCCCCATAAACTTTCAGGCAACTTATTCCTCTTTTCCTTGTCCACTCAAGACCTTGAATAGGGCCTTCATACTCGGCAGTATTATTGGAGCATGCAAAAGCAAAACGGAATGCAGAATAATACTTATCTCCCTGCGGGGATACAAGCATTGCACCCCCTCCAGCTCCATTTTTGCTTCTGGAACCATCAAAATGCATTTCCCACAACTCATTCTGCTGCTCAATTTGACCTTTCGCCTTCTTTTCAAGATTTGGCATTTCTGTCCCAACTTCATACAACACATAATTGCCCAGACCAGCATCCTAAATGTGCTCATTTGGACTATCAATCACGTTCTCAGCTGCCCATTCATTCAGGAGTACCTTAGGTACACTTTCAGCTTGTAACTCTTGTGCTGCAGCAAGCTCACTGTCTTCTAAAACAACATAATTCATATTAACAGCAAATGAATTATAGGGTTCAATGTGATCCTTGGCAAGGGGTTCAGATCTTATTGTTACCTTCGTACCATATCTAGTCCTAAAGAGCAAATGGGACCAGTTTGATGACAAATACCCCCCAATTTTGTTAGTGAAATCCCTAGACAAACACAAGGCAAAAAACAGAGGCAAATCAATAACAAATACGTCCCAAGGTATGGAAAAATTAGGACAGGCATGCAAAGTCAAGCTTAAATCCTTGATAACACCTATAGTGTTAACAACGGAACCATCTAGTTGAAGAACCCCCTTTTCCAATGGTTGATATGTCAGTCCTAATTGGTCCGCAATCGTTTTGGGCATGACTGAGCTACTAGCAACGCTATCTACCATGCAGTTATGAACTAGCTTATCCCCCACTATCAAGGAAACATAAAAAGGAGGAGGCTTAACTTCCTTACCTTGCTGTTTGATGGGCTGTTGTTTTCTGTCCTGAGGAGTGTTTGTTAGGACAGTTCTAACTTGACCTATTGATGGCTCATCAGTCACCTTTAAACCCGACAAAGCTGACTGTAACATGTCTTTTTGACTTGGGATAGCTAATGAATCCCACATAGACATTGTTACATTCACTTTTTTCATGTTATCAATTATATTGAAAGATACAACCAAACTTACCTTTTGATGGGTCCTTATACCAGCATGATCAACTTGTAAGTGTGGCTGCTCCTTGGGAGTTCTGATTATGCAATTTGGAGACATCATGACTTTTACAATCTTTTGTTACAGTATTGACATACTTTTGTAACTCATGAGAATTGGAATACAGTGGATACCTTAGTAGTTGAAATATGGAGAGTAAATGGTACATTTCCCCTATATAAAACTTTGTGGAAAGTGTATTCACACTCCACGGGGAAGGGAGGTCACAAGTTCGACACTCGCGAATTCATACTCTTGCTCAACACCAATAACAAGGTGGTTGTAGTCCTTTCCACGCACGGCCGACAATGGTGAGTTCCCATTTTATCTTCAATGCTGTAAATTCTATTCCCTTAAATCCTTTGGGTATAGACCATCTTCTGTTTTTACTTCGATTTGATGTCTTTGAACGATTATCTGGAGCTTAGATGGGTTTGCCAATGATGTTTCCTTATTTGACGCAATCTACTGTTAAGTCAACGCACATTGAATTTAACAGGGTTATTGTATATATTTTTGGAAACTCCAAGGGTATCGAAGGGTAATTTGAATCCTAAAGATTTTAGGGTTTTATATCATCAAAAGAGTTTTTTTTGCAATTGTGCTGTATTCTAGTTTGTGAAATCGTACAAAGTTGGAATCCAAACCCTTTTGAAATTGCACAAAAGGATTTTCATGAAGTTAATATCTGTAATGCAATTTGTTATTGCATATTTATTCTAGGTTAAGTTAAATATATGGGGTTGGAATAACTTCACATTACTTGAACATTTACAGTAACTCTGAAGGTATTGAAGGGATGCCCGATGCCAAACCCAGCTTCAGATGGACAATATTCAGCCTGTAAATTTAAAAAAAAATTACTAACAGATTATAAAAAATACGCCAATCAATTATGCAAATATTCCACATATTCAATAATATGCCATGGATTCCCATGTCCAACTATAGTGTCCATGTGCCTCCTTTCTCTACAAGAATTTGAATACCCTTGATTGAAACATACTCAATCCACAATCTTCAACTGCGCGACTCTGATTTTGGATGTGCGTCTCTCCTGCACCTTGGATTCCAACTCATGGTCTTCCTTCTTGCCCATGGCTTCATGACTACTGTTCCACCTGCAAGTTAACTCCTAATGACAGGTATGCTATTTAATGTACAAGCATTTTGTGCAAACAATTCAAGCATGCACTAGTGACAGGTATGACTACTGTTCCACCTGTAAGTTAATTCCTAGTGACAGGTATGCTATTTAATGTACAAGTATTTTGTGCAAACAATTCAAGCATGCACTATTCATCACACGACATCCAACAGAACATTGGGGTACATGATATCAGCAGTAATCTGCATGGCATTATACAACATCCACTCCTGCTGGCCAAACAAAGTGTGTGTGTTTGTTGTTCAGCCCCACCACACTCACAATGGGTATCATGTTCCATGGGGGTAAGTAGTATGATGCACACACAAGTTCTAATGCTGCTGAAGACTCTGCAGCTGCACTATTAACCCGAAAATACATATAGTTAATTCCTAACACTACACAACGTCTATAATTCATATGTTTACACTCTCTTGGGTTCGAACCCAACTCAAGATTCAATGCAGACTTAACCCTTCTACCATGACACTGCACAAGCATAAGTTATAAACTACAACAATTTTAAAGCACAAAGAAAACAAAAAAAAGAAATCAAAATAAGAATTACACATGAGCCCAAGATTAGATGAATTTGGGAAATGAGGTCACCTAACCCACCCACCTAGCATCTACTTAGATGCCCACCTTGGCACCTACTGTGGTGTAGGACCTCTATTCTCCAAAGTTGTTGCAACGTCCACCCATCCAACTGAGGCCTCATGTTTGTACAACATTGTTTTCAATTTCTTCTTTCAGAGTACTTGTTTTGAGCATTACATCTATTTATATGCAATTTCATAAATTCAAAAGATCGATCTAAGTACTCCCCTATGAGACATAGTGCCTTAGGTTGCGGGTTATAGTCATTAATGCCAGATTCAAATGCAATAAAACATCATAAAATCCATCAAAATCCAATAAGGGTTTCAAGTTCGAGGGCTTCAAGACTTGTCGGTTGTTTTAGAAACATAAATGCTATGAACAAGAAATCAAAGGAGAATGTTTGAGTAGTTAATAAGCATCCTGATTACGCTAATGAAACACAAGGTGGAAATCCAAGCTAGAAGAATGAAGAATAAGATAAATAAAAGGAAGGAAGAGAAGAAGCAAGCATTTTGACATATTCACATATTTCTGCATCATTACCATAAAAAAATGTTTAGAAGGATTTCTCAGGGAACATATTGAAGGGAAAGCAAAATGGGAGAAGTAATCTGGAAAATTATTTTAGTCATAGAGGATCAAAAGAAGAAATGCAGAAGATGAAAAAGGAGAGAGCATAGATGAAGGAATGGAAAGCATAAGGTGTTGGAAAAGGTAGTTTTGAGTAACTTGTCATGTTCTCTCATCTCTGAGTAGTCATGTTTTGTAGCCAGATTCAGAAACATTATGATAAAAATATCTAAGGACTAGAGTTCCTGCACTTCCATACAAGATCTTTAGTGTCATAGTTGGGAAATACAGTTTCAAGCAAAAGGGTGAACAAAAGTCTTCAAAAGGACCAACAATTGGTGTACAACGCTTTCCACATTTTTACGAAGTTGCCATCCAATTTGGCTTCCTCCAGGCATTGCTTGTAGAGATGATATGATACAATACAAATTTCCATTAAAGATAATATCTAACATGGAAAGGTTGAGTTTTACCTATTAGTGGCTTTAAATACATACATTTAAATAGAAGCCATGTGATTTTGGAAGCCTGATTAAGAATGCTTACACACAAAATGATTGTGCCTAAACTATAAAGAACAATTTGTTATTGGGTATTTATTCTAGGTTAAGTTAAAAATATGGGGTTGGAATAACTACACATCACTTGAACATTTACAGTAACTCTGAAGGTATGCCCGATGCTAAATCCTGCTTTAGATGGACAATATTCAGCCTGTAAATTTAAAAAAAAATTACTAACAGATTATAAAAAATACGCCAATCAATTATGCAAATATTCCATATATTCAATAATATGCCATGGATTTCCAAGTTCAACTGTAGTGTCCACATGCCTCCTTTCGCTACAAGAATTTGAAGACCTTCCATTTAAACACACTCAATCCACAATCTTCTATTGCACGGCTCTGATTTTGGACGTGCGTCTCTCCTGCACCTTGGATTCCACCTCACGGCCTTCCTTCTTGCACATGGCTTCATGAGTACTGTTCCACCTGCAAGTTAACTCCTAGTGACAGGTATGCTATTTAATGTACAAGCATTTTAGGCAAACAATTCAAGCATGCACTATTCATCACACGGCATCCAACATAAATTTGGGGTACATGATATCAGCAGTAATCTGCATGGCATTATACAGCATCCACTCCTGCTGGCCAAACAAAGTGTGTGTGTTTGCTGTTCAGTCTCACCACACTCACGATGGGTATCATGTTCCATAGGGGTAACCAGGCACACACAAGTTCTAATGCTGCTGAAGACTCTGTAGCTGCACTATTAACCCAGAAATACATATAGCTAATTCCTAACACTACACAGCCTCTATAATTCATTTGTTTACACTCTTGGGTTCTAACCCAAATCAAGATTCAATGGAGACTTAACCCATCTACCATGACACTGCACAAGCATAAGTTATAAACTGCAACAATTTTAAAGCACAAAGAAAACAAAAAAAAGAAATCAAAATAATAATTATGCATGAGCCCAAGATTAGATGAATTTGGGAAATGAGGTCACCTAACCCACCCACCTAGCATCTACTTAGATGCCCACCTCGGCACCTACTGTAGTGTAGAACCTCTACTCTCCAGAGTTGTTGCAACGTCCACCCATCCAACTGAGGCCTCATGTTTGTACGACATTGTTTTCAATTTCTTCTTTCAGAGTACTTGTTTTGAGCTTTACATCTATTTATATGCAATTTCATAAATTCAAAAGATCGATCTAAGTATTCCCCTATGCGACTTAGTGCCTTAGGTTGCGGGTTATAGTCATTAGTGCCAGATTCAAATGTCATCAAACATCATAAAATCCTTCAAAATCCAATAAGGGTTTCAAGTTTGAGGGCTTCAAGACTTTGTCGGTTGTTTTAGACACATAAATGCTATGCACAAGAAATGAAAGGAGAATGTTTGAGTAGTTAATAAGCATCCTGATTCAGCTAATGAAATACTAGGTGGAAATCCAAGCTAGAAGAATGAAGAATAAGATAAATGGAAGGAAGGAAGAGAAGAAGCAAGCGTTTTGACATATTCACATGTTTCTGCATCATTACCATAAATAAATGTTTAGAAGGATTTCTCAGGGAACATATTGAAGGGAAAGCAAAAGGGGAGAAGTAATCTGGTAAAGTATTGTAGTCATAGAGGATCAAAAGAGGAAATGCAGAAGATGAAAAAGGAGAGAGCATAGATGAAGGAATGGAAAGCATAAGGTGTTGGAAAAAGTAGTTTTGAGTAACTTGTCATGTTCTCTCATCTCTGAGTAGTCATGTTTTGTAGCCAGATTCAGAAACATTATGATAAAAATATCTAAGGACTAGAGTTCCTGCACTTCCATACAAGATCTTTAGTATCATAGTTTCAAGCAAAAGGGTGAACAAAAGTCTTCAAAAGGACCAGCAATTGGGGCACAACGCTTTCCACATTTTTATGAAGTTGCCATCCAATTTAGCCTCCACCAGGCATTGCTTGTAGAGATGATATGATACAATACAAATTTCCATTAAAGATAATATCTAACATGGAAAGGTTGAGTTTTACCTATTAGTGGCTTTAAATACATACATTTAAATAGAAGCCGTGTGATTTTGGAAGCCTGATTGAGAATGCTTACATACAAAATGATTTTGCCTAAACTATAAAGAACAAGGATCAACTTCTGCATCTGGATTGTTTTTTATAGCATATTGTGATCCCTGCTAATCTTGGTGGCTACCCAGTTAATACAGCAGCAGAAGCATCATGTAAAGAAAAATTAGAATTATCCCTACCTTCTTGACAGGGTTGTACAAACTAAACATGGTTCTATATTGATTGGCAACTTGTAAACCAGAGAAAGGGTTATAGAAGCTTTGATTATGGCATATGATAGTTATCAGTAATATTTAAAAAATCAGCTGCACCTACTTAATTCTGATTTTTGAAAACATATTTAACATGCATCGATGAGTCAATTGCAGCTGAAAACACCCAAAGGTAGTTGTCTGAGACAGCTAAACTGAATATCACAGTCCAGATAGAAATACCAGATTTAAACACAGCAGTATGCTCAAGATTCTCTGGAAGGACAACATTGTACAGGGTCGGCATATTTTTTTTCGAGCATATCCTTTTATGCTTATGAGGAAATCTTTTTTCTTTAGCTTCAATCATATTGCAACTGCAAGAAAGTAATAAAAAATAAAAAGCTACTATCTTCAGCCATTTATCCATCAAGTTTGCTCTTTTTTCATTATCCTTTGTTTGATTTAAAAATGCAAAGGTGCTATTGAGTGCACATAAAGACAATTTTTGACCCTGAGAAGTGTGTCTCCATTTGTAAATTTTAATGGAGCGCAAGCTTTTTCACTTTGGCAAAGTCTTTAAAGTCTTCTAATATTGACTTAATGCCATGGAGGGAAAAATATGAGTATTACTATTTTGATCAACTTTTTCACCTCATGTTTGGCTGTTAGATCTGTCATTATACTACTATGCATAATACAACTTTCTTTTCTGGCATCCCCCTGGCCATCCCCAAGACAAAGGCCCTCACCATAGTGCCATTCTTCTTCTTCATGGATTAATTGGAACAACCACTTGATCTTGTATGTTGGCTCCAAGTTGGTGATCTTTTTTAGGAAGGAGCAGCCTTTCGCTGCTTTTGAGCAATGTTTGGAAGAGAGTGACCTGACAGAAGTTTGCCAGAAAGGCATGCCACATGACTGTGTTGCGCTCCCCTAGAAGATCCATAGCTAGCAAAATACCCACGCCCGGCCTGGCAACATATAGCACCACCTCCAGGTCACTGAGAAAGCATTTCTTCACAAGCGTTTGCACCAGAGCCCTTACTATTTCCCTATCCTCGTCAAGGTCCAGGAGGGATGTGATGAAGTGAGAGGATATGTTTGTGGTTACTCTATATCTATTCTCTGTTACCGAGAATTCATCATCGAGGACCCATTTAACAATTGTTACGATGAGGCTGTGATGGGTTTTAAAGATCATTTATAGTATGTGGTTAGTCACAACTCCTTGAAATGCCATTTGGACAATAGGTGGAGATTAAGTAGATCGGTGTGTCCATTACTTCATGCAAGCACAATTGTTTATAAAACCAAAGATTTGTGAGAAGGGCTCAAGTTAACCCAAGGCCGCCACCCCGTCGCGTGTGAAATCTCTTGCAATACATTGTTATGATTAGGAAACAATTGAGATTACATCCTCACTTGTGCAATGCCATGATCTCCTGCCATTTCCATTAATCATAATGTCCTTTAGTTTTTAAACTTCGTCGTTTGTATAATTGTGTGAGTTGGCCAATTTGACAGTACTCCACGTCATCGATTACCTTGTTGGTGAGTGCGTCAGCCACTTTGTTGGCTTCCCCTAGGTGTAGTTCGTCGTGTATTCTTCAAACTTAGTGTTTAAATGGTTTGCTTCCTTGAGGAGGGCTGTTAACTTCCAATTCTGCAAACTTTTGGTTCTGATGGCAGTGGCACTGAATACCAGTATCGAGTCCCCCTGGATCTCTATCTTTTATATGCCCATAGTCTCTCCCAATTGCAAGCCCAAGATTAGTGCTTGTAGGTCCACCTCATTATTAGTGCCTTTTGGTAGAGGCTTGGATGTAGAGCAAATAATCTAGCCCCTCCAATCTCTAATCACGCAACCTGCTCCTGAAGCTTTGAGATTGCCTCGTGTTGCTCCATCAAAATTCAATTTGTACCATCCATGTTGCAGGGGAGTCCATTTGGCTTCCATTCTCTTTTTCTTAGCCTCAAGACCACCAACCCCATAAACAGGGGGAATCTCCAAACCAGACTAGATTCTAGTCATCTTAGTATCCCACTCCACAAATCTCTTCTTCTGGTTGGAGCTATCTAAAACCCTAGTATTGACCACTTCCATTATTGTTGTTTCAACTTTTTTTGGAAAGGGACAGAGGGGGAGTGCTCGATCTTGAAAAATTCTTTTGTTTCTTTCCTTTAACAATTCCCAAATCAGAATTGAGGGGCTAATTAACCAAAGGCACAAAAATGTGGCACTATTGTTTAAGAGCCGCCAAGACTCAAAGAGGGCTCTAAATGTCATTGGGAAGCACCCCGACCCATCCCAGTTTTGCACATAGCCATTTCCAACTTTTTTGTTAGAATTGGCACTCGAAGAGGAGATGGTGTACATTTTCTTCTCCCTACTCGCATAGAGCACACTTGGAGGGCCCCAAGACGCCAAGTTTTTGGAATCTATCCAAAGTTAGGATTCTTTTCTGTACTGCCACCCACCTTCGGCAAACATGCTTTGTTCCAACAAAGGTGGATATGGATATCATTCTTCTCAACTTCGCACTCTAAAATCTTATACCCTTCTCTAGAGTTGTAATTCCTGTCCTTGGACAAATTCCATCTGATGGAGTCTTCCTTGTTAGTTATAAGAATGCATTTGTCCCTTAGGATGTCTCTTAGACTCTCTTTTTCTTTGTCTGAGATATTGATGTTGTCAAAGTCTTTCCAAACCCAACAAGGAGTAGCGATGGAAGACTTGAATCTAACATAGTCTCCCACCTTGGAACCCCACAATTCAGTAAGTTTCTTTTTGGCTTGAGGAAGGCATTTCAATCTATTGATAATCGGATCACCATCCCATGAGTCATCACCACCCCATGAGTCATACCAAAAAAGGGTAGATCTCCCATTTCTGATGTCCCAGGTTAAGTAATCTATTACCACACCTCTACATGCAGACATGAAGTTCCAGATTTGAGAGCCCAGGGAGAGAGAGGTAGCAGTGAAGATCCTCTCCTTATCCAAGTTGTCTAGATATTTGTTTTGCAGGATCCTTACCCACTTCTGCTGGGGTTGAGAGTAAAATCACTATAAACTCCTTTAATTTAACAAGCCTCTAGCATCTGGATGTAGAAGCAACATATTTTTTAAAGACATCCTGAAAGTTTTGAAATGTGGATTGTTTGTGAATTGGCTTGGCAAAGTAAGAAACCTGTCAATATTTTTGAAGATGTCTTGTATGCTATTACATCCCCTCTAACTTAAACATGTTTATGGCAATGAAATTATGGTCGTTATGTTAGTTGCAAGTAACTGCTTTTCATGAGAATGCAAAATTGAGGATAGAATAATTGATTTATATGTCGAGAATGGTCTAACCCTAGTCTTTTTGTCAAGTGGTTGCAGGATCGTCAACACTTGAGGGGAAAGGGAAATATCATCAGGGAGAGGTCTTGGTTAACAAAGGATCAATTTTATCATCAAACCTTGAGTCAGTGTAAGACAGTTGTATCGAAGTCATAGCCTTGGCCATAAGTAATTTAATTTAATTGTTAGAAAAGCAAGTCAATTTGAATTTTATCGTATATCTCCTGATGTCACATACAATATTTTGGAGCGCACCTTGGGAGATATTGTCATAAAATATTTAAGTTAAAAATTAAATGTCAATCTTCTAAAACGATGGTTAGATAATAAAGTTTAACTAAGAGAATTAAGGGGGAGGGGGGAGACGACGGTGTGGGGGTGAGGTGGTAACTTTCTTGCCATCTCTTTGGAGAAACGTTCAAGAAATGCAATTCATGCAGACACTTGAGGAAAGTCTTGTCTTGTTTGGCTTGGGGGGCAATCGAACATTCATGATTGGAGAGAGTTTGCTATCTCATCTTTTGGCATTCGCTTTCTCGAAGGATAAATCCTTTGTCAGTTCAACATTAAATTGTCCCACTACCTCTTTTCTTTTCTGGAAACTATTCTTGCAGTTGGCTTTCTTGAGATCGATATCATTTTCTCAAGCCACATAACTCTGTTTTGTCAATCCATCTTCTCACTCTGTCATCACCTCTCTTCCAATGTTTCCTTATCAGGCGTCGAACTTGGTTAAAAACCTTTGTCGAGCTTAGTATTGAAGCTTGGTTGTTAATTTTCAAGTCTCTTGTATCGGGTGGCAATATCTGGAATTCTTGAGCAATCGTTTCTAAACATTCTTAGACCGGAAAAGTTTGTTGTGGCTTCATCGTCTTGTTAGATTATTGAAGAGAAGTTTTTGGAGCCTTCGAGCTACCGACCGTCATATACAGGCATGTAGAAGGGTTTTTATTTTGTAGAAATTCTGCAACGAAAATATTTATTTATGTTTCTAAAATACCTTTGAGTAGGATGGAGATATCATTGAATGATTCGTCTCTTATAAGATTATTGAAAATGGGTCATTTTATTTATCTTTCTCTGGAGCATATTCGATAATAGACTCATTTGATATAATTCTGTGTTGATCATTAAATTAGAGTTTGAATTACCCTGTTTCCTTCATATCTGAAACTAAATGATGATCAAGTTATCTTGGAATCATTTGTGAAATATTCTACCTTGTCTTAACCGAATCCTCTCTTCTCTGCTCTTTAACATCTGAGCTGGTTTTAGTGCATTTCCTCTTCTTCTCCAATTTCTTTTGGCGTATCAATGTTTTAGATCTGGAAGAACCTCCATATCGAACTAGCCTTTTTCTATCTCTTTCTGTCTAATAAAAATTAACAGATTAAAATCTTAAAGAAGAGAAAGGTTTATGAGCCGAGTCTCCCTCTTTCTATATTACAGAAAGATATCAGCTTGACCTTAAAATAAGAGAAAAGATTCTGAACCAAGTTATATAAGCCTTGAAACTGTATTATCATGTCAAACAAGGGTGAGAGTGCTGACGGCACAGGTGTGCCTATTAACTATAAAATCCTTGGCCAAGGTACGATGCTAGATTAAGCATCTGTCAGCTATCAAGAACCAGATATACCATTGGTCAGAGTGATCTTTCAAGTTAAGAGTTACCTATAGTGAAGGATCAACCAGGAGGTATAGGTCCTTGACACCAGGCTCAGAGGCATGATGATAATGCGTGATCCTTTGTTGATTACCCTCGTGAAGGGACGGCTTTCTTCAATTGAAGAAACACGGGAGACTAGTAGGTCTTCGGCTGGGCGGTAAAGCCTTTGATGATATTCTTTTCCCTTTGATGGCAAAGTCAAGCTCAAGTAATTCAGCTTTTAGACTGTACTTTCTTGTAACCCTTTCTCTCTCTTAATTTCAGTTGAAAATACTTTAGCATGTTTACTTCGTAGCTGTAATAAATGCTCTTTTCATTCAAAAGTAAAGAAAAGTTAGTTATTGTTCTACTATGTTTTTAGTTATATGAAATCAGTTAGTTGTTTCTATAAGTGTGAATAAGTAACTAAGTAAAACAACTAATATCACTTCTTAATGAAACATTATATCAAGATTTAACAACAATTAACTAATTTAAAGCACATAAAATTTGAAAGCGTCTCACTGTTTCCTATCTCCAAAGATTTATTAAATCACAGAGGGCTCTCAGATTTGGTAAGCACTTGTGACTGTTAAAATGTCAATCTAGAGAATGGAATGATACTAAATGTAATGATCTACTTCTATATGGTGATTTCTAAATGATATTGATGCTACTATAAACTATGCTGTCATGAAAACTAATGGATGGAAGCTATAGTAATCTACGATGCAGCCATGATATTGATTCTACAGGTGCTATGATTGCTATTTCTTAATGATTTTATGCTGAATTGCTTGAATGCTAAGATGCTTGATTGCTTTTCTTGCAGAATAAGTTTGCACAAAGATGAGAGATCCATTTCCTATGGAAAAAGGCTGTATTTATAGATTCCCGACATCAATTTTGTGAAGAGGCAGCACAAGGAGGGCTTGGATTCAATCTGGAGAATTGAATGGTAAGAGATTGAGAAGCTTGAGCTGATCATGGGAATGGTTTCTCCCCATGAAAACATCATGCCAGATGATAGGAAGAATTAGAGGAAGGAGATTGAGAGATTGATTCCAATTTGTCTCCAAAGCTTTCCTGTGAAATGCCAGTTGAATTAATTTAGACATAAATTAGACATATAATATCTAATTTGATAAGTGAGTGAATAGAGGAAATTTGCCTTTATGCCTTTATTTGAATATTTTGGTTTATTCAAATTAGTAAAAGGGGATAAATAATTTAATAAAAAAAACTATAGAATTTGTTTATTAAATAAATATAGAAGGGATATGATAATTAAACAACAAAGTATTTAACCTTGTTTAATTAATTAAGATTGAATGATGTGATAATTAAATAACACAAACTATTGAAGTTGTATATTTAATTAAAATTGAAGAATAGAAGAATTAGAATGTGAATTATTTAAATAAATATTTCTATTTATTTAATAGTAGATGAATTTTATTATGATATTAAAATAAAACAAAGTGAATTTTGTTTATTTAATTTAAGACGAAAATAATAGAATAAAGATTGAAGAATTTAAGATGAACTATATAAATAAATATTTCTATTTATTTAATAGTAGATGAAATAAAGGTTAATTAATCAAATAAATCATATTTAATTAATTATATTCGCCAGACCATTTTTAGGTGTATAGAATTTCCTTTTCAGCTGAAACTGAAATTTTATAAGTTAGTTGAAAAATTGAATATGATGTCATTATTTGAAATTGTTTATTTTTTTCCGTTCAAAATGCAAAGTAAACCCTAGCATGAAAACAAGTTAGTTGCATTTCAGCTGAAAGCTAGTAGTTAGATTCCTTTCTTAAACTATAGAGCAGGTAGAGTGTTACACATGCTTAGTACATTATTCCCATTTATAAATGTTTGGGCAAAGAGGTCCAGTTCCTATTCTTAATATTGGCCTCACTATTGCATGTTTTTAGAGTGAAACATAATATTTTGATAAGTTTTAAGTTGCAAGCTTGTGTAATATTTTTTGGACTTATTGCATGATGCAAAATTTAAAAGAGAGATCTGGTTCCTGTTAATTGCTTGATTCTATAGTGCCCTTAAAAGATGTGGATACCAGTATCTGAATTAACTTTGGAAACTAGCTAAAACTTGATGTGCATCGGTGACAAATAACTCAAAAAGCAGCAGAAGCATGAAATATTTTTTGTGATTTCTTCCATAGCCAGATATTCTTTGTGGCTGCTTCTTGAGGGGCTTGTTTATTTATTTATTTTTTCTTTTGTGGAAACTATATTGTGTTGAGTGGATTGTTAGCTAAGTTTAGATTGTCTATCTTGCAGGCCACTCTTGCAGATTCATTTTTGGCTGATCTTGAAGACTTATCAGACAATGATGTGCCACTCAGTGTAAGTCTAGCTGAACTTTTATAAGTTTTGTTTTAGATAAACTAGTAAATACTAAATACTGTTTATTTCTTGGACACCAACACAAGAACTAATGGTTGATATTTTATATTTTCCATCTAAGCTCTGAATAATAGCGGTGCTTGTTTTGAAGTTTCAAGAGTTCTCAATTAAGTTGTGTACTGGCAGGACCATGAGAATGATGATGCAGGGGAGGAGGCTGAAGATGTTGATGATGAGATGGCTGATATTGAAACTCTTAATTATGATGATCTGGACAGTGTTTCAAAGCTACAAAAGACACAACGTTATATTGATATCATGCAAGTATGTGCACAATAAATACAGATAAATGAAATGAAAATAAGAAAAGTTTTATTTTGACACAGATATGGAAATCATATTTGCCTTTGGCTCAGTCACTTCCTCTTATATTTGCTTGTAAGTTTCTTAAAAAGTTTGTCATATTGTTGTACATTCCTCGGGCCAGAATAAGTTAGATAAACTCCCAACCATCCAAAGGCAGATGATAGTTGATATTTAGTTGAATGGTCAGAAATAAGAATGCTTTTTCTTGTTTGTGTATAAGGGAACCGTTTGTGAGAATCTTATTCTTCCTTAACAACTTAAATTCTTTAATGTTACGTTTGGATTCTACAAAATTACTCACCTAACTTCCACTTCCTGTGTAGATAAAAAGTACATTTGTTAATATGCAAAGATACAAATGAGCGAAGAAAAGAGGAAGTGAATTAAAGCCAAAGATAGATATTTATCTTCCATATTGGTGTCAATATGCAGAAAAAGCTGTTTATTTTCATCTAGTATATTCACAATAATGCCTGAGGAGAAAAATTGCTATGCCTTTAGTTTCAGATAAACCAATTACAAAATAGGAAATCCATAGAAGGCCTCTACAGCAATCTCTGGTTACAGCTTTGTGGAAGTCAATTATTTAAACCTTTGGTCTGTGTATATCTGTTCACACAAAACTAACTTTGGTTGATGTGTATTGATATTGATTTTCAGAAAGTTGAAGAAGCTTTGCATAAGGGATATGATATTTCGAGTAGTGGGATAGTGTTAGAAGATGAACCAGAGTATCAGCTAATCGTTGATTGTAATGCTTTGTCAGTTGATATTGAGAATGAAATTGTTATCATTCACAACTTTATTCGGGACCGTTACAGGCTGAAGTTTCCTGAGTTAGAATCTCTTGTACACCACCCAATTGATTATGCTCGAGTTGTAAAGAAAATTGGAAATGAGATTGACCTTACCCTGGTTGATCTTGAGGGTCTTTTACCTTCAGCTATTATTATGGTTGTTTCTGTCACGGCATCTACTACTAGTGGGAAGCCTCTGTCAGAGGAAAACCTTCAGAAAACATTGGATGCTTGTGACAGAGCTCTTACTCTTGATGTGGCAAAAAAGAAGGTTTTGGATTTTGTGGAGAGCAGGATGGGATACATTGCCTCCAATTTGTCTGCCATCGTGGGCAGTGCAGTAGCAGCGAAACTGATGGGCACTGCTGGAGGTCTCTCTTCATTGGCTAAAATGCCTGCTTGTAATGTGCAACTATTAGGTGCAAAGAAAAAGAATTTGGCAGGATTTTCCACAGCAACTTCTCAATTCCGTGTAGGTTATCTTGAACAAACAGAGATTTTCCAAAGCACACCACCTTCTTTGAGAATACGTGCATGTTGATTATTGGCTGCAAAGTCCACACTTGCAGCTCGAGTAGATTCATCAAGAGCTGACCTCACTGGAAAAGCTGGTCAAAACCTATGAGAGGAAATACGTAAGAAAATTGAGAAGTGGCAGGAACCACCTCCTGCAAAACAGCCTAAGCCTCTACCAGTTCCAGATTCTGAACCCAAAAAGAAGCGAGGTGGGCGCAGGCTGCGTAAATTTAAAGAAAGGTATCTTAAATCTGTTAGTAAGCATTGAGCAGTCAAGTTTTTTCTAACTATTTGATGAGGAAAATATTGGTGTAAATGAGAGTTACTAATTCTGATTGCATCTCAGATATGCTGTAACAGACATGCGAAAGCTTGCAAATAGGATGCAATTTGGTATACCTGAAGAAAGCTCTTTAGGTAAGAAATTAGATTGTCTTTGTATGAAAATTCACACAAGGAATATGTTTTAGCTTCTCTTTTATTTCTTAATTTACAATCAGTTTAAATTGTTGCAAGGGTTGATGATTTATACAATTTTAAATTTTAAATGCAATATCATATTTTTCAGATATGATTTATAATTTGTAAGCGAAAAATAGTAAACAAGTAAAAGTGAATATCATTCATAGCTTTGCATTTGAACTATTAGCTACTCTTACACCTTATTAAGAGAATGTTTTTGGTTATAATTATGGTATTTTCTTTCCTTTTGAACAACAGGAGATGGTTTGGGAGAAGGATATGGTATGCTAGGGCAAGCTGGAAGTGGGAAACTACGAGTATCAGTTGGGCAAAACAAGCTTGCAGCTAAAGTGGCCAAAAGGTTATTAGATATTCACTTAAAACTTTCATTCCCGTTTCATGTTTTTTGAATGAGCTATATGCAAAATCTTAAAAGTTAAATAGAAGTTAATAGACTTGTATCCTATGATACACCTATTACACAGGGATGTGTCCCTGGGGTTTTTCTGGCCATCCCTGCCCCTGTGATGTTTCAGGGATGTAGGGATGCATCAGAAATGCCCCCGGACTTTCCCCTCTACCTGCCTGTCCAGAAGTGTCTCTGAAATGGTTGTCTGCAGTCCAGAGACATCTGCAGCTGTCCCCAGACAGTGGTCACAGTTTAAAAAAACCTCAGTCAAATGTTCTGAAATGAATTTGTGATCAATTTGGGGATGCTTTACAGTGTTCTATAACTGGAGATGTTATACAGTGTTCTGGAATGCAACCTTATTATTAAAATTGAACATTGAAATCTTGACTCCCTTGTTGAAGCTATGCCCATACACCACAACCTGGCTTGAACTTTTATTCCTTATCACTGTCATAATATTACTAGTACTAATAATGGTTGTGAATATGATGTCATCATGGCTGAAAGTTGAAACCAAAAAATTCTACAATGTGGCAGAAAAAGGTCCATAAACCTGGTTATATGTTTCCCTCTGTATTGTATATGAGATTTTTCAGTTCATATATAGCTGTAATTTGTGTGTGGTTAAAGTGACTTTGTATGCATCTGAGGTTGTGCTGCTATGCCTCATCAGTAATGGAGTACTACAGGGATTTTAATGTCAAGGATATTGCATTACCAAATTACACTAATACCATGGTTGCCAGTTGTCTAAGCATTAAAAACCCTACTCCAACCAAAATGTAGAGAGAGAGAGACATGGTTACCAACTTAAGAAAATGCTCAATTGAGATTGTGCCTGAATATGGAGTATACTGTTTATCTGATTTTATTGATCTTGTCATTTTGTAGTTATGCCTTTTGGCCTTTTGTTGTATATGCACATTGACAATGAAAACTCAAAAGATAGCAATGAAATTTTGTTAATTTATATGTCAACTTATCTGAATTCACAACTTAGCTCTAATGTAATGTAATACAATTATATAATGAATATGATGACTGCCTTATCATATGAATAATTGAATTTCCTATATTTTAAAAATTTACCTATTTTTTAATTGCCATCTACCCAAAAAAGGTATCTCAATGTCTCATCCTTTGCTGTCCCAAAATGCATCCCTGCATTTCCTGCAGTTCTTGTCCTGGAAACACCATGGAACATTGGCTCTATTGTTTTGTATGCACTCTTTTGTGAATGGAAGAGTAAACACTCTTCTTTAGTCTTATACGTGATTTTTTATGGGATAGTCTAACCAAGGTTATCTTTGTTTTTAGTTATATTGTCATTGGCTAGCCTAGACTGATGCCTGATGTGACATTACAGATTTAAGGAGAAGAGTTATGGAAGCAGCGGTGCAACTTCAGGGTTAACATCAAGTCTGGCATTCACACCTGTTCAGGTTTGTAGTCAAATTCAATTTGTACAATTTTGAGGGCAAATGAGTGACCTCTGCATATATCCTTTGCTATATCTTTGCTGGTCTCTTTCTCAATTGTCTGACTATGATTGCTAGAAGCTATTTGATTTGGTATTTTGATCAGATTTTATCTATATGGTTATTATCCAGCAATTTTCTAATCTTAGTTGTTCTGAATTATATCTTGAAGTCAGGAGTGAGTATTTCATTGTTATTGTGGCTTAAAGTTGATAAGATTTGTTCTTCTTTGTGTTGCAGGGAATTGAACTAACAAATCCAGGCACATGGAGTCTACCTTGGAAGTGGGACACAGAGTACCTACTTTTCAGAAACAGGAACCTTTTCAAAGATCAAAAGGACATAGAAAGTACAATTTTGGCCTGTGTGTTCATGTTGCATTATAGTCATGTCATAGATTATTTTCACTTCTCAGTTCTGGGAGATTAATCATACATTTTGATCACTACAAGTGGTAAAGAATGTGACATTATAATTTGGCAGAACTTTGGAATTGTATATTTTACTTCATAATAGATGTCTTTGAGGAAAACCATCAGTAAACGCACCCAATTCATTGTTGTCTTTGTTCTTGTTGTATCTTCTATAATATTCTCAGTAACTGTAAGTAGTCACCAATACCATCACTCTTTTGATCAGTTTTACTGCAGGGTGTCCAATACATTAGTGTGATTGTCAGCAAACTTTTTGAGTGCAGCACAGTAATGTCCAACCATGGGAGAGGGCCTGGAGAAGGTGAGGAAAGTGTAGTTGAGGGTTGGCTGATGATAGCCAACTGCCTAGTTGAATGGCCAGCCTAAGAACAGTGCCATTATCACCTGCACTGCAATAAATCTTCCTGTGGCACAATCATAGTTGCATCTTTGTAAGCAAATGACTAGTACATAATAAATGAGAGAAAAATAGTCCTGATTTTGTAATCTTGTTAGATGGAAATTTCTTATAGCGGAATATTGTTGTACTTTATAGTGTGATTCTGAGACTTTTGTCAGGTTCATGACATAAGTTCTGTAAGGTATTATGTTATTTTGTGTGAATGTTTACTTTGGATTAAACATTTATATATGTTTGTGGTGGAGTTGGTCCACAAATTAATGTATAAATTTATAATTGTTTTTGTATGTCCACAAGTCAATGCTCAGTACCATGTACTTGGTTCAAGAGCTTATGCTTGTTACCATTTTATATAACTATGTTCCACCAAGTTTTTGGGATGGGGACAGAGATGGTGATGGCAAGGTATGGGGGATTGTGTTTCCAGGATGGAATTTTTGGGAGGTCATTTTTTAGGGGATGACAGGGGATGGCTAGCAAAAAAATATAAATATATAAGAACTTCCAAATTTTCATTTCATAACATTGATAAGACATTCTTCATATACATTAGAGAACCTTAACACATAACATTAGAGTTGAATTGAGATTTCACTTGATAGTTGACAAATGAAATAACAAAATTCAATTGCTTTCATTGTCAATGTGCATATATATTGTATAAAAATTATAACAAAATGTACAAAAGCTGTGAGTATCAACTACAAAATGACAAAAACATAGAAAAATGTTGGTGCTCCTAATCAACATCCGCTAACATTATATTAAGATTCAGAGTCAAAATTTAAGTTATTGCCACTATGAGGGACTACTTCATCCAATGGAACCATAAGTAATCCCTCTTATGTCTCCTTGTCAACTTGTGTGGCATCTTTGGGATCAACATCCTAACACATGGTTGGAGTTTGATGATACTTAGGGCTTTGTTGATCTTAAAGTAACAAGGCACTATGCACAACCACCAATTTCTCCAATTATTAAGAGTTAAGCCTATTCCTCTTGATTAACTAAATGAAGATGTAAGTGGGGTTGGGATGTAGTGCCTCTTGTGGGTGTTTGGGGGCAAGGTCCCTAGTGGGGTTGAAGGACAGAACCTTTGGTGTTCTCCCTGTCACTATATAGGGTGGGGTTGAGGGGTGAAGCCCTCTCCACCAAGTCCAAATTAAAGCCTTTGGGACCACACAAACCTTCAAGGTGTATGCCGTTTTTCATACTTTTATTGTTTTTAAGTCAATGATGTGATTTTGATGCTCACTCGCCATCTTTTTGTTACCATTCTTTTCTCTTCTCACAAATTTTCTCCGTCTTTGCTTTCTTCTTGACAATATGGAAAATGGCAAAACGAGTTTGTTTTTTCTTTTTAGTTATTAGTGTGGCTTTTTCAGATTTTAGGTTGATGTAAGAGGGTGTGGGGGTACTTTTGGGTTCCCCATCCCCCCTTTTTTTCCTAGTTTTGTGTGATTTTAAAATTGTATTTTATGTTGAATGCATTGTAGGTGATGGCTAGCTGTTACCTACCATCCCTTGGCATTTCTTGTCTCAAATTGGCCGCTCCCTAGTGGTTTTTGTTGTTTTCTAAAAATCAGTTACAAGGAAGGGACGTTTCCTACCCATCCCGTGCACCTAAAATGTCCCTTATAGAGATGTGGTCAAATATACAGGGGACTTGTCCCTAGATTACATAGTTGCATACACTTGGACAAACATCCTCCAATTGTTGGTGATGAGCTTGGATATGGTTAATCTCTCTCTAATGTGGATGTGTTTAATTTCTTGTATATGTTACCAAAGCAGGATAACCTTATGGGCAGTCATTTTTCAGATATAATAGTAGGGGTTCTATAGGGGCCCCATTCTTGAAAATAAGCTTTGTACAAAGATACATAGTTATACCATCTTAATCGATAACAAAGACCCATCATAGACACAGCAACGATCAGATTGACACAACTGACAAAAAGCAACATGAACTAGCCCATGAAACATAAATCTACACTTTTCTAGCCCTTGGCACTCACTTGGGATAGAGGGGAAGTTGACACATTCTGTGCAATCTCTTCCACCCATTGCTCCTCTACATGCATCCGGCAACCTCTATGATATCCAGCAAGTAAGGACATCTAACACTATGACATACCTCCCTTCTATGAGGACACTTGTAAATTGAAGGACCACAAAACACAGCTATGGTGCAATTGCTGTTGACCTCAAGCCTTCAACAGTGGTGATACACGTGTGGCCCAACAAAGACTTTACTCATATCCTCGCAAAAGGCCCCATTGAATAGTCAATTCCTACTGCAACTCAGCAATGACATTGGAGTCGCAAGAGTTAGCTTTCCATAATTGAGGGGGTCCACCATGGGAGCCTAATCCATCTGCATGGTATAAAAGTTGACAGTTTGATAGTAGTAATTACTGAAAAGTGGCTGTTTAACTGACTGCAAAAAATGCCAGAAAAGTGCAAAGAATCAAAATGTAAATATCCTTAACACTTGTAGTGGGTCTAATGCCCCAGTTACCTAGCATAGAATCATCGAGCTGCAGAGATGGTTGTCTGGTATTGTACCTTGTGTATTGGCAACAATGGAAAGATTGATGCAGTTTTACTATTTATGTGGTGGAAACCCTTTGGCAACTTGATGCATAATAAATGGTGTGCAGTAGTGAATTTGGCAAGCAACTACTTGGTGTTTGTGGTAGAAATGTGGAATTTTGATATAAAGGTAAAGGTAAATTTAAAGGCTGTTTTAAAGATCACCACCAAGTGAGAAGAAAATCTCCTATAGCCTCCACAATGGGTTCTGTTTTCGTAATTTTTTTCATTTACCTTTATATATTTTTCAAATGATTTATATGCGTACCTTCAGCACTGAGTCTAAACTCAAGGTGCTCTCACATAAATCAAAGGATTTGTGGCCCTAATTTTTTCCAAGCCCATTAAGAAATGGTTATATTGATACCATCCACTTAACCAAGAAGGATCTACATTATCACAGAAGGTGTGATTTATTTCAAGGTTATTCACGCTGGCAATCATTTTCTTCTCATATGCAAGCCTTCTCTCACATTTTTGTTGATTTTTCTCAAGAATTTTGTGTCGACTTAATTTGAAACCAGTTTTGCTAATGGCCTGTCCCTGAGATGCTCTTTGTTTTGCATTATGCATAAAGCAAATACCTGGGAAAAGATTTACTAGAACAGTTACATGGAGCAGAGGAACCTAACAAGAAAATCTGTGTAGGAAATGTTTACTTGAGATTCTGAGAAGAAAATACTTTTCCTCAAAATGAATAATGATGTCGTAATGCAAGAAATAGATGAGCGGAGTTTCTGAAAGGATCATGGAGGATGTTAGGTGGAGATGTACCTGTGATGATTTAATTTAAGAGGGGAATAAATTCAGTGGATTATTTAAACTGGTTCAGTGGTAGCAAGGAAAATTGCGATCACAGAATTAGAGGTAGAGATTCAGTGGTAGCAAGGGAAAATGTGATTACAGAATTAAAGGTGGAGGTTTGATGGTAGCAACTTTAGATGATTGACTTTGTCAGACCTGAAACATTTGATGCGGAGGCTATGATAGATATTATCAGTTCATTCTTTATAGGTGATAGCTGTATGCGATAGGCTAACAATGTTGGATAGGTTTGGATGCAGAAAATGGGTTAATCAGTTAAAAAATGGTGCAAAAATCGATAATATATTATCAAATTTGGATAGGCTAACAATGTTGGATAGGTTGGATGCAGAAAATGGGTTAATCAGTTAAAAAATTGTGCAAAAATCAATAATATATATTATCAAATTTCCTCCAATTTAAAAGGGACAATGGAAAAATTGGATCATTATGAAGAGAAACATAATATTGAAAAAAGGGAAGTTGCGATCAGATGGAAAACAGTACATATAATTTTATTTGTTACAAAATTCTAAGGAAATTTATTTATATAATGAAGGTAATTACTGTAATGATTTTCTGCAATCATCAGAAAATTAGGTTTGGAGTGATGAATCCCGTATTCATACCCATTTGGACATTTCCTAATGACTGTTTAAAATTTAATATATTCATATGCCTAGTCATATATTCATGTACTGCATTTAGAATGCATTAGTATACTATTTGCAATGTCTCCTGCTGAATACATGATTATCTTTACAATCAGTAAAATTTCTATGGAGGCTTTCCAAATAGATCTTAGTTTGGACTCATGGAGAGGCATTTTGATGTTGTATCAAGCAAAATCATCAAATTAGAATTTTTGGCACAAGGCATATTGCAGAAGGCAAGTCAGTGACTATTGATTCCAGAGGAAGTAGTGAAGCTGGTTTGAGAACTTGTCTACATCTACAGTAATCTGAATATCAGTACCATGAGAACTTGATGGGGATGCTTAAGTTTTTCTCTATAGAGGAATTATGAGATAACAATAATTTGAGTTGGGCTATGGTGGATGTGAATGCTGTACAGAGAGGTCTTTCAAAGTTTTAGGTCATGGAACTCATGTTAAGGGTTGCATTAGCGGGTCATTCCTTAATAGCATAATAGACATGAGACCATTGGAGGAGACTGAAGAGCTTGATGAATTGAGGGAGTGGCTTCCTGAAAGGATACAGAGAAGAAGTGAAGTCTGATTTTTCAATATCCTAAATAATTTTTTTGAGATGCGGGGATAATATATGTGGCAATTTTGTTTGAATGGATAAATCCCATTTCCTTTTCGCCTGAGGAGTCCCTCGCTTGATTGAGGACTGGATCCTCAAGTGAAGAGATGAGATTCATTTGGTGAGATAAGATTCATCCCGAACCCCATTCCAGCCGGTTGAGCCAGATCCATTCCGGTTCCGAAAGATTCCCCTCTCTCTATATGTGGCAATTTTGTTTGAATGGATAAATAGGGGTGTCTGTAGATTCCCTACTGTGTCAAACATCCAACCAAACACCAATATTCACGAACAAAATATTATATTTTATCAGAAGTTTTTGTTGTGACATACTGTTCTAAAATTTCTGCTACAGAAGAGCTGATTAGAAGGACCAAAACTAATTAATGAAAACTAGATGGCCAGGAGCTCCTACCAATACAACAGTAGCTTATCTAACTAATTGAAAGTGAAGCCGAAAGTGGGATGACCATGCAACAGCTTGAAGCTCCATTTCATTGCAGTAAACAAATCAGCACCTAGCCGGCTGGGGCAAAAAGAGAAGCCGTGGAGACAACCACCAGTTAGGGATGCACAGGGGCATATCTGGCCTTCTGATCTTGGCCTACCGCATCTTCTCCAAAAGGTGTAGGGATAGGACAACTCGGATGCTCATCTTTAGTGCATTTCTGTTGGGGAAGATCTGATCTTGGATGATGAAGCTGCACCATAGCCTTTCAACAACGTTCTTTTTAAGCCTGATTCATAGCCAATTGCTAGCCACTGAGATTAAAAACCTTTGATGTGGGACAAGTGTGAGACACTGAATTATTCAAAAGCCTTTTAATAAGTATGGAACATGATGTTATGCAGTAGTTGCTAAATACTCATTTTAGTATTACTAGTCATGCTTTTCTCCTATCTCTTGTGGGTATATGTCAACCTTTTTCTCCTATGTAAACATGGTGAATCATCTTCACGAGTTTGATTAATTGTTTTGTTAGTGCGAATAGATTTCCACGATCCATGAAGATTATTGCTAGAAGTTTCTGGATTAGATTGTGTCAATATTTTTTTGCATCAACGTTTCGGATCACTCTGTGATCCATCATCTTGGTCTGCAACTATTCATTTTCTTCCTTATGCTCTCGTCTACATCCTGATGATGGATCACAGAGTGTGATCCGAAATGTTGATGCAATAAAATATTGACACAATCTAATCCAGAAATTTCTAGCAATAATTGTTTTGTTTTTCAGTCATTCACAGTTTGTGTTTGTTTTATGTGTGCAATTGTGTATATCTACTACAGATCCGTCCTAATTACTAATCAGCATACAGAACATCCACAACACAGACTAACTTGGATCAGCACAAGTCAAATTTAGTCTCACAGCAGGTTTCTCAGCACGATTAATAATTTAATTGCATTAATGTTGGAGCAAGATACCAGTTGATGGTGAGAAGTAAGAACCATATCCTACGGAAAGGACAAGAAAGGATGGCAAAAAAATGTATGAATTATCCATTGACATAGTCATGGAGAGAAGTGGATATTATCTCAATAGAATGACAATGTTAGAACAAGAAACTAGGCACATGGATTAAATGGAGTAGATATAGTGTCTTTTGCACAATTTGTTAGCCCAAGACGCCTCTAGGCCCATCTGAGCCTGGAAATCTAGCAACAAAACTAGGTGACCCAGCCAATAGATTGATGAACAAACAAACTTTATAACCTAAACCAACATTTAGATGGGCATTGTTCGCAAGTATAGAATTGAACAACTTGTTCGAAGTACATACTATGTGGAGATTCCATGTATGAGGGTAAATTTAATGCAGATAAGATAGACAATTGGCTTTGCTTGTTAGGGAGTAATATGGTGATGCAACTGTATTTAGATATGTAGAAGATTGCATATGAATGCCTTAAGATGTTAAGAATGGCACAACCCTGGTGGGAGAATTTGTGCAACCATCAACACCAGTGTTATAAACCAGTGCAAGATGAGGGCAAATTTAAACAAATGAAACAATTTTTTAACATCCGTCCAGACAACAAAAGCACCCAATGAGAACTTGGTAATTTACAGCTGAAGGAAACTTTGATTCCAAGTCCGGTTCTAGTGGCCAAATAAGTATCATATCAGAGAGTTGGGTGAAGCAATTTGGTCCGGTGACATCTCTTTTTATCGCTGTATGATGGTTGAGCACAAACAATGATGAAGTTATTAATTGACAGTGCAAAGTGATATATTGAATCATTTTGAGTAAAGTGGTGAAACTGAATGTGGCATTTGGGTAGCAGTTGTGTTTGGGACTGTGATGTTGTATTCAAGAAAGTATCTGATGAATAAAATTTATTTAGGTCTAGAAATTTAGTTACATACTACAGAGTGACAGCCTTCTGACGAATCTGACCCAACTGCTCAAGCCAAGATAGTTGTGTACAATTGGAGAGGATTGCTTCTATTGAAACTCCCATTAGATGAAAAAATGCATGAGTGAAAGTATTCGCAAGATTCTGGTAGTAGTTCTCAATTGTCAGAGAAATAAATAAATAAATTATATTAATGTCCATGGGTGACCAAGAACACGTGAGAGAGATTAAGGCTTGCCAGGCAATCTGGTCTAGCGATATCATATCTTTTTATTACTGCACAGGCTAGGATTATTTAGCACAAACATTGATGAAGTTATTAGTTGACAATGCAAAGTGAAGAATTGAATGTGGCATTTGGGTAGCAGTTGTGTTTGGGAGAGTGATGTTGAATTTAAGAAAATATTTGATGAATAAAATTTAGTGAAGTATAGAAATTCAGTTGTGTACTTCAGAGTGAGAGTCTCCTGACAAGTTTGACCCAACTGCTTAAGCCAAGATATCTGTACAACATTCAGGAGGCTTGGTTCTATTGAAACCCCCATTGGATGTAAGAATGCATGAGAGTAAGAAGTCACAAGATTCTGGTAGTTCTCACTTGTTAGAAAAAGACAAATTATATTAACGTCCACGAGTGACCAAGAATATGTGAGAGCATTTCTTGATGACTATGTTACCAGGTTCTGCAGGGTGCCCTGCTGTACACGAACCAATTTGGATTGGGTTTGGATCCCGGGCCACATACAACTATGGTATGTCTCGAGCCTGTCCACTCGGCCCAGGTACATCCCAGACATATTTGGGCTGAATGAACAAGCCTGGGTAGTGTTGACGTGTGTTTTATGACAACACCAATACAAAATAAAGTGTCCAACGGTCACTCTATTCCCTCTTGATCAAAGTGTTCCGCATGCTAAGATTGCGTGAAAGTTCATGCATTCAACTCCAAGGTTCCTTTTATTGCGAATAGACTCAGTTGGTTGATGTGAATATGATGGGTATTCCAAGGGGACTTACGTAATTGTTCGATTTTGTCAAGCAGATGAAGGGTTTTGACTATGATGCTCTGGTATTTGAACTGACCGGGAAATACTAAATTTGAAGGGAATAGGGATAAGGAGTCTACAATCTATCTCTAAAGATGGAATGCGAGGACAGGCTTTAACAATCTTCAAACCAAACTTTGTTTTGTCTCCCCTTCGAACAACTCTAACAAAGTTGGTGCAATCTTCAAAGGATGGATGAGATGTTCAAATTGTGATTCAACGTGCGCACCCCTTCACAACGAAGCAAGTGGACACACAAATCACAACCGAAGTTAGGTGCTGAAATTCCAGTTGACCACGTAGGGGCAAACTTACCGTCAGCAAGCCTGCTAGTGGTATGGATACAAGAAGATTTGCTCAAACCAACGCCACATTCCACAATTAACACTACTTGCATAAAAACAAAGTCTACTTTACTCTACTCTACTTGAATTGGAAAGACGAAAAGATCTCGTCAACTGCCCACAATGCAAGATAAAATCACCAATCAATGAGAATCCTTATATTATGAGAGTCTTACACAACAATCTTTTACAAAAACTTTCAAAGGGAAAGTCTTTCTTTCCTTTCCAAACTAAGCTAACTTTTAGCTCTACTTTTAACTTCTATCTAGCTCAACTCTATCTCTGATTTATGTCTAACTCTGATATCTAATTCATTACAAATGAGAGGGATACCCTTTTTATATCTAGCCCAGTCCAGTGGACAACTTAGATTCAAATACAATAGAAGGCCCAGATTGAGCCACCTAAGCCTTGATTAGGGTTTTTGCCCTAAAAACCGCCATTGAGAGGAGTGGGGCAATGAATGCGCTGAATATTCTCCACTCCTCATCAATGAACCACTATCTGCCGTCAATGCACATCGTCCCTTTCAAGAAGATCATCATCCAGAAGGGCGTTTCCTTTCTCCTTCTCGCTGGCTGCAAATCTGATGAACCTGGCCAATACTGCCTCAATTTCTTGATCCGAAATGGGAGGAATGTGATCCAGCTGGAACTCCAAAACTGTAACTGTTTGCCCATGCCGGGCACAAGATTTCTTCCAGGCAACAAGGGCGTCCTGGGTGTTCTGAATAATACTGGAGAATGTAGAAGTGTTCTCAAAGTCATCCTGTGTGAAGGTCTTCACCTTAGAAAAGAATGGTGTTAGTCTATTCTTCAATCCATCTGCAGTTACCTCTTCAGAAGTCAACCTTCTGGCAAAGATTGCCTCCAACGTGTTGAGGACCCATCCAAGATATTCGTCATGGTCTTTTTGACCCTGACAGAATCTGTTTGTGATGCATCGTAGAACCCTCGGCCTGTGACCACTAAAGAGTACCATCCAGCGAAATCATATCTATCCCCCTGTTGAATATCTAATATAACAAAAGGTTGCTCAACCTCAGCTTCTATCTCATGCACTTCTCCCCTGCCTTCGTTTCGACAAGGCTCATCATCATCAATAGGCTCAGTGTCTCCTGAGCTCTGGGCATCCTGATCTGAAGTGGCATCATCCTCGAGAGTTGCCTCAATCTCCTACTGAAACTAAGTATCCGTGGTCGTCCTCTCGTCTGTCTCTTGTTGATTTTCTTGCTGATTATCTTCTCAGGGCATGTTGATGCTCTGGCCCACTAATTCTCTACGAGGTGGTTGGCTTGCCACTTGCACTACTTGCTCTACATCCAATCTCTCCCTTTGATCAGCAAATAGCGATACCTCCCGCATACTCGGAGAATGCGCCCGAGATGGTGTATGTGAGGACTCCTCAACTCTCAAAGGCTCAGGCTGAACTGGCTCTTTCCCTCTCGGCTCTGGAGTATGATCCACCGACCTTCTCTGTCTAGCTGCTGGCAATTTGTGATCTCCCATCAAATTATATGTAAGGGGAATTGATCTTCCCTTAAATCGGCTGACATGCCTCTCTACCCAACTCCGTGTAAATGTTAAGATGGGGATACATAGTGTATCCAAGTCGGTAATCTCTGGCTTCGACCAATCTGGGAGTGGTAGAAGAGTATCTCACTGTCTCGTAGTCAGCCTGTACAACGTTTATGTTTTTTCAATCTGATCTGGCACGGGGGCAATCTCGCACTCCTTGATCATTACCAACGGTATCCGAGAGAACATTCTCTTCCTAATCTTGATCTCATCCACTGCACTGGCCCAAAAGTCTTCGATCTGTGCCTTATGCTTGAACTCTTCTGACAATATCCATCTGATGTTCCTGTGGGGATCGTAGTGGTGCTTGCTAGTGTGGTAGGAAAGGTGGAAGAATTGGAGCTCATTTTCTGCCTCCCTAGCTGCTTGCAGTGATGGGCAGATTTCATCTGAATTCCCCATCGTGATTGGGAATCCAAGTCCACCTTTTTTCTTCTTTTGAATCTTATCATAGGTAGTAAATTGCCTAGATACTTCCAGCATCACTATTCTGTTGGTGGGATACCGGGGCAATCTCTAAGGATAGGAAGAGAATCCTTGCAGCCTTATGTAGGTAAACTTCGGAAATTGGATAAACCAACACCCGAACTTCTCAATCAACTCTTGTGCTTCCTTGGATATTCTATGATGGGTTCTTTGCTGCAAGGTCCTCGTTATATGCATAGTGAAGGCGTCATTGACCCTTTTGTAGTTGGTGGTGCTTGTCAGATGCAACTGTGGACAAACCTCATGTATCTTGAATTGATGGGAACCGCACCCAATTGGTTCTTTATAGGAGATTCCCCTATACTTCGTCATGCGAGCCAACATATAGACAATATAAGAGCCCATGTAAAACGTTTTCGTTCTCCTCACACCACGGAGTTGCTCGTGTATGCTGTCACTGATCAACAGTGCCCAATCCATGTAATCCTTGCCCTCTAGTACCAAGTTGACATAATAAAACATCCAAGGTTCAAAGATGAACGCTTGGGGGCATCCTCCAACTCTGCTCAACATCATTATCAGATCACCAAACTCCTGTCTCAAATCTTCTGAGATTATCTGTTTGGGTAATTTTGTACGAGTTGGCTTGGGTTTGATCATCCACCTGGTATTTATCAAATCAGCACACCTGTCCGTTGTGGACGAATACATTCTTTCGGCCCTTTCCCTTGTTTTATAGATCATCTTCTCATGAATTAGAATCCCAAATGCTTCTCCGATTGCATCAGGTGTCAGGTTGGCCATTATCTTGCCATTTGGCGAAGTGATTGTCCTCTGCTTTGTGTTGTAATGGTGGGCGCATTCCATGATGAGCTCTGGACACCGGATAGTTGGTGGAAAACTGGCAGTTGCGTACAGTCCACTCCTAACAATATTGTGCGAAGTCACTGATGGGTGATGGCCTCCTGTCCCCATTATCCTTCTTCTGAATGCCTCCAGGTTGAACAAGCCCAAGTTTGTGTCAGCCAGCTTGCCCAACTTTGATGAAAATTTTGATTTCAGCAAGAAGGACTTGCTCAACTTCCTTGATCACTGCTTGTCTTGACGTGTTTGCTTTTGCGGATTCAGTGTGGTTGTTTTTGCCTGTAGCTCTTCTGCTTGATTCAGCCATTCTGCAAGGAACAAAAGCTATTAGAAAACAAGATTTTAAAATAATAAAATAATCACCATTGAGGCTGTCAGCAGATTTTTTAAATAAAAAGGATGCAACACTTCGTCACTTTCGGCTGCAAACCTCAACACTCTTGTTCACTTCAACGTTTTTAGAAGTCTCTGTGAAACTTCTGTACTTTCAGTAGTTATGAAACTTCTCTTTTCAAGTTCGCACTTCTCCTCCAAAATGTACTTTCAGCAACTTGTTTGCTTCTCTTAAATTCGTATTTCAGCAAGCTTGGAAATTTGTACTGCAGCGATTTCCAAATGTCTAGACTCAATTCCGTACTTCAGCAGGCAAATGAAACCTCCTCACAAAGTCGTGCCTTGCAACTGCAGCCTCAAGACTCTAAATTCGAATTTCTTAGCAACCTCAAGACCTCTCAGCAACTTGGGACTTCTTCACAAATTCATACTTCAGCAGCTTTAGCAACTCCAAACTTGCTTAGCCATGCCCCAGTCAGCTCAACCTCTTGCCAAGTCTCACTTCTCAGCAACCTACAGCTTCCTTCACAATCTCAAATTCTTCAGCAACTTGAGGGTCTTCTATCTCTGCAAACTCGTACTTCAACTTCAGAAAGTGCTTTGCATTCAGCAACTTGTGAGAAAATATGGAGAGGACTCAGAATATTATAGCCAGGTCGAAATCCAGCAAAAGCTATACTTAGCACATTTTTGAATTCATTTTCCCTCTCTTTTCCAGTCGTAACACTTGTCACCTGATGCATCAGAATCTTGAACTTCTAGAAGTATGAATTTCATCACCTCTGCACAGGCCTGCTTCATCATATTTGCTTCCTTTTAAAATACTAAATCACTTGCTCCTTTGAACAATTTTAATTCATTTGGCTAAGTCATTTTTATCTCATCCTTGCCTTGGCAGAATTATCCAGTTCAATCCTCCAGTGAAACACTTTAGTAACCTCATTCATTTTATTTGTTTTCCTTAGAGAAATTCTTCAAATTTGCCTTAGGAATTTTATCAAAAGACACCGGGCAAAAATATCCACCAAAATGATGTGAGCAAGGCGTGGAACAAGTTCAAACCATCTCACAATCGACAACGTTCAATACCTAGAAGAAAATTCTTTTCAGAACTCATCGTTGTCATGTGTATTCGGATGAAGGGGTACTTTTAATTTTTATTATTTTAAAATAATAAAATGGCTAAGGTTTATTTCTCTTCACTCCGGACGTCTCCCACACCTGCAATCTCCAGTTTCTTTGCCTTGGCATTTTTCTTTGATTTTCTCCTGAAGAATTTTCCCTCTGTCTGGCATACCTCATCTTGCCTCTGGAAGTTTTAACATCACCTCCTAGGCGTATTTCTCATTTTCTCCTTAGAAAATGCCTTAGAAAATTTAAATTTAATCATCTCACCCTTGAAGGGCGCATTGGAGCATGCCAACTTCCATTTTATCCTTTTCTACGCTTTAGCAATTTTTTTCGCCTTAGGAAAGATTTCTAGGACATTCATTTTAGATTACCCATGAGAGGCGTACATCACCTTGTGCATCAACTTTTCCCTATGCGCATATCACATATGGAGGGGGAAAATTATATAGCCTTAGCATTTTTCAAAATCACGCCACCCCTACCTTTACCTTTGCCTTAGGCGCATATAGCACGTGGAGCAGGAAAACACCTTGGGCGCAAATCACACATGACACTTCCACTCTAGGGCGCAAATAGCCTAGTCAACCTCCACCCTTGGGCGCAAATAGGGGTGTGAAGAGGAATTTCCCTAACCTTAGCGCATTTCCTTTACCTTTCAACGTTTTATCTCATGTGGCCACCTTGGGCACATTTGCTATGGGGAGGAGGAACTTGAAGGCGCATATGAGGAGTGGTGAAGGAATTTCCACGCCCTTGGTGACCCTTCACCTTCCTTGGGCGCATATTGCATGGTGAGCTTCCACCTTTGGGCGCATATTGCATGGTGAGCTTCCACCTTTGGGCGCATTTTGCCTAGGCAAAGGAAAGCGCCAACATTCAGTGACCTTTCACCTCCCTTGGGCGCATTTAGCCTAGTGTGCTTCCATTTTAAACCTTTGAAGACGCATTTGAGGGTGTGTGAGGGATTTTACTTGCCTTAGTGAATTTTGCCATGCCTTTACCTCATGTGGGCGCATTTGACCCCTGCTCAAGGAAATTTTGGGCGCATTTTGCTTATGCTGCTTCCATTTCAACCTCTGAGGGCGTATTTAGCCCAGTATGAAGGAAATTCCACACTTAGCAATTTTTACACCTCTTTATTCCTTCTGGGCATACTTCATGTGTCTTCATGTCAGTTACCTCTTATAAATTTCCAACTCCCTAGCCATGCCTTGGCCTTCTATTTTTAGCAAACTCGGAGAAATTAGGGTTTCCTTGCATTTCATCCCGTTCTGAGCTGGAGCAGGCGTGGTTGTGCTTCCACTGACTTCGCCACTTTCTTTATATCCTTTGTCCACGCTGGTATGCTATTTTTAGCCATTTGCTATTTTTAGCAAACCCTAAAATTGATCAATTTTTGTATCTCCGTTTGCTCTGAAATTCGTTCCACTTGTTCTCGATGCTGTGAGTGATCCGTTCACACTTGCCTCTGGCACAGTACATGCTATTTATAGCCATGAGATGACTTACTAAAAATAGTAAGTATTCAGATTGTGCTCAAATTTTGCCAGTAGACAGCCTGAAAGATGCTGATCCCAGTGGTGTGCTTCGTTTTGACATCTCTGCCTTTCGTTCCATCTATTTTTAGACATAGTAGGGGAAATCCTAATCTGACTTGCATGCGCTCCGGACTGCTCCCGATTCCCTTGATTTCTGCTGTTTGTCACTCTGTTTGCTAGATTGAAGTCTCGTGCTGGTAGCTGCTGGGATGAAACTACTATTTATAGTAAGTGTCCGGAAAGTGGTCAATCTGATGTCGGATGAGTTTGCATGTCACAGTGCCTGTGGGATCTCAAAAAACCCAGAAAAACCCAGAGAACTGGTCAACGTGCTGGCACTGGCTAAAAATAGTAAGTCCCTGAAAACTGATTCATTCCGTTTGCATGTCATACCACTGCGAAGTTCTTGCAAAACCCATATGGAATATCCGGACATGCATTGAAAATCATTGCATGCAAATCCTAAAAATAGCCTCTGAAGGCCGAACTGCTGAAAGTCCTTGTCTCGGTTTGCATGTCATACCATCGCGAAGGTCTTGAAAAACCCAGATCCATTCTCCAGCCATGCATTGGAGAATCGTATGTTTAAACCCTGAAAATAGCCTCTGAAGGCTGAACTGCTAAAAATAGCCATTTGTCTGAATTTGCTCAAATTTCATGTGTAGGCACTCTGAAACTGCCTGGATGTGCTGAAGTAGTTAGAATCTCGAAATCCTGAGGAAAAGACCTCAAATTAGGTACTTACTAAAAATAGTAAGTTGTCAGATTTCAATAAGATTTCAGTGGGATCCTGTCTAGGGCCTTATGACTGTATTGCTAGACTTAGATTTTACCTTGATAACTCAATTTGACCTCAAACAAGCCTGAAGGATAGAAACCCTAATTTCGTAGACTTGGCAATCATTTCAATCTAGGTCAAAAGACGGGACATCCCCAG
The DNA here is from genome assembly GCA_007115665.2 of Sequoiadendron giganteum. Taxonomy (NCBI): domain Eukaryota; kingdom Viridiplantae; phylum Streptophyta; class Pinopsida; order Cupressales; family Cupressaceae; genus Sequoiadendron; species Sequoiadendron giganteum. The sequence continues at coordinate 350,648,324 of CM021101.1, forward strand.
AAGGACAAAAGACCGGAGATAGAGAGAACCAAAGCCAAAAGACCAGAATGGAGCAAAAATTAGGGGGTCCCCATCCTGGATGGGGTGATGTGTGAAAAGGTCACAACAGGTAGTTCCCGGGGTGAATCCAGGCAAACCTTGCAGGATTTAAGCAAAAAAGAAACACAGACAAAAAGGAACATAGAAAGTTAAAAGGAACCGAACTATATCAAATTATGGTTAGTTTTTATATGTCTTGGGTCTGGCCATACCAAACCTGGCGAAAGATAAAATTTAGTGAACTGGTGAACCCAAACTAGCAACATAGTTGTATAAATATCGGAGGTCTACACCATCAACAAGTTAATGCATAGCAAGTTACAAGATTGGCACAATTAGGACTGTACCAAAAAGGTGGTGATAATGGGTAATGTAAGATGCCCCGAAAGCAATAATTCTTATTCAAAAATCAATATATTGACATGGTGACACATACATGATGAAAAGAAGTTGAGGTGTAAAATATTTGGTAACTAACTAGATTTTGCATCATTGCAAGCAATTGAGGAACGATCAAAACCATGTAATGAAGGGGGCCTATTCTAATTATTTTCTATTGGAGGTCATATTGTCCTATTTCCTTATTTTATGTGGCATAAGGTTATTAATGGAGTCTTTGTAACCCTCGAGGCAAATTATTGCAGATTTATGCCATTTTTGGAGGTATTTAATGACAAATGGATTTAGGTGGATATAGTTTAACTTTAGCTGGTAGTTATGGCGAGTGGCAAAAAGAAATTTAATTTAATTTAATTTCTTCAAAGATGGGTATTGGGATTTTGGGCACCCAATTTGAGCAACAGGTATCTATTTATATAAGGAGGATTTCTTCTATTTGGTCTTTTGTCAATTGTTTGAACTCTTTTCATTAGTGATGGAGAGTGGTACAAAGTCTTATTGGTCTTATGTAGCCGCTTTGATTTTGGAGATCAATCTCATATAGAGGGTGTACAAGAGCTTATTGGAATAGTTTGTTGATTTTGTGTTTGTTTGCAAGATTTTTAGTTGCTTTTGGTTTAGATTAGTTTCTAGATTTTGGTGGGGTTTACTTTGTTAGTGTGAGTGTTGTACAATAGTATTTTTCTTTTCTCCAAGGGTTCCAAGTTGCCTATCTGAGAGTGTAGAAGGCTATTTTGTATTTTGGTGCAAAAATTGTTGAATCTAGGGCTTTGAAATCATTCTTTTGGTAGTTGACTTTGTGGTTTTGTTAGAAGTTTTGTTGTTGTTTTTATTGTTGCTACAAAATTTTGTGGTGCTTATAAGTCCTTTAGAAGACCTATAGCAGATTTTGAAAAAATATTTTTTTATTGGTGAAAGAATTGTTAAATTTGTTTGAGTTTATAGGGCAATATCTCTAAATTTAGATTTATCTAATATGTTTGTGGCTGTAGCTTCTTGATATTTTCTAGTAAGTGGGTATGCACTTTTCCATGCATTTCATTTATGTTTTATAGTAAAAGTAATATATAGGAACTGTCCATTTTATTGAGTGCAAATTTGTCAAAATTGTGTTTGGAGTTGAGCATATTTACATGGGGCTTTGTATTTGAAGAATAGTTTTAATCTTTTGTTGAGGTTATTATAGTGGTATTGAAGTTGATTTTACCAGTTTGTAGGGTGTTTTAACGATTGATGATTCCTAGCAATAGAGAAATTAGGTAGCTTAGATGGGAACACAATAAATTAGAGATTGAATGATCAAGCACAAATGGTTTGGACACAAAAGAAGTTATGGATGGAGGAAAAGGGAAAAATAATATGACATATGAGTAAAGGGAGGAGTTGTTTTAGAAGACTTTATTGAATCTCAATTTGAGCCAAAGGGAGAAGAATGAATCAATAAGGAAACTTGTGGAACAATTAAGCATTGAAAACCTTCAAGGAATGGTAAGCCCATTAGTGAGTAGTAGAGAAACAAGTAACTATATATTAAAATTTTCAAATCCAATATTTTTATCAGTAGAAGAAGTGATTGTAGTTGCACCCAATATTTTTATTGAAGAATCACTTGCAGAAGAAACTACTAAATGGTATGGAGAATAAATAAAAAGGTTTTAAGCCAAACCTATCATTTGAAAAGATGTAGAAATAATAAGGCTTCACAAAATAAAGGGCAAGGAAATAACTATCATAATAGTGGAAATGATTTGAAGAATAAAATGAACAAACTTTCAACACCCACCTTTGATGGCAATATTTTAACTTTGGGTTTGGTTACATGAATTACAGACTTAGCTTACTCTCAATCCCATGAAAGTGAAAAAAAAATCCAATTTGCCAAATTGCATTTGGAAGGTGTTGTTTATTATTGGTGGTACCATGGTCGAGTTACCCAAGGACATGATCAAGAACATGCTTTTGAAGAGTCAAGTCAAAGAATTATTATTTAGGTTTGAGTTGAAGGACACGAAGGAATATTTTAAAGAACTTTCAAAGATTAAGCAACAAAATTTGTTAAGTGCTTACATAGTAGGGTTCCAAAAGGTTGTTGTGATGGTGCTTGAAATATTAGAAAGAAGGATTACATATTTTTTTATTAAGGTTCTCTTTGAAACACTTAAGGCTCTAGTTAAGGCTTTTGCTCCATCAACTTTGTAGGAGGCTATTAAAAGAGCTCTAACATTTGAGCTATTTGTTCTAAAGAATAATTGTTCTCATCACTCTAAGCCACCCACTTTAGAGAAACATAAGGGGAAATTTCCTAAGAAAGGATCTCATGCACTATTTTAGAAGTCCATACCTCATACTAAAACAAAGAAGATGGATAAAGATTCTAGAAATGAACTTAGGAAGAAGAAACCTTTGTTTCTCTTGCAAGAAATCATGGGAACTAGGCTATAGATGCCTTGGCAAGGGACAAGTTCATTACACTAAGAAAGTATTAGATGAAGATTTAGATCTTGAAGAACATGAACCACACATTTTAGAAGATTTAGAACTTGAAAAAATGGAAAATGCAGGCACAAGTTGTGACACTCTTGCAACTATCTTAGTACTCAAATATCATCCATTCGAAGTTTGTGGAGTATTATCTAGATAATGAATTTTAGTGCTCATTGAAAGTGGTGCAACCCAAAATTTCATTGATGAAGGCTTGGTAGTCAAGAGAGGATTGAATGTAGAAGATTTTGAGGGTTTCAATGTCATTATTGTTGACCTTTTCCATTGATGTCAAAGGGGGAGAAATGGAACTCAAAATGCTATATCTTATAAGGGGAGAATGTGGAACTCGTTCCAGACAACACTAGTGTGTCTTCATGTGCAACCATCATTTTGTTGTTTGCCATCAATGACAAAAGGGGAGATTGAACAAAGGTTGTAATTGATGTCAAAGGTGCTTATTGTTGTCAAAGGAATCTTTTCAAGAGATCAGTGAGAATTAAATGAAGTTGTACTATCATACCTTTATGTTTTGGTAATTGATAGGTCGTGTGGATTCTCTTCTTGAGCATTACTTACCTAATTAGGTTCTCTGCTAGTTTGGAGAGCGACGTACATGTTTTGGAGACGATTATCATGCATGTTTCGAGAGGACATCTCAAGAGGTTAGGGTATGGGGCCACATGCCTTCTCTACTGATGTTGTAGCTTAGTTCCAATGACTTGCCCCATTTGGATGGGGCTAGGTAGTGGGTTTAGTTGATCCAAGGACTACTCAAGACTATGATCAGTGGTGGGCTCGCCATGCTCCTCTTCGTTTTATAGATCCTTCTAGCATTGGGCTAGTTCTAGGACAGGTGTAGAGGAGAGTTGGTGTAACCAGATGAAGAGGCGAGCAACAATAGCTTAGGATCACAATAGAGCAACTAGATAGAGCAAGGTGTGATGGGCAGCAGGGTCAACATGATGGGAAACAACCTAATCCAATGCATCAAGATCAATAGGCACCACAAGGGGATGCAACAACACATATAGCCTAGCTGATTGCGGATAGGGATGCTCGCATCATTGAGAGGGATGTAGAGATTGAGTGGATGCAGGCTACCGAGGGTCAAGTTTTCGTTCTTATCGCAAAGAAGGATGGATTTTGTCAAGAGAGAGATGCCCTCAGGTAGGAGCTGGCTGCAGAGTGTCAACATAGATTGACAGCTAATATATCATTAGCTTCCTCCATTCCCCTTGCTCAGTACCAAGTTGAGCGGGGTCAACTATTGTAGAGATGTGCATATTATTAGACACTATATGCGGCCTTTGTGTCAGACAAACTCATTTTGGAGAGCCGAGCACATAGACAGGTGCAAAGTCTAGGGGGCAGTCTATGAGGCAACCTCATCAGTCTCCAGTTATTCCACATCCCTCTCCTCACCACATCCAACAACAACACATATCTCCTCCATGAGACGATCGGCAGGGCTGAATTATACTTGATCTTATATGGTGTTTATTATTCTAGAGATTTTATGTAGACATGATATTTTGTATATACATTCATCGGCCTAGTTGAGGCCTTGTATATATGTATTTTTTGTATATTTTGATATCTCACATGTTACTTGATGATGTATCTGAAATTCTCATTTTTGATGATATATGAGATACACCATGTTTTGATTCGACATTATTATCTATTATGAGATGATTATGGATGATGATTTATACATGCTCATGTATTTTTGTACTTTTTTTGATGCATTTATATGATATGGATGGATGTTTGATTTACATATCTATGCGATGGATGATGAGATATGATATATGATGTGTACTGAAAAATTTGTGTATGCAGGATGCATTGTGGTACTAACGATGTTGTGATGCAGAATGGAGCTATTAGTTAGAAGTGAGTATGATTTGGAGATGGATAGAAATTTGATGTTGTTAGTTATTGATGAAATTTGCTTTTTCCTTCATAGATGCTTCATATCTTTAGCAATCCTTATTGTTGTAGCAAATAGACACAATGCACTGGGTATTAATAACCAAGGTGGCTTTGTATCTATTGCGTGGACTTTGACTCTGCAAACAAATAATATTCTTGTTCATACCAGATATACAAAAACCCTGTTAGAGTGTATGGTTGAGTTGTGTTTAAAGCATTTAAAACTAGTTACATAGAGAGGTATGGGGTACCTAACATGCAATTGCTACACAAATTACCTCAAAGCAATTTCCACACACAAAACAAAGCAAGTATTCGCTGTGGTAGTATCACAAAAATATCTAACAAATAGAACACAATAAAAATTGACAATCAATATCTCCATTCCTTCCTCTCTAAATCTTTAATGGACATCCTTGAGAGATCCTAGGAATGGGATATTAAGATAAATTAAAAAGATAAGACCAAAAAAAGAGAAAAAATGTAGTATCAATTGTCATAGCTGTTTGATGTTTCAGGATGTTATCCATTAGTTATGTCTATTGTAGGAATGTTTTATCTATTAAGGCATTCGTTAGGATGTTGATGAATTATCATAGGTAGGTAGTTAATGTACACATCTAAAAATGGTCACGGTCGATCGAACCTGTTAATTAATTAAATATGAATTATTTAATTAATGTTTCTTAAGTCTTCTACATATAAATAAATTTAATTATTTATTTATATTGTACATTTTCTAATTCTTCTAAATTAATTAAATAAATAAGTTTATTTAATTAATGCTATCTTCCTCTTAATTAATTAAATAGATTTTACAATCTATTTACATGAATTATCAAAGTTTAAATTCTAAATTTAAATGATATTCTTCTTTCCACACTTGATTAAATAATTTCGATATTTAATTAAATCATTTTCCAAATTCCCACTTCTCTCACAAAATTAAATATTCTTAATATTTAATTAAAAGGCTTTTTCTTTTCTCATAATTAAATATTTGCAATATTTAATTAAAACCTTTTCATATTTCTTTCACACATAATTAAATATTTATTTATTTAATTATGAGAGACACCTTTCAAATTGTCTCTTCATTTTCTGTCTCTCAGAATTCCATCATCTTTTCGAATTCTCAATCTCTCACCGTTCATTTCAAGAGGTTTGAACTCGACCGTCGATCTTGGCCAATCGAATTCCTACCTTCAAAAATCTATAAATACAACTCTTTCATGAGCTAAAAAGGACCTCAAATCTCATACTTTCATGCGTAGTTATTATAGTCACAATATTAGCAATTCATAGCATTTTTAATTCAATAGTTCAATCTTGTAGATACATATGCATTCATAATAATATCATTCTCTCAAGTGCCATTCTATAAGCTGTGTTTGCACAACTGAGAGCAAACATATTGAAGCGAATCCTTGGAGATAGAGGACAATGGAACGAATTTGAAGAAGCTGCTGTCAAGAGTTTGCAATTACTTTGTTTTATTTAGTTTTCTTCAATCTAATGTTTCATTGGTGTATTAGATTAGATTCAATTTAATTGACACATTCTAACGTACACATTTCTGGCGCCCATCGTGGGGCCAAGCCCTGCATTTTACTTCTATTTTTGCAGAATTTTTCTAGCAGGTGATAGACAAAAATCGCGGTTTAGCGCATGCGAGTCTCGGTGTAGCGCATACGACGACTATTTCAGTGCATACGACGACTATTTCAGCGCATACGATGACTGTTCTAGCGCATACGTGACCTCTTTCAACGCATAGACACCCTGTTCCGATGCATCCCTAGAGATCCTTTCGACGCATTTATAACCTGTTTCAGCGCATCCAGTTACTGTTCCGACGCATTTACCATATATGTATCCTGTTCCAACACATACATAACCTGTTTCAGCGCATACAACTTCTGTTTCGGTGCATTCGGTTGTAAAAATTTAAATTCTGATTCCGACGCAATCTGCGAACATAATTTTTTTGATGCTATTTTTAACAGAATAAACCAATCCTAGGGTAGACACTTAATTTGGAATTAACCAATCCTAGGATAGTCACCAAACGTATTTCCTTTTGGTTAAAATAAACCCCATGTTTTTAGTGAAGCAACATCTTCACTTAAAATAGAAATTTTTTTAATTTGGGATTTAAAATTGAACCATTAATTGCTTGCTGTGATTGTGGGTAATAGGTTTATGCTCTCCCCTTAACTGGGTGATTAAAATACCAGACTTACCTTTTGTTTATTCAATTTAATGCTTTATTATATCCTTTAGAAGGCCTGCCGTAGTGGGAAAAAGTACTCACCCTACGAAAACGACCTAAGTGGGAACACCTAAAGCCAAGGTTTCCAACCCACTATAATCAAAAGCAAGTTGTTGATGAAAATCCAACTTGACAGTAGTTGACAGGATAACCATCCCCAAAGCCTTTGTTCTAAAGGTTGGAAGGTCTCTTGAGGGAGTATATCCATTGTCACATTGAACGGAAAGACTTACTAAGAACCTAGTATAGTAGCCAGCCGTGTCAGTATCCAAACATCATTTTAATCACGGTGCAAGGGGAGGGAAGAATCTGCCCCCAAGACACTCACCATATAGTCGCCATAGATTGTTTGGTCAAGGGATTCGGTATCCACTTTCGTCACTTTGAGTACGCACCTGGAAAAGACAAAAACACGAGCGCCCTCTAGGGGGTGACAAGGCTATGTGAGTCAACACGATTTTAAGATATGGGCTGTGATTATTTTGATGACCCATTTGACAATTAAGAGTGAGTTTGACTGAATTGCTTATTATTGTTCAAAAACCTATGGAAATCTCAAGAACATACACTCTTTGTTTAGATTTTAGGGATTAACAAAACAATTGTCTGCTTCTATGCTGTGTTTGTCACATTTAAATCAGATTAAGATCATCCAAAACAAGAAAATTTTGTCAAACTGTCAAAACATGTGGGTCTTAGAGCTGTTTTAGCACATTTGGTCTCTGTCTTAGCACATTTGGTCTCTGTCTTAGCGCATTGGGTCTCTGTTTTAGCGCATTCGACCTCTATTTCAGCGCATCTGTGCTTTGTTTTAGCGCATTCAGTTTATGTTTTAGCGCATTGGGTCTCTGTTTTAGCACATTGGGTCTTTGTTTTAGCACATATGTGCTTTATTTTAGCGCATCTGTGCACTGTTTCAGCGCATCTGCGCTCTGTTTTAGCGCATTTGTTTTCCCGAGCATAGGTGATTTTTTGGATTTTTAGAAATCAAAGCATAGTCATCCTTCTTATTTTCACCAACTTGCAATCGCATATACTTCTCATCCAAATCAAATTCTGCAATAGAGAACTCAATCACATTAAGGCATCCATTAAAATTCATCTTTCTACAAAGCTAAGATCAAACTTCACAAAGTGCAAATTCATCTTAATTTTTTTTCAATCTTTGGTTTAATTCCCACAAATAGGATTTTCATCCTTTCGCTTAGGGAATCACGAACTAAAGATTAAAAATCTTTTAAAGTCATAGAATCTTCATTCTATCTTGACTTTCATCACCATTGCATTATTTCATTCCCTTGATCAAAGTTAGTAGGATTTGAGTAAAGCTTATGCCTATTACCACGAGGTCTCAAAAGCACATAAAAAAGAGGAAAGTATAATAAGCAAAATGGGTGAAAATATTGAAAAGGAGGAAAACATTTTTAATGCTCCAAATAGGGAAGAAATAACTGAAGAGAGACTTCAAGAAGCAGAACAAGATCCTCAATTCCATACTCTTATGGAAAGAATTTTAGAAAGAAACAAGGAAAGGTACTTCCTTTCTTTAGCTATTCAAGGAGCCAAATTACCTGCCGATTTTGACACAGAAGGGATTAAGGAAAATCCTGAAGCTCCTCTTAACGATTTTGGTGCCCTTACTCAACAAATCAAAGAACTACAAGGGAAAATAAAAGAAATGCAAGGGGGAACACCAAAGAAGTATGTTTTAGAAGAAATATGTCCCTATCCATTCGATAGAAATCTTCGAATGATACCTTTTCCAAAACATTGTGAAATCCCTAAGTTTGATAGATATAATGGAAAAACTGACCCCATTGAACATGTAAGGGATTTCTGAAATATGAGTTTAGAATTTTCCCATGAAGACACCTACTTAGTGCGGTTGTTTCCACGAAGTCTAGGTGGACAATCCATGGAGTGGCTTTCAAAGATCACTCCCCCCATTAGAAATTTTGAAGAATTGATAAATAAATTCATATCGCAATACTCTTACAACATCCAACATCAAATAACCATGCTTGATCTTTGTAAGATAAAACAAAAAGTAGGGGAATCTTTCACTACATTTTTACAAAGATGGAGAAGAACTTTCGCTAGATATTCTCGTCCTGTTCTTGAAAAGGAAAAGACGAAGATCTTCATCGATAGTCTTAATCAAGAAATGAGTTACAGACTAAACCTTCATTGTCCTCCATCATTTGAAAAATTGATTGAAAACGCAATCACTATTGAAGGAGCATTGATCAAACGTGGAGTTCTAAAAGTTGATAAAGAGGGTTCAAATTCGTACAACAACAACAACAACAACAACAACCATAGTAACAACAATGACAAGTCACGATTTTGGACTCGAAATAAAAATGTTGGAAATGATGGGGTAGTAGGTGCTAACAACGTGAATTCGAAATCCGTCATTCTTAATGTGTTAGGTGCTCAATGTAACAATAATGCTAGACATTCTAGCACCCAAGGCAATGTGTCTAATCAAGGAAACACAACTAATACTCGTGGAAATAATTTTGGCAATAATCAAAATTCAAGTGCGCCCAGACCATCATACTTTTCAAGTCGACGGAGTTTCACTCCCTTGGGCCAATCTTTGGAATCTATTCTCAAAGAGTTATTGAATCAAAAAGCTATTACATTACCACCACAAAAAGACTATGAACCTCGAGTTAAACCACCATCGTGGAATGACTCACACTTCTATGATTATCATAGATGCAAAGGTCATAAGACAAATAGTTGCCAAGGGTTAAAGAATATCGTTCAGGATTTGATTGATAATCATACCATCACAGTTGAGGGACACAATGTCAATGATCATCAAGCATTCAAAAAACCGCTCTCTAATTATCACAAAGGGGAATCCTCGAAGGATAAGGGCAAGAATGTTAATAAAATCCAAGAAATTATTATCAATCATATCTATACTAATGACCCTCAAATCAATGCTACCCGAATCGAAGGAAAGCCAGAATATCGAGAGGTCAACGTTACCACAAGGGGACAAGCAAAGATCATTGTCAAAGGTGGTTCATCTAAAGCAAACAATTACGTGGAAATTCCCCCTCCAAGTCAATACAATTTGGTTGAACAATTATGAAAAATGTCAGCCCAAATCTCTATCTTGGAGCTTTTAAAGTTATCACCAGCACATAAGGACATTCTGGAAAAGGCTCTTGTCGATACAACTGTATCTCCTAATCTAGATACTGATAAGTTTCAAGCCATGGTGGGGCACTTGTCCTCCAACACATGTTTATCTTTTTCTGAAAGAGATGATTTATCCATAACCCATCTGCATAATTCATCTCTATATTTAGAAGTCATGGTTCACAAAGCCCACATTAGACGTGTCCTTATAGATGGGGGAGCTGGATTAAATATTTGTACTTTAAAATTGGTCCTAGCTTTGGGATATTGAACAGATTCTATAGACCCATGGAGGAAAATTACAATCAAAGCCTATGATGATGAAGAAAGAACTTCAAAAGGTCTTATCATGTTACCAATCAGAGTGGGACCTGTTGTGAAGAATACCTTTTGTCAGGTTCTCGATCGGGATTTAACCTATAACATACTATTGGGTCGTCCATGGATTCATGACATGCAAGTGGTTCCATCTACTTATCACCAAATTTGAAGTTTCCATACGATGGGCAGGAAATAACCATACCCGCTGATCACAATAGTAGTCAAACTTGTTCTAACCTAAGAGCGACTCAGGATACATTTGTCCCACATAATAGAGAGGCTTTGGCTGTATCTACATCCAAAAACAAAGAACAAGTGCAGGAAATGATAAGCAATTTTGGCAACAAGATAAAATTGAAAGATAATGGGGTAGGAGAATATTCTTTATCTCTCTCTAAATTACCCTCATCACCAAGATCTCAAGGTCAACCGTCAACATCTACACCGCAAGCTACAACAGTTTTAGCCTCCACTTCAACCCCCATCACCAAATTTAATGGGATGTTTATCAAAGAAACTGAAGGAGAAGATAGAGCTATTCTCGACTAGCTCTATAAAGATGAAGAAGAATCCATACAACATATCAAGATACCCACACAACAATATGGAAAGGGTTATGCTATCATGCAACAAATGGGTTATGAAGGAAATGGCCCTCTAGGTAAAAGAAAAGAAGGTATTATGGAACCTGTCCAATTAAAAACAATGCACCCAAAAGATAAGATAGGGATAGGATATGGTGAGGATACTAATGAAAAAGTAACACAAAGGCCATCTAATGAAGAAATAGCTGAGTCAATTCTGCGAATTCAAGAAAACAATTCTGAAACTGACTCCAATGAATATGAATGGGACACCATCTTTGATGATAAATTCTGGAGGGACAAAAAGGTGGATGTCATACAAAAATTCTCACCTTCATTCTTACAAGGAGAAAGCTCAAGACCTCCATTTGAATGCGTCGTACAAAGTGATCATGACTCTAGTGAGACCAATTCGATTCAAAGCGAGATAGAACATTTTGAGGAGGATACCATCTTAGACTTCTCCCATAATAACGTTGACAATAACGTCATGACCCTAACAACCAATAACTTTACATATCCTAATGATCCATTACCTTTGGTTCATCCTGAAATCATTGATTGGGAACAAATCACACCCATTGATGCTCCAACTTTTCCAAATGACGAAACCATAATAAAATTTCTTTGCTCATCACATCCCAAAACAAGTTCCACCGGGGAATCACCAGATCAGAGTTTTCGACAGGAAGGTGTCAAGTTTCTCAGCTATGAAATAAATAACATAAAAGAAAGACCTAATGGTGAAAACCTAACAAAGGCAGTATTAGGTCAAGAAAAAAGAAAAATGAAAGAAAAATCTAATGGTGAAAACCTAACAAAGGCAGTATTAGGTCAAGAAAAAAGAAAAATGAAAGAAAGATCTAATGGTGAAAACCTAACAAAGGTAGTATTAGATCAAGAAAAGAGAAAAATAAAAAGCGTATCCAATGGTGAAAACCTTTCAAAGGCACCGAAGGATGGGAAATTTGACACTCTTCCGGAGTACTATCAGGAAAGATATTCCATTTTGATCGAACCAACAGAGGCACTCAATCTAGGTACCACAGAAAAGCCTAAAGTGTTGCAACTGGCTGCATCTCTTACAGATGAAGAAGTACCTAAATTCACAAAATTTCTCAAAAATAATCAAATCAGTTTTGCATGGTTCTACACAGATATGCCTGGATTGGATCCAGATCTCATCATGCATCATCTATCTATTACACCGGGGGCAAGGCCTGTAAAATAGAAACTCAGAAAAATGCATCCACACATCGCATTGTTGGTTAAAGAGGAACTAAAGAAACTTCTAGACGTTGGATTCATCCGATCCATAGATAATGCAGAATGGATTTCAAATATTGTGCCTGTTTCAAAGCCAGATGGAAGGATCAGAATTTGCACGGATTTCAGGGATTTGAACAAAGCATGTCCTAAAGATGATTTTCCTTTACCAAACATTGATATGATTGTGGATTTAACTGCTAGACATGCAATGTACTCATTAATGGATGGATTCTCAGGATACAACCAAATAAAGATTGCACCAGAAGATCAGGATAAAACCGCATTCACATGTCCTTGGGGTACATATTGTTGGAACGTAATGCCATTTGGATTGAAAAATGTAGGGGCTACCTACCAACGAGCAATGACAACAATTTTTCACGACATGATGCATACATTTATGGAGGATTATGATGATGATCTTCTTGCCAAGTCTAACACTAGAGAAGGACACATAGATATCTTGTCTAAAATTTTCAAAAGAATGGAACAATTCAAAGTACGACTTAATCCTAAGAAATGCGTCTTTGGAGTAAAATCCAGAAAGTTATTAGGATACATTGTGTCAAAAAAAGGAATTGAAGTGGATCCAGCTAAAGTACAAGCAATCCTTGATATGCCACCATCGAGGAATATTAGTCAACTACGCTCTTTACAGGGACGGTTACAATCCATTCGCAGATTCATTGCTCAATTGGCAGACAAGAGTTTACCATTTACATATCTTTTGCACAAGAATGTCCCATTCAAATGGGAGAACAAATGTAACGCAACCTTTGAACAAATAAAGCAATATCTCATGAATCCTCCAGTATTGGCTCCACCAATACAAGGTGCGACTCTCATATTATATATTGCTGCCACAACAGTATCTTTAGGAGCATTATTGGTACAGGAAGATTACTTAGGAAAGGAACGAGCCATTTATTACATCAGCTGAACTTTAACAAGTCACGAGATAAATTAAACCTTCATTGAAAAAGCTTGTTTAGCGGTGGTGTTCACTTCTCAAAAATTACGACACTACATGTTGACTCATACGGTAAAGCTTGTGGCTAAGATTGACCCACTCAAGTATCTTCTAAGCAAGGCAATCTTAATTGGCAGGTTGGCTAAATGGGTTATGATCTTGAGCAAGTTTGATATTCAGTATGTGGATCGAAAAGCAATAAAAGGACAAGTAATTGTAGATCAATTAGCAGAAGTACCAATGCTGGCAGAACATCCAATACATGTTGATTTTCCTGATGCCGATATTTTCACAGCAGATATCCAACAATCATGGTCACTTTACTTTGATGGTTCTTACACTCAACATGGTTCAGGAGTAGGAATTCTTTTCATTACACCTCAAGGACATACAATTCCAAAATCTTATCGGCTAATGTTTCCTTGCACAAATAACATAGCTGAATATGAGGCATTGATAATTGGCATGAAAATTGCAGTAGATTGGAAAATCACAGAACTTCAAGTTTTTGGTGACTC